>NC_069475.1:16429654-16462788 GCF_026875155.1 Cherax quadricarinatus
AGACTGCCGGAAGACAGAGAGGGGATTGTTTATAGTTTGGAAGGGGAATCCCCTTCCAGCAACATCTCAGGTACCAATTGCTTTTCTGGGGTTTCTTGTCTTCTCTGTTTTTTAATGCCACTAGGACCACCTTGAGAGTCAATGGAGTCCTGTCTCGCAAAATAAATGTGGAGAGAGCTCTGTTTCTGGTATCTCTTTAACACTTCCCTAAAATGGCCCAAGACTTTGTCATGTTGCCAATATGGCTTGCGACAACCTTGTTAGGGTGATGTTTCTCCATAAAGCTTTCCATCTTACCCCACATAGTAAAAATCTCTTTAATTTCTGAAGAAGGCACCTTCTTCCATCTCTCTTCCTCCTCCTCTGCAGCAAGATTCTGAGCTGTGATGTGTTGCTCTTCCTGCTGAAGCTCTTGCAGCTCCTCAGTAGTGAGCTCTTCATTGTGGTCTTCCACCAATTCTTCCACATCCTCCAAACTCACATCCAACCCCATGGAACTCCCCATTGCCACAATTGATTTTACAACAGACATAGGCTCATCAGGGTCAGTCCCAAACCCTTCAAAATTCCTCTTGTCAACACAATCTTGCCACAATTTTCTCCAAGTCTCTCAAACCAACCTTTGCTGGCCTTAAATTCACTCAAATCAGCACTAGCTGCTGGCATTTTTCTAATTAAATTGTCATGCAACTTACTAGCCTTTTCACATATGATCGCTTGAGAGATGCTATCTCCTGCTATCTGTTTTTCATTTATCCATACCAATAACAGTCTCTCAACATCTTCTATCACTTGCGATCTCAGTTTCGAAAACATAGTTGCACCTTTGGCAAGAACAGCTTCCTTGATTGCCGTTTTCTTGGCCACAATAGTAGTGATGGTTGATTTGGGTTTTGTGTACAGCCTGGCCAGCTCATAGACATGCATTCCACTTTCATACTTAGCAATGATCTCTTTCTTCATATCCATAATAATTCTCACCCTTTTTGCTGTAGGGTTGGCACTAGAAGCTTTCTTGGGGCCCATGGTGACTTATTTTGCAGGTGCAATCACTAAAAAGGCTGTGATAATATGAAATGTTCCGATTGTATGCTTGGAAGCGACCACAGTGGCTGGCTGGCTTGTAAACACTGGCCAGAAGTGGACGCGTCTCAGACGGAATGAAAAGTGTTGGCCGAGTTTTTTAGTGCTAATCGAGGCAAAATTTTTGCGATAAAATGTATCGCTAGTCAGATTTATCATTAATCGGTGCCATCGCTGGTCGAGGGTCCACTGTAATCGAAGTCATAAGAGTATCTCCTGCTAATTGTTTCTCATTTATCCACACCAATAATAACTTCTCAACCTCTTCGAGTACTGGTGATCTCATTTTTGTCAGCATAGTTACCCCCTTTGCAACAACAGCGTCCTTGATTTCCTTTTTCTTGGCCACTTTGGAACATAAGGTTGTGTAGGGTTTCTTATACATCCTGGCCAGTTCGGCCACACTTGTACCACTTTCATATTGTTCAGTGATAGTTTTCTTAAATTCAATCGTATTTCTCACCTTCTTTACCACAGGCTTGGCACTAGGAGCTTTCTTTGGAGCCGTTGTAGCTTATTTAGTGCTTGCAAGCACTAAAATAAATGGAATATTATGAAATATTTCACTGGAGCACGTGAGGGAACCTTCGCTCACTGGTAAACAATGCCAGACTGGCTGCCGCCACTGCTCACGCCATGGGTACATGTCCAGGAAGAATTACGACTCGCTGGTCAACTTATGAAAAGCGAGTCCATGTTTATACAAAAATACCGCTATGATTGGCGAAATTTACGATTGCCAGGAACTACCAAAAGCGAGGGACCACTGTACCTATTTCCTCTCAGTTTCCACCCAGGAAAATACTAGCGATATTCCTGAAATAATAGATTATGTAGAACAGGATGATGATACACTATATACGATTGCGGTAACTAGTGACATGGTCCTCAGACAAATAGAGAGACTAAAATGTAACAAATCCCCAGGTCCTGATGAACTGTTTGCAAGGGTGCTAAAGGAATGTAAAGAGGAACTTAGCATAACTTTGGCTAATCTTTTTAACATATAACTACAAACTGGCATAGTGCCTGATAAGTGGAAAATGGCGAATGTAATACCTATTTACATGGCAGGTTACAGGTCCTTGGCTTTGAACTATAGACCAATAAGCCTTACCTCCATAGTGGGAAAATTTATGGAATCAATAATTACCAAAGCAATTCGTAGCCATCTTTACAGGCACAGATTGATTAATGATTCTCAACGCGGTTTTACAAAGGGGCATTCCTGTCTTACGAATTTACTAACTTCTTTCACTAAGGTGTTTCAGGAAGTTGATCATGGCAATGAACATGATATTGTGTATATGGACTTCAGTAAGGCTTTCGATAGAGTTCCACACCAGAGGCTATTGAGGAAACTTAAGGCACACGGAATAGGAGGAGAAATTTTTTCCTGGGTAGAGGCATGGCTGACAAATAGACAGCAGAGAGTTTGCATAAATGGGGAGAAATCAGAATGGGGGAACGTCACAAGCGGTGTTCCTCAGGGGTCAGTGTTGGGCCTGTTGTTGTTCACAATTTACATAAACAACATAGATGAGGGAATAAATAGTGACGTAAGCAAATTTGCTGATGACACCAAAATAGGCCGTCCAATTCATTCTAATGAGAACATTAGAGCACTCCAGGATGATTTGAATAGACTGATGCAATGGTCGCAGAAGTGGCAGATGCAGTTTAATACAGTGGACCCCGCTTAACGATCACCTCCCAATGCGACCAATTATGTAAGTGTATTTATACTACTACCATGGCGAACAGAAACACAATCAAAGAAGCTGTTGTTGTGAAAGGTGCAAGTATGTTTTCAAAACAGAGATTGCAAATAATTGAAGAGGTGGAGAGACTATTGTTGGTGTAGATAAACAAAAACCAATTATCAGGAGATAGTGTTTCTCAGTCAATAATATGTGAAAAGGCAAGGCAGTTGTATGATGATTTCATTAAGAAAATGCCTCCAAATAGTGATGATATTGATGAATATAAGGCCAGCAAAGGCTGGTTTGAGAGATTTAAGAATCATAGTGGTAAACACAGTGTGATAAGGCATGGTGAGGCTGCCAGTTCACACAAAAAAGTGGCTGAAAAATATGTGCAGGACTATAAGAAGTACATTGAGACTGAAAACTTAAAGCCTGAACAAGTGTTCAATTGTGATGAAACAGGCCTGTTTTGGAAGAAAATGCCAAACAGGACCTACATTGAACATTAAAATGGTATAAAATACCGACAGGTTGTTAGGTAAGACACATATGCAACAGTTAGGTATCTTTGTTTCGAAACGTTTCGCCTACACAGTAGGCTTCTTCAGTCGAGTACAGAAAAGTTGATAGAAGCAGAAGATACTTGAAGATGATGTAATCAGTCCATCACCCTTAAAGTTTTGAGGTGGTCAGTCCCTCAGTCTGGAGAGGAGCATTGTTCCATGGTATGAAACAATATGGAGATGAAGTGACAGGATGGAACATTATATAGCGCCCGGAGGTGAGACGTAGGTCACTAGGAGAGGTAAGAACTCAGATGTTGGGAGGACAGGTCCCTCTCAAATCCAGCCGTTCTCACTAGTAGAGGTTGTCGAAGTTGATTGTAGGTCTGTACCAAGATACCCTTGTGTTGCAGTGTCAGACAGATTGAACATTAAAATGGTATAAAATACCGACAGGTTGTTAGGTAAGACACATATGCAACAGTTAGGTATCTTTATTTCGAAACATTTCGCCTACACAGTAGGCTTCTTCAGTCGAGTACAGAAAAGTTGATAGAAGCAGAAGATACTTGAAGACGATGTAATCAGTCCACCCTTAAAGTTTTGAGGTGGTCAGTCCCTCAGTCTGGAGAGGAGCATTGTTCCATGGTATGAAACAATATGGAGATGAAGTGACAGGATGGAACATTATATAGCGCCCGGAGGTGAGACGTAGGTCACTAGGAGAGGTAAGAACTCAGATGTTGGGAGGACAGGTCCCTCTCAAATCCAGCCGTTCTCACTAGTAGAGGTTGTCGAAGTAGATTGTAGGTCTGTACCAAGATACCCTTGTGTTCAATCTGTCTGACACTGCAACACAAGGGTATCTTGGTACAGACCTACAATCAACTTCGACAACCTCTACTAGTGAGAACGGCTGGATTTGAGAGGGACCTGTCCTCCCAACATCTGAGTTCTTACCCCTCCTAGTGACCTTTGTCTCACCTCCGGGCGCTATATAATGTTCCATCCTGTCACTTCATCTCCATATTGTTTCATACCATGGAACAATGCTCCTCTCCAGACTGAGGGACTGACCACCTCAAAACTTTAAGGGTGATGGACTGATTACATCGTCTTCAAGTATCTTCTGCTTCTATCAACTTTTCTGTACTCGACTGAAGAAGCCTACTGTGTAGGCGAAACGTTTCGAAATAAAGATACCTAACTGTTGCATATGTGTCTTACCTAACAACCTGTCGGTATTTTATACCATTTAATGTTCAATCTGTCTGACACTGCAACACAAGGGTATCTTGGTACAGACCTACAATCAACTTCGACAACCTCTACTAGTGAGAACGGCTGGATTTGAGAGGGACCTGTCCTCCCAACATCTGAGTTCTTACCTCTCCTAGTGACCTGCGTCTCACCTCCGGGCGCTATATAATGTTCCATCCTGTCACTTCATCTCCATATTGTTTCATACCATGGAACAATGCTCCTCTCCAGACTGAGGGACTGACCACCTCAAAACTTTAAGGGTGATGGACTGATTACATCGTCTTCAAGTATCTTCTGCTTCTATCAACTTTTCTGTACTCGACTGAAGAAGCCTACTGTGTAGGCGAAACGTTTCGAAATAAAGATACCTAACTGTTGCATATGTGTCTTACCTAACAACCTGTCGGTATTTTATACCATTTTAATGTTCAATGTAGGTCCTGTTTGGCATTTTCTTCCAAAACAGGCCTGTTTCATCACAATTGAACACTTGTTCAGGCTTTAAGTTTTCAGTCTCAATGTACTTCTTATAGTCCTGCACATATTTTTCAGCCACTTTTTTGTGTGAACTGGCAGCCTCACCATGCCTTATCACACTGTGTTTACCACTATGATTCTTAAATCTCTCAAACCAGCCTTTGCTGGCCTTATATTCATCAATATCATCACTATTTGGAGGCATTTTCTTAATGAAATCATCATACAACTGCCTTGCCTTTTCACATATTATTGACTGAGAAACACTATCTCCTGATAATTGGTTTTTGTTTATCTACACCAACAATAGTCTCTCCACCTCTTCAATTATTTGCAATCTCTGTTTTGAAAACATACTTGCACCTTTCACAACAACAGCTTCTTTGATTGTGTTTCTGTTCGCCATGGTAGTAGTGATGGTTGAATGGGGTTTGTTACATAGCCTTTCCAACTCAGACATGCACACTCCACTTTCATATTTTTCAATGATCTCTTTTTTCATTTCCATTGTAATTCTCATCTTTTTTACCACAGGCTTGGCACTAGAAGCTTTCTTGGGGCCCATGGTGGCTTATTTAGCAGTTACAAGCTCTAAAAACACTGGAAGAATATAAAATATATTACAGGTACATGTGGGATTGACTGAAATGACTTCTAAACACTTGCGGTACATGGAGTCTTGGAGTGGCTGGGCCCGCTCAGGTCGCGCTCTGGCCACATGGACACGTCTGTGACGAAAGCCGTTAAACAAGTTTTTCAGCATTTGTAGAGTCAATTTTTTGATGCCAAAGAGCGCCGTTGGTCAATTTTGGCATTAGTCGATGCCACTCTTGTTTGAGTGTCCACTGTTCATATGGATTTTATATTTATAGTCTCAGTTTCTTGGCCTCATTTAATACAATGGAAAATATTTTGTAGAACTAGAGGTTTCTGTAAGCTAAATTTCATTTCACTCGGGTTTGAGAGATTGAGATGGAGGATGATTGTCAATCATTTGCAGACTAAAAGTAGCTTGGAATTAAGTTCAAAGTAGTGGAAATGTCCAATTTTTCCCAATCTTCAAGAGTAAACAAATCATGTGCGTCCAATACGCTTGCAACTGGCTGGTTTAATATGAGGTCATGAATGGGTTGAGTTAGTTTAATATGTTTATTATGCACCCCATACCCATCCTGTGGGCGGTAGTCAAAAGATTACAGAGGTACATAATTGGTCCAGGGACTGGACTCCAAAGTTTTGATAGCTGAGCAAGTTACAGAGGTAATGAACTCACAATTTACAAAGGTAATGAACTCACAATTTACAAAGGTAATGAACTCACAATTTACAAAGGTAATGAACTCCAGGTAAGTCTGGTCACAATCATGACAAGTTACAAAGGTATTTACAGATTACAGAGGTACGTAATGGGTCCAGGGACTGGGCCCCCAAAGTTTTGATAGCTGAACTAGGTACAAAGGTAATGAGCTCACAAGTTACAAAGGTAATGAATTCTGTAGAATGGTTACTTACGTTTATACTTTGGCTACAATCATGAACAAATTATAGAGTAATGAGCAATTCACACTTCCACACCCGGTCACAACTGTAATGAGTTATTGGTGCAAATATTGATTGTTGAGTCACACACACCACACACACACACACACACACACCACACACACACACACACACACACACACACACACACACACACACACACACACACACACACACACGGTGGAGACAGTGTAGTGGGTCACAAGCGCCAGGCTCCGAGGATCTTAGTGCTTTTAGGGCGTGTTTTAGCAGCTAGAAGCAACCAGTGTTAGTGACAACGTCAGTGAACAACCCTACAAGTGATAACCAATGTATTAGAAAAAATAAATAAAGTAAAGGCGAGAGAAAGCCTGAAATTATACAACAAAATTTCAAAGTGCCAGTTCGTTGAGGCCTAGTTGGCACCTGTTGCCACATTGTTACACATATACAAAGTACAAAGCGAGTGACTAAAGAGAAAAGACCAAATAGAATTAAGAGAGGGTGGTAACGACAAAATGTGATGTAGCACACAGCATGAACAAGCTAGCCAGAAAGGGGATATATATATGTATACACAAATATATATAAGCAGAGGTGGTGGCAGCAGTAGGCCTGAGGGAGTAGCGCCGCCATAACAGGTTGGGTGTCATCACAAATAAGTAGTATACTTACCAAAAGTGAAGTGTAAATTATAAAAGTAGCAGTATACAAGTGATAAGTGTGGTAAATGAGGACTCAAAAGGGCATGAGAAAAGTATAGCCGAAGAAGTCAGCGGCGGAAGGGCGAGGTGTACGAGTCATCGTACAGCGAGCATCGTACATCAGGCATCTGGATGGACGTCCCCTCTGAGTAACGTACAAATCACTTGTTTGTGGTGGCGGGAAGTCTGAGGGTAGAGCCGGCCCTGCGGACGCTGGTAGCTCGCTATCTAAACCCTGCTCCAGAGCGATTATCATACACACAACACCTAGCAGTAGTAGGAAGATAAAATTTGTAGGAGCAAGGACTAATGGGACTACAGCCCTGACAACAGTTTCGAGAGATAATGTTTTAGGACACAAAGACAGTACAATCTGAGAAGCAAGTATTGGGTACACATGTAGTAAAAGGTAGGGCTTAACTGGGTGAAAGAGTGACTTGTTAACACACGCTAGTATTATAATTATTAGAACTACTCTCAGTGTTAATGGTATCTCATTAGTATTATGGGTACACAGAAGTGCTATCACCAATCATTGGCAACAACTCTTTAACAAATCCATAGAATCTTCTCCTTCCCTACATTCTCAAAATAGCAAGGGTCACACGATCATAAAGGAGGAGACCCAAACAGACTTGAATAACTATTGGCCAATATCCAACATTCTCCCTCTCTCTAAAATCTTGAAAAAAATTAATTCATAAGCGATCTATTCTGCCTCATCTCCCACACATACTCAACCCCTCAGGCCTAATAAAAATACTAATAATGCCATTACACACATGCTAGAACACATATACACTGCAACAGAGAAAAAAGAAGTCCCACTGGGGATTTTCCATTGACTTGTGTAAAGCTTTTTGATACAGGTGGACCTGACTTTGCTCCATATAAAATTGTCGCATTATGGTATAAGAGGGCACTCCCTCAACTACCTAAAGTCTTACCTCAGCAACAGAAGCCAATATGTGTACACAAACGGGTGGCAAACTCTTCGACAGCCAAATTACATTTGGGTTCCAGGGAGGATGTGTTCCTAGTTAACCTCTTCTCTTTCTTTCATATACACAAATTGATTACCAAAGCTTCGCAATCTACTCAACCCACCACTATTTTCAGGATGACAATTACACTAAGTCTTCTCTCACCCGAGCCCAAGTCTTGCTAGCCTATGCTGCGAATACGAATTACAGATAATATGTACTTGGATGAGGACTAACAAATTTATTCTAAACATATGACAAAACCTACTTCCTTCAGATTTGGTACAGAGCTACAGACGTCCCTCCTAACAAATTGATAAAATGGATCACCTATCACAAAAACTCACAGTTGGAAAAATTTTAGGAATCCACCCTTGATAAATAGACTAATTTTTCAAACAAATGAGTACAAATATTTCCCCAAAAATTTCCAAGACCGTAGGCATACTATCGATGAGTAGTCGGGGACTATGTTCACCATTCTGCCCTCCTTGCCCGTATCCTACCTCACTTATTTACCCCTATTCACCATGGAATTTGTGATTGGGGGCTCAACACAAACCATCTCACACATTAATCCACCCATCAATAAGGCTGCAGGCAGAATGTAACAACTTCCCACTTCAGGCTAGCACACTCCACATTATATTTCAAAACTCTAAACTACTACCATACAAAACATACATACTTATTCTGCCACCTTCTAAATACATTTTATACGAAACACTTATCTCTGATATAAACCCTCCTCTGTCTAGACGTATCCTTACAACCTAAATAGAACCCATGGCCTAACACAGGCATGCAGATCACTCTTTGATGTTCCTCGTGTCAATCTACGCTATGCAAAAATTCATTGCACTATAAAATGGCCCGAAAATTGGAATTCATTACCTGTGCATATAAAAAGAAACTCTGTTTATAAATTCAAGTCTCTTCTCAAAAATCACTTACCTCCCAGGGCCGGGATTTACCGCATGAGGCTAACTAGGCATTTGCCCTTTGGGCCCCACGCGATTTGGGGGCCCCGTGTCCAAGGGGTTCAGTGGCTTCATCCAAAGACTGCACACATGGTGCAAGTGAATGTGTGGGTCTCTACGTAAAAGTTCAAGTGTTTGGAGGAGAGTAGAAAATTGATTTTTAAAAAATAATCAAAACAAAAATAAATAATGAAATAATAATAAAAGTTAAAATATAAATAAACCTAACCATTTGATGTCACTACTTTAATAGCCTAATCTAGTAATACTTTGCTGTCTTGAGTTTATTCTCTTTTAAATGCATGATTTACAGATAGTTATAATGGCTGGATTGGTAAATGGGTTTTTTTTGGTTGTCTTGATGTACTTTCCCTATTAAATTTAATCTAAATAGCCAGAATGTATGTAATTAGACCTTAAACAGGCTCAAACCGAACCATCCCCCCCCCCACCCCAAGCTCGAAGGGCGTCGTCTTCGCTTTCCCAATAACTCAAAAGGGGCCCCGCCAAGGGCCCGGAGGACTTCTTTTAAATCTGGCCCTGTGTACTCACCCACAACTAATAAATTACGGAAAATTGTTCATAAAAATGTATCTATAAAATTTTCTCATTATTGTATTCTCATCAAACTTGAATTACATTACTATTGAATTTCCAATTCTTATTGACATCGCTCAGCAACACAGTTAATGACCATATAACTTGTATTTGTAATACTCATTTATCGCTAATTGCTGATCTGTTTACATAATGTTTATTACCACTGAAAATATATTGCTTAGTTAATCTTAAGTTTTTTTTTAAGCATGCCAATTAATGCTCTGCATACAAGGGCTTTGGCAGTTGCACTTTAATACTGTATGTCCATTGTGCTTCCTCTGTATGTTGTTCATGTTCAAATTAATATAGTGTATTTAAATAAAAAAATAAATAACTAAATAAACTAACACTCGGGATTTAATCCCTGGGTTTCTTAGACTCGGGGTTTCTGGGTTACTAACACTCCGGTTTATCCTGGGCTTACTAACACTCACACGTTATCCTGGGGTTAATAACCTCCTCGGGCTAAATTCTGGGTTTACTAACACTATGGAGTTATCCTGGGTTACTAACACTTGGGGTTATCCTGGGTTTCTAACACTAGGTTATCCTGGTCTTTACTTCACTTCACAGTTATCCTGGGTTACTAACACTCGGGCTGTTCCTGGGTTACTAACACTTAGGAGTTATCCTTGGTTACTTACACTAGGGATTATCCTGGTTTACTAACACTGGGTTATCTGCGTTACTTACACTAGGGATTATAATGGGATACTATAAACTGGCGTTATCATGGGTTAACTTACACCTAGGGAATTATCCAGGGTTACTATACCTTGGTTATCATGTGTTACTAACTTCTGGATTATCCTGGGTTACTAACAAGTGGGTTATCCTGAGGTTACTAAACACTGGGTTATCTGGGTTACTTAACAATCAGGGTTATCTATGGGGTTACTAACACTGGGTTATCCTGGTTACTAACACTGGGTTAACCTGGGTTACTAAACTGGGTTAGCCTGGGTTACTAACTACTGGTTTATCCTGGGTTCTAACATGGGTTATCCGGGTTACTAACACTGGGTTATCTGGGTTACTAACACTGGGTTATCCTGGGTTTACTCAACACTGTTGGGTTATCCTGGGTGGTCTACACTGGGTTAACCTGGGTTGTACTAAACTGGGGTATCCTGTGTATACTAAACATGTGGGTTTCTCTGGGTTTACTAAACACTGGGTTATCCTGGGTTACTAACAACTCTGGGTTATCCTGCGGTTACTATACACTGGGTTATCCTGGGTTATCTAACACTGGGTTATTGGGTTTTAACATGGGTTATCCTGGGTTACTAACCACTGGGTTATCCGGGTTACTAAACACTGGGGTTATCCTGGTTACTACACTGGGTTATCCTGTGGTTATCTAACATGGGTTATCTGAGTTACTAAACATGGGTTATCCTGGGTTACTTATGGGTTGTCCTGGGTTACTAACACTGGGTTATCCTGGGTTACTAGGCCACTGGGTTTATCCTAGGTTTACTAAACAATGGGTTAGCCTGGGTTACTAAACTGGTTATCATGGGTTTTACTAACCACCTGGGTTTATCCTGGGTTATTAACACTCTGTGGTTGGCCGGATGGTAAAGCTCCCGCCTTCACACACGGAGGGGAGCCCCCCAGGTTTCGATTCCCGGCGGGTAGAATACATTTCGACACGTTTACTTACACCTATTGTCTGTTCACCTAGCAGCAAATAGGTACCTGGTGTTTGGCGGGATCATTGGTGTGGGGTCGCCTCCTGGGGGACAAGATTGCAAGGACCCCAATGAAATAAATTAGACAGTCCTCGGATGGACGCATACTGGCTTTCTGGGGTATCCTTGGTTGTGGGGCTAAACCCTTCAGGGGTTAAAAATTACCGAACGAATCTCTCTCTAATACTGGGGTTACTAACACTGGGTTTTCCTTGGTGTACTACACTGGGGTATTCCTGGGTTATTAACACTGGGTTGATCCTGGGTTACTAACACTGGGTTATCCTGGGTCTACTTCCACTGGGTTATCTGGGTTACTAAACTCACTGGGTTATCCTGGGTTACTACACTGGGTTATCATGGGGGTATAAACACTGGGTTATCCTGGTTACTAACACTGGGTATTCCTGGAGTTACTAACACTTGGGTTATCCTGGGTTACTAACGCCACTGGGTTATCCTGGTTACTAACACTGGGTTATCCTGGGTTACTATACACTGGGTTTATCCTGGGTTACTAACACTGGGTTATCCTGGGTTACTAACACTGGGTTATCCTGGTGTTACTAGAACACTGGGTTATCCTGGGTACAACACTGGGTTGTTATCCTGGGGTTACTAACACTGGTGTTTATTCCTGGGGTTACTAAAGCACGGGTTATCCTGGGGTTTTCATACACTGGGTTATCCTGGGTTATAACACTGGGTTATCCTGGGGTACTAACACTGGGTTATCTGGGTTACTACTAACTGGGTTATCTCCTGGAGTTACATATAGCACTGGGTTATCCTGGGTTACTAACACTGGGTTATCCTGGGTTACTAACACTGGGTTATCCTGGGTTACTAACAATGGGTTATCCTGGGTTACTAACACTGGGTTATCCTGGGTGTTACTTACCACTGGGTTATCTGGGTTATTATACACTGGGTTATCCTGGTTACTAAAACTGGGTATCCTGGGGTACTAACACTGGGCGTTTATCCTGGCCGTTACTAAACTGGGTTATCCTGGGTACTAACTCTGGGTTATCCTGGGTTACTAACACTGGGCTTATCTCTGGGCTTACTAACACTTGGGTTATCCTGGTGTTACTAACATGGGGTTATCTGGGTTTCTAACACTGGGTTATCCTGGGTTACTAAACACTGGGTTATCCTGGGTTTACTAACAATAATGTTAACAATAAAACGTGAACATAAATTATCATATAATAATGTCGTAGGTTAATTATTAGTTAAATTTTCTTTGATGTAATATTTATTAACTTTTCATAAAGGATGATGTTAATAATGTTTATAAAGTATCTACTTTGCTTGTCCTTTATTCATATTTTCACCAATAAATAATAAATATAGCAGTCTTGCTATTACTCATCAACCTTCCACTGCATCGTTACTATCCAATCATTATATTAACTCGCAAACGTTAGAAGAGATATAAAAAAAAAAAAAAAAATAAAAAAAATGTACAATAATTCCCACTGATTCCTCCACTTGTTGGGTTTATAATGGGGCTCAGTGACAACGTCGAGGAGGATCAAACAGCTTTCCTCAATGGTACAGGTGAAAAAAAGTGTTGCTCATAGTTGGACGTGACGATGTAGTGAATAATGGAACAAATCTTCCTTTGTAAATAGAGATAGAAACTTGAAATTCCCTATTTAGAAACCGGTGGAACGCCTTGCGCATACGCATCGCAGCAGAGAGGGACGCTCTCCGTACTACCATCCAGAAGGCCAGTAAACCGGCTTCCCAATAGGTGCATTGTAAGAATTTCCCGCAGAACGAAAATAAATGGAACTGGCTAAAGTAAAGCGAAGTACAGGTTGCCCTACTGTTGTAGACTGCCGGCGGACACTCTACAGTACTTTAGCAGCTGTCCTACTGTAGAGTGCACGCCGGGCCACTCTAACAGTTTAGGACAAGCGTACAAGTGACAAAGGGGGGGAAAAAATTTGTCACCCATGGGAAATAAGTCACTCTGTCGACTTTTTTGGGTTATCCCAGGTTGTCTTACTATCATGCTGTATGTATGGTGTATGTTTCTATGTAACTGTATTTGTGTATACCTGAATAAACTTCCTCTTACTTACTTTACTTAGTAACTTTAGAAAAAGAGCTCTTCGCAATTTGGAAGGATCTCTTCAAGTAGAAGAGGCTTTCTGAGACATTTTTATCACCTGACTGAGCCCATCTAACGCTTTCGCTGTATTTCTTTTATTTTTGTATTTATGTTTTTACTTTATTTGAATTAACTTGCACATAACGTACGTAGAACCAGAGGTTGACCCAATGTGTACAAACAACAGTGATACCTAGCAAACGGAAAAAGAACTGACTGAAGCGAAGACTTTCTCCCTCAAAACTCCAAGCTCAGCAATCCCCTCTCTAAGTAAGTAAGTTTATTCAAGTACAACATTCAATACTGTTACATAGATTATTTCCATACATGTAGCAGCATATGGGTAGAGAACCTGGGATAAGCCAAAAAAGTCAGACAGAGAGTGACTTATTTCCAAATGAGGGACAGTTTGGACTTCAAGACTCTTAACTTTTTTAGTTTCATCTAACCACAGCAAACTGAAGAGAGGTGAATGAGGCTTTGCTCAGTTACCGCCTTTGCTGTTCTCCTGTAATCTCCAATCTCTCCACTTTAAACTCTAGCCGTTCGCCTTTATAATACGTGCAGTGTAGAGGTGTATTTTGCTGCTCCGCTCGGTAGTCTCAAATATCTGGTTCTACGCTCAGCTAGTCACCTCTGCCTACCTGAGAGAATACGGGACGAATATCCATCCTGCATGAGTTGGTGATCCAGACCTGAGGCCTGCCCAGATGAATCAGGACTGTTGCCACTTGTACATAAATTAATGCTAATCTCTACTGAGGAAGATGACCTGTTATCTCTTCTAATGTTCTGAGTGTTTCTGGGAGGAATTGCTGCCATAGTTGGAACCAAACAAGAGTGGTTAACGAACAATTTAACGAGCATTGCAGTACCTGGTAACTCCTTTGGAGATCTGGCTTTTTTAACTGTAACATGCCAGAGGGGGTTCAGTATATAAACATAGTTAAGTTTGTGCTGATTTGCGTGTAGTCAAGAGGTTTGTATTCAAGTGTGTTTGAGCTAGTAGAATTACAGTTAAATTTCAACCCTTAAATTATTATGAAGGCTCTGTATAGTCTGCAGTCAATCAACACAAACGGGCTTCCACATGGATAAATTGTCATTTTTGTGGAAAATTGGTGGTCACACCCCTTGTGCAGATATCCAAGAAACTAGAGCTACAAGCAGTAATTAAAAACAGGCAAAGTTTTTTGGGTATGCCCTAATTCCGAGGATAAATCTGTGGACTAAATAATCACGAAGGGTATTAAAAAGAGGATTAATAGAATCAAAGCTGCTTTCATTAGACAAACCTGGAAGTTTTCTACAACATGATGGGAACATAAAAGTCTGGGACTGAATGGTATGCCCTGATAATGGCATGTGTCAGAAACTGTATGGTGGAGGGTGAGTCAATTTGTAGTCAGTAAATGTGGGGGCTGATAGTGCTGTTCCTGGGAGGCAGTAATGGTGAAGTGGGAGGTGCTGTCCTGGGAGACAGTAGTTGAGTGTTGTAGCTGGAGGTGCTGTCCTGGGAGAAGTAAATTGGTTGAAGCTGGATGGTGCTGTCCTTATTAGACGTGTGAGGTCGTGTGTTTACTCTTGAATATCGGCAAAATTTAACATTTTCCGTACTTTGAGCTCAGTTTAAAGCCATTTTCAATTTACTAAAACAATCAAAAATCATCTCTAAGTTCTGTAATATGTCTTCCATTCTATCAAATGAGACCAAGAAAATCTGCAAATCCCAACTATAAAAAAACATACGGAATAAGACACTGAAAGTTGCTGTTTTAATCGAAAATCATGATTTCATTTTTTTTTCTCTCATTATGCAACAGGTGCTGCAGGATTGTTTATGTGGGTGCACACATACCATAGAGTATTCTCTCATATCTAGGCCCAATGTACAACTCACAGTTATCAGAGTGAGCTGAAGATCATGGCGTAGATCTACGGTTTGGACCCATGAACGTAAAGCCGTAGATCTATGGGACGGACCTGAAAGGGTTACAAGCAAAAAACATTACCTTTATTGAAGATTCTTCTTAGTGTATGGGAGACTGCCAGGAAGACAGAGGAGGGGATTGTTTATTGTTTGGAAAGGGGAATCCCCTCCTGCAACATCTCAGGTACCAATTGCTTTTCTGGGGTTTCTTGTCTTCTCTGCTTTTTAATGCCATCTACGACAACCTTGAGTCAATGGAGTCCTGTCTCGCAAAATAAATGTGGAGAGAGCTCTGTTTTGGTATCTCTTTAAAACTTCACTACAATGGCCCAAGACTTTGTCAATGTACATGTTGCCCAAAATATGGCTTGCACTACCTTGTTAGGGTGGGGGGGAAAATGTTTCTCCATAAGCTTTCCATCTTACCACACATAGTAAAAATCTCTTTTATTGCTGAGGATGGCACCTTCTTTCCATCTCTCTTCCTCCTCCTCTGCAGCAAGATTCTGAGCTGTGATGTGTTGCTCTTCCTGCTGAAGCTCTTGCAGCTCCTCCATTAGTGAGCTCTTCATTGTGGTCTTCCACTCATTCTTCCAATCCTCCAAACTCACATCCAACCCCATGAACTCCCCATTGCCACAATTGATTTTACAACAGACTTAGGCTCATCAGGGTCTGTCCCAAACCTTTAAAAATTCCCTCTTGTCAAACACAATCTGGCACAATTTTCTCAAGCAGAGTTCAGTATGGTAGTCAACATACCTTTCAAGCCTTTACCGATAAGGTTTTGCAATGGAGGATGCTGACAGTGTTCTCTCACAATTCACTTAGGGTCAAGTGAGTGTCTGTGGTCTCAATCAAGCACTGTGTGAAAACATTGCTTTTTGTGTAGAGTTTTTTTAAAGTTTGGCAGTGACCTGCTGGGTCTATGGGATGGAGGAGAGTAGTGATATTCAAGTGCAATGAACTTTTACTGTGAAGAACACCAAACTCCTCGAAACACTTGGTCATCAAGTTTGGAGGATGAGAAGGTGCATTATCATTTCTAGCAGGCATGAGAATTCCCCCCCCCAGTTTCTTTTCCAGGAGATACTCATTCACCTCACTGGGCCAAAAAACTTCACTGAACCACCTCGACGAAAAATTACCCTCGTGACCCATGCCTTACTATTAGATTTCCAAAACAACTAAATTTAACTCTTCATAACATTGTTTTTCCTGAACACTGTGGGATTTTCAGAATGGTTACACTAGCAATGGCTTCACTTTGAAATACCCACTAGTATTAGTGCAGAACATTAGCTATCAGCCTTGTCTTTCTTAGGCTATGTGTCCTGGCATTGACTTTTCCTCTTGTGTAATGAAGGGTCCTCTTTGGCATTTTCTTCCAAAAGAGGCCTGTTTTGTCACAATTGAACACTTGTTCAGGTTTCATTTCGCTTCAGCCTCTATGTGCTCCTGCGAATTCGTGCACATATTGTTCAGGCCACTAGTGGTCCCGGAAACTGGCAGCCTCACCATGCCCTTACACACTGTGTATGCAGTACGGTTCATAAATCTCCTCAAAACCGCCTTTGCTGGCCTCAAATTCACTAACATCACGATTTAGCAGGCATTTTCTTTACCAAATCGTCATGCAAATGCCTAGCCTTTTCACAAATACAGTGGGACCTCGACTATGCTATTAATCCGTTCCTGAGAGCTTCTATTAGTCAAAATAATTGTAGTCAAGTTAATTTCCCTTAAAAAATAATGGAAATCAAATTAATCCATGCAAGACACCCAAAAAGTATTGAAAAAAAAAATTTAACACATGACTATTAATTTTATACACACCAAATGTGAAGATAAGACATGCACAGTTTTTTTTTTTTTTTTTTTTTTTTTTTTTTTTTCTTTCTTTTTTTTTTTTTTTTTTTTTTTTTTTTTTTTTTTTTTTACAGTAAATGAGCATGTCTTCTTCAATTTGTGTTTAGTAAAATCAATAATTTCCTGTGTTAAATTTTTTTTTTTTTCAATACTTTGGGTGTCTTCATTGGATATTAATTTGATTTCCATTATTTTTTTATGGGGAAAATTAACTTGACTAAACAATTATTTTGACTATTGATGAGCTTATCAGGAACGGATTTATAGCATTAGTCGAGGGTCCACTGTTTTGTGAAAAGGCTAGGCAGTTGCATGACGATTTTGGTTAAAGAAAGTGAAAATGCATGCAAATAGTGTGTTAGTGAATTTGAGGGCCAGCAAAAAGGCGGGTTTGAGAGATTTATGAACCGTACTGGCATACACAGTGTGGTAAAGGCATGGTGAGGCTGCCAGTTCGGACCACTAGGTGGCTGAACAATATGTGCATGAATATCCAGGAGCACATACGAGGCTGAAGGAATGAAATCGGAACAAGTGTTCAATTGTGACAAAACAGGCCTCTTTGGGAAGAAAATGCCAAAGAGACCTTCATTACACAAAGAGGGAAAAGTCAATGACGGACACAAGCCTATGCAAAGACAGGCTGATGCTAAGGTTCTGCATAATTCTAGTGGGGATTTCAAAGTGAACGCCATTGCTAGTTTACCTATTCTGAAATTCCCTCCGTGGTTCAGGAAAAACAATGTTATTTGAAGAGTAAAATTGTGTGTGTTTGGAATATCTTATAGTAAGGCATGGTTCAGTCGGGAAATTTTCGTCGAGTGGTTCAGTGAAGTGTTTTGGCCCTAGTGTGAATGAGTATATCCTGGAAAGAAAACTGGATCTCAAGTGCCTGCTAGTAATGGATAAGTGCACTGCTCATCCTCCCAAACTTGGATGGACCTAATTTTCGAGGGGTTTGGGTTCTTCACAGTAAAGTTCTTGCACTTGAATATCATACTCTCTCCAAGCCCATAGACCAGCAGGTCACTGCAAACTTTAAAAAATCTACACAAAAGTCAATGTTTTCACAGGGTTGCTTGATTGTGACCACAGACACTCACTTGACCCTAAGTGAATTTGTGGAGGAGAACACTTCAGGCATCCTCCATTGCATAACCTGTATAGGTATGGCTTGTAAGGTAGTGATACAGGACTTTTGAACTCTGCTTGGAGAAAATTGATGGCAAGATTGTTGTTGACAAGAGTGAGTTTTTAGGGTTTGGGACTGACCCCTGATGAGCTATGTCTGTTTTAAAATCAATTGTCGGCAATGGGGAGTTTCCATGGGGTTGGATGTGAGTTTTGGAGGATGTCGAAGAATTTGGTGGAAGACCACAATGGAAGAGCTCTCTACTGAGGAGCTGCAAAGAAGCTTCAGCAGTAGAAAAGTGCAACACCATCAACAGCTCAGAATCTTGCTGCAGAGGAGAGGGGAAGAGAGATGGAAGAAGGTGGCCTTCCTCAGAAATTTTAAAGAGATTTTTACTATGTTGGGTTAAGATGGAAAGCTTTATGGAGGAAAAACATCACCCTAACAAGGTTGGTGTCGCATAGCCTTAGTGGCAACATGTACATTGACAAAGTCTTGGGCCATTTTAGGGAATTGTTATTAAAGAGATTACCAGAAACAGAGCTCTCCCACATTTATTTTGCGAGGGACAGGGGACTCATTGACTCTCAGGTGGGTCCTAGTGGCATTAAAAAATCAGAGGAAGAATGAAAAACCCCAGAAAAAAGCAATTGGTACCTGGTAGATGTTGCTGGAAGGGGAAGTTCCCCTTCCAAACTATAAAACAATCCCCTCTCTGTCTTTCTGGGCTGTCTCCCATTACACTAAGAGAATCTTCATTAAAGGTATGTGTTTTGCTGTTAACCCTTTCAGGGTCCGTCCCATAGATTCTACAGCTTTACGTTCAGGGTCCAACCGTAGATCTACCGCCATGAGCTCAGATCACTCTGTTCAATGTGAGTGGTACATTTGGGCCTCGTTATGAGAGCATACACCTCTATGTGGTATGTGTGCACCACATTAAACAGAGCTGCAGCACACTGTGCATATTTGAGAAGAAAAAAAATGAAAATCATGATTTTTCGATTAAATCAGCAACTTTTGCAGTGTCTTTTTCGTATGTTTCTTTATTTTTATAGTTGTATTTTGCAATTTCTTGGTCTCATTTGATAGAAGGGAAGAATATTACAGCAAGAGAGATGATTTTGATTGGTTTTAGCATTGGAAATGGATTGATACTGAGCTCAAAGTCAGCGGAAGGAACTGTTAAATTTTTGCCGATAATTCAAGAGTAAAACAAACGACCTCAACACGTTCCTAATACACATCAGCTGGTGGGGCCTTCAATATACTTTCACAAATATGGTGATGATATTTATCAAAATTATTACAGTATTGCATACAATTAATTCTTCTATTTTTGGTGTGAATAAAACTTTCTTTATTGTGAATAAAAAATCAAAATGGAATTTATTTGTAAAGCCTCCAAAAAATAACTAATGAACAGAGGAAATGTTGTTTAGTGCCAGGAATGCCGACATTGTTAATTCTGCGAACACTATTTTGAACATTGGAATATTTTAACTTTGTGTTTAAATTGGCCAAATTAACAATTTCCGATCACTTTATGTTGTAGTTGAACACAGTTTGACTTGGCGATTTCTTGTGCTCAATCGATAGAAATAGAAGTAATTATAGTGAAATAGCTAAGAATTTGGTTGATTGGAATAATGTAATTGGCCTCTAATGGGAGTCAAAGGTCGGCAAAATCGCCCGATTCGTAAATATCGTGACACAATCCAAATTTCGCGAGGTGCATAAGTTCGTCAATGTTCCACCAATTTTTCGTACTTTTGTGTTTTATTACCTTCACAAAAAGATTCTCTACGATTATCATAAGAAAAAATAACAAATTTTTTTTTTGAAATATCTGGACACTGGTGCGTGACTCCAGATTTGGGCCTTGGACCCTGAAAGGGTTAATGTTTCATTTATAATTTCCATTGTATTGTTTATGTACTTCATGTATATATCATGTAAAATTTTTTTTGTTTTAATACTTCTGGGTGTCAGGAATGGATTAATTGTATTTACATTATTTCTTATGGGGAAAATTGATTTGTAAATCGTAAATTTCCTTTTAAATATTTAACGGCTCCAGGATGGAGTATTACAAAAAACGAGGGACCACTGTATTTAGAATTTCACACATGTCCTTATCACTGTCAGTGATCTGACCAGAGTTACTCTTAAGTGAGCCAATCTTGTCCCTAATCTTACTTCTGTATACCTGAAAGAACTCTTTTCGGATAGTCTTTGAATCCCTTGCGACCTTAGCCTCATAATCTCTTTTTGCTTTTCTTATTCCTTTCTTCATTTCTCTCTTTCATTGAATATACTGATTTCTTAACTGCTTATCCCCTCTTTTGAAATGCCTATATACGCCTCTCTTTTGACAAATGAGTTATCCTGGGTTACTAACACTCGGGGTTATCCTGGTTTACTAACACTCTGGGTCATCCTGGGTTACTATCACTCGGGGCTCTCTGGTTTACTTACCTCAGGGTTATCCTGGTTTACTAAAACTTGGGGTTATCCTGGATTGCTAACACTCGGGGTTATCCTGGTTTACTAACACTCAGGGTTATCCTGGTTTACTAAAAAACTTGGGTTATCTCGGATTGCTAACATCGGGGTTATCCTGGGTTACTAACACTCAGGGTTATCCTGGGTTACTAACACTCAGGGTTATCCTGGGTTACTAACACTCAGGGTTATCCTGGGTTACTAACACTCGGGGTTATCCCTGGGTTTACTAACACTCAGGGTTTCCTGGGTTACTAACACTTGGGGTTATCATGGGTTACTAAACCACTCGGTTATCATGGGTCTTTACTAACACTCGGGGGTTATCCTGGGTTTTACTAACACTCGGGGTTATCCTGGGTTACTAATCACCTCATGGTTACCTGGGTTACATACACTCGGGGTTTATCCTGGGTTACTAACACTACAGGGTTATCCTTGGGGGTTACTAAACACTCGGGGTTATACTGGGTTACTAAACTTGGGGTTATCCTGGGTTCTAACACTCGGGGTTATCCTGGGTTACAAACACTCGGGGTTATCCTGGTTTTTTTTTTACTTAACACTTGGGGTTATCCTGGGTTACTAACACTCAGGGTTCCTGGTTACTAACACTCAGGGTTATCTGGGTTACTAACACTCTGGGTTATCCTGGGTTACTTAACTCTCAGGGTTATCCTGGTTTACTAACACTCAGGGTTATCCTGGGTACTAACTACTCAGGTTATCCTGAGGTTACAACACTCAGGGTTCCTGGGTTACTAATCTTGGGTTTTCCTGGGTTACTAACACTCAGGTTTTATCCTGGAGTTACTCTTTTTACATATCTTAGTTGACTTTTCTGTGAGTGCAATTGTGTTTATTTCAATTACAGTATTGTTCAAGGCCCAAAACTATCTTTTGCTGCTACTACAACTACCACATATTCATTTGACTTTTTATAGTACAATGTACAATAAATTGCTAAATTATTAGTATATAACAATCAGATCTTCTCCCAAATCAATATTATATCATAGTGACTATCTCCCAATTTAACTTTGTGTTACCATCTTATTTAATTTAGTCCCTTATTTATATTTTCTCCTTTAATTAGACTTTATTTTTAGTTTACATAACTACCCCTAGTTGTCATATATTCCATTGTTAAACAATCAAGGTGAAAATGTTAATAAGTTTCACTATTTTTTTGCCATTATATTCCGCTAGGCTCATTTATTTGTTTACCACTTTTATTTGTTCACCACAATTTATTTTTTGTCCCTTTTATATTGTCTCCTTATTTTAGCCTTATGAACTACCTTACTTCAAAATTTTTTACATTTGTTTTTAAAATAATTCAGGTGCTATTTTTATAGCTTTAGAATATTTACGTTGTCATATACTTAATTCTAAACTTAGATTCACTATAAAAATCTTATGATACAAGCAATTCATCCTGATATCCAACCTCTTATCTTAATGACTTAAACCCCCCCTCCCCCCCCCCCCCCCCCCCCCCCCCCCCCCCCCCCCCCCCCCCCCCCCCCCCCCCAATCCGACTCACCCCTTATCTTCAACAGTAACTGTAATTACTACCATGTCAGAACAGAACAACAAAGGCACTTCTCAGAGCAAAACTACATAATTGTATTCTTAAAACTAAAATATCAGAGCTTTAAGTAAATATTACAATGAACTACAGGCATTTACTATAATTCCCTGCAGGCCAGTATATCCATCATTACTCTCACCCCAATACATGGCTAAAGCCTGATACTACAGATGTCTATTCTATGCCAAGTCCTGGTTATACAGCCATACTCACAACTGTAGGCCAGATCAACAAGGGTTGGCACAGCTATATGCTACTCAGACCAAACTTAGGAAAGTATCACTATTTCTTAACAAGGGATGAACCATGGGGAAATATATAAACAGGTTAATTCATATCCAAAAACCTACAAAAAACCTCTCAGTGATAAAACATCTAACAGAGTACCACAGGCAAACTTTAGCCGTTTAGTGAAAAACTAGGAAGTACGATAAACTGATGCTCGCATGTAACAAAGATCACTTATACTCTCAGGTGACTTCAATATAAACTCCATATCAAAACCAGGGGCCCACAAAGTTACTGAATTCACAAACACTATGAGTAACTGGCATGTTGCTACCAACTGTAATCAAAGCCTACAAGAGTTTCAAGAGACTAGTGTTTTACTACAGAACCAATTCTGGACAACACCATATCCCTTTAAAATCAGGCATAATTAGTTAATACCACTGATCACTACCCTACCTTTCCTCATAACAAATTTGGCAAATTACCTAAGACACTTACTAAAGTTCATTTTCATACTTCACAATGAGGCAGCCATTATAACTTCACAGCAGAGTGACAAACATTGATCTGGCACACTGAGCTAGAAATCTATACAGATATTGACGAATGTATTTAATAAATTTTCTAAAAAAGGACCCAATACCTCTTAACAAGCCTGTCCCAAAAAAACTGAACAGAGACAGCCAAGAGAGCTGAGCAGTCCCTGGATAACCACCAAAGCATCCTCATATACTAATACAAATGAACATATAGGAAAAACAGTACAGATGGGTCACATAACCAGGAGACCAAACAAACGTTACTCGTCATCCTAACCAGCGGATTTGCCTGGGCTAAAAAATTGTATTATGAGAAAAGATATCCAACTTACACCGGGGGTGATATAAAAAGACCTGGAAAACCCTAGTCTCAGAATTTTAGGGAACAAAAAGATATCAAATAAATAGCGAAAATTGAATTAAACCAAAACCAGATGAACCCCAACTCCTACCAAACTGAAAAACAGCAACAGACTTAATGATTTCTTCTCCACTATAGGAACAATCCTTGCCAATAAAAATCCCAAGCTTCAGATACCCCAACCCTTTGACTATCTCATGGCAATTACCCGACACACTGTTCCTAGCTCCAACTAAACCTACTGAAGTCTCCCTTATTATCAAACACCACTAAAAAAACAAGACAGGAGATTTAAATACCTTTCCCACCCTTTATACACAAAAAAGATCACAAGTGCTATCACCAATCATTGGCAACAACTCTTTAACAAATCCATAGAATCTTCTCCTTCCCTACATTCTCAAAATAGCAAGGGTCACACGATCATAAAGGAGGAGACCCAAACAGACTTGAATAACTATTGGCCAATATCCAACATTCTCCCTCTCTCTAAAATCTTGAAAAAAATTAATTCATAAGCGAATCTATTCCTGCCTCATCTCCCACACATACTCAACCCCTCAGGCCTAATAAAAATACTAATAATGCCATTACACACATGCTAGAACACATATACACTGCAACAGAGAAAAAAGAAGTCCCACTGGGGATTTTCCATTGACTTGTGTAAAGCTTTTTGATACAGGTGGACCTGACTTTGCTCCATATAAATTGTCGCCATTATGGTATAAGAGGGCACTCCCTCAACTACCTAAAGTCTTACCTCAGCAACAGAAAGCCAATATGTGTACACAAACGGGTGGCAAACTCTTCGACAGCCAAATTACATTTGGGTTCCAGGGAGGATGTGTTCCTAGTTAACCTCTTCTCTTTCTTTCATATACACAAATTGATTACCAAAGCTTCGCAATCTACTCAACCCACCACTATTTTCAGGATGACAATTACACTAAGTCTTCTCTCACCCGAGCCCAAGTCTTGCTAGCCTATGCTGCGAATACGAATTACAGATAATATGTACTTGGATGAGGACTAACAAATTTATTCTAAACATATGACAAAACCTACTTCCTTCAGATTTGGTACAGAGCTACAGACGTCCCTCCTAACAAATTGATAAAATGGATCACCTATCACAAAAACTCACAGTTGGAAAAATTTTAGGAATCCACCCTTGATAAATAGACTAATTTTTCAAACAAATGAGTACAAATATTTCCCCAAAAATTTCCAAGA
The DNA here is from genome assembly GCF_026875155.1 of Cherax quadricarinatus. NCBI lineage: Eukaryota > Metazoa > Arthropoda > Malacostraca > Decapoda > Parastacidae > Cherax > Cherax quadricarinatus. The sequence continues at coordinate 16,454,691 of NC_069475.1, forward strand.
CCGTAGGCATACTATCGATGAGTAGTCGGGGACTATGTTCACCATTCTGCCCTCCTTGCCCGTATCCTACCTCACTTATTTACCCCTATTCACCATGGAATTTGTGATTGGGGGCTCAACACAAACCATCTCACACATTAATCCACCCATCAATAAGGCTGCAGGCAGAATGTAACAACTTCCCACTTCAGGCTAGCACACTCCACATTATATTTCAAAACTCTAAACTACTACCATACAAAACATACATACTTATTCTGCCACCTTCTAAATACATTTTATACGAAACACTTATCTCTGATATAAACCCTCCTCTGTCTAGACGTATCCTTACAACCTAAATAGAACCCATGGCCTAACACAGGCATGCAGATCACTCTTTGATGTTCCTCGTGTCAATCTACGCTATGCAAAAATTCATTGCACTATAAAATGGCCCGAAAATTGGAATTCATTACCTGTGCATATAAAAAGAAACTCTGTTTATAAATTCAAGTCTCTTCTCAAAAATCACTTACCTCCCAGGGCCGGGATTTACCGCATGAGGCTAACTAGGCATTTGCCCTTTGGGCCCCACGCGATTTGGGGGCCCCGTGTCCAAGGGGTTCAGTGGCTTCATCCAAAGACTGCACACATGGTGCAAGTGAATGTGTGGGTCTCTACGTAAAAGTTCAAGTGTTTGGAGGAGAGTAGAAAATTGATTTTTAAAAAATAATCAAAACAAAAATAAATAATGAAATAATAATAAAAGTTAAAATATAAATAAACCTAACCATTTGATGTCACTACTTTAATAGCCTAATCTAGTAATACTTTGCTGTCTTGAGTTTATTCTCTTTTAAATGCATGATTTACAGATAGTTATAATGGCTGGATTGGTAAATGGGTTTTTTTTGGTTGTCTTGATGTACTTTCCCTATTAAATTTAATCTAAATAGCCAGAATGTATGTAATTAGACCTTAAACAGGCTCAAACCGAACCATCCCCCCCCCCACCCCAAGCTCGAAGGGCGTCGTCTTCGCTTTCCCAATAACTCAAAAGGGGCCCCGCCAAGGGCCCGGAGGACTTCTTTTAAATCTGGCCCTGTGTACTCACCCACAACTAATAAATTACGGAAAATTGTTCATAAAAATGTATCTATAAAATTTTCTCATTATTGTATTCTCATCAAACTTGAATTACATTACTATTGAATTTCCAATTCTTATTGACATCGCTCAGCAACACAGTTAATGACCATATAACTTGTATTTGTAATACTCATTTATCGCTAATTGCTGATCTGTTTACATAATGTTTATTACCACTGAAAATATATTGCTTAGTTAATCTTAAGTTTTTTTTTAAGCATGCCAATTAATGCTCTGCATACAAGGGCTTTGGCAGTTGCACTTTAATACTGTATGTCCATTGTGCTTCCTCTGTATGTTGTTCATGTTCAAATTAATATAGTGTATTTAAATAAAAAAATAAATAACTAAATAAACTAACACTCGGGATTTAATCCCTGGGTTTCTTAGACTCGGGGTTTCTGGGTTACTAACACTCCGGTTTATCCTGGGCTTACTAACACTCACACGTTATCCTGGGGTTAATAACCTCCTCGGGCTAAATTCTGGGTTTACTAACACTATGGAGTTATCCTGGGTTACTAACACTTGGGGTTATCCTGGGTTTCTAACACTAGGTTATCCTGGTCTTTACTTCACTTCACAGTTATCCTGGGTTACTAACACTCGGGCTGTTCCTGGGTTACTAACACTTAGGAGTTATCCTTGGTTACTTACACTAGGGATTATCCTGGTTTACTAACACTGGGTTATCTGCGTTACTTACACTAGGGATTATAATGGGATACTATAAACTGGCGTTATCATGGGTTAACTTACACCTAGGGAATTATCCAGGGTTACTATACCTTGGTTATCATGTGTTACTAACTTCTGGATTATCCTGGGTTACTAACAAGTGGGTTATCCTGAGGTTACTAAACACTGGGTTATCTGGGTTACTTAACAATCAGGGTTATCTATGGGGTTACTAACACTGGGTTATCCTGGTTACTAACACTGGGTTAACCTGGGTTACTAAACTGGGTTAGCCTGGGTTACTAACTACTGGTTTATCCTGGGTTCTAACATGGGTTATCCGGGTTACTAACACTGGGTTATCTGGGTTACTAACACTGGGTTATCCTGGGTTTACTCAACACTGTTGGGTTATCCTGGGTGGTCTACACTGGGTTAACCTGGGTTGTACTAAACTGGGGTATCCTGTGTATACTAAACATGTGGGTTTCTCTGGGTTTACTAAACACTGGGTTATCCTGGGTTACTAACAACTCTGGGTTATCCTGCGGTTACTATACACTGGGTTATCCTGGGTTATCTAACACTGGGTTATTGGGTTTTAACATGGGTTATCCTGGGTTACTAACCACTGGGTTATCCGGGTTACTAAACACTGGGGTTATCCTGGTTACTACACTGGGTTATCCTGTGGTTATCTAACATGGGTTATCTGAGTTACTAAACATGGGTTATCCTGGGTTACTTATGGGTTGTCCTGGGTTACTAACACTGGGTTATCCTGGGTTACTAGGCCACTGGGTTTATCCTAGGTTTACTAAACAATGGGTTAGCCTGGGTTACTAAACTGGTTATCATGGGTTTTACTAACCACCTGGGTTTATCCTGGGTTATTAACACTCTGTGGTTGGCCGGATGGTAAAGCTCCCGCCTTCACACACGGAGGGGAGCCCCCCAGGTTTCGATTCCCGGCGGGTAGAATACATTTCGACACGTTTACTTACACCTATTGTCTGTTCACCTAGCAGCAAATAGGTACCTGGTGTTTGGCGGGATCATTGGTGTGGGGTCGCCTCCTGGGGGACAAGATTGCAAGGACCCCAATGAAATAAATTAGACAGTCCTCGGATGGACGCATACTGGCTTTCTGGGGTATCCTTGGTTGTGGGGCTAAACCCTTCAGGGGTTAAAAATTACCGAACGAATCTCTCTCTAATACTGGGGTTACTAACACTGGGTTTTCCTTGGTGTACTACACTGGGGTATTCCTGGGTTATTAACACTGGGTTGATCCTGGGTTACTAACACTGGGTTATCCTGGGTCTACTTCCACTGGGTTATCTGGGTTACTAAACTCACTGGGTTATCCTGGGTTACTACACTGGGTTATCATGGGGGTATAAACACTGGGTTATCCTGGTTACTAACACTGGGTATTCCTGGAGTTACTAACACTTGGGTTATCCTGGGTTACTAACGCCACTGGGTTATCCTGGTTACTAACACTGGGTTATCCTGGGTTACTATACACTGGGTTTATCCTGGGTTACTAACACTGGGTTATCCTGGGTTACTAACACTGGGTTATCCTGGTGTTACTAGAACACTGGGTTATCCTGGGTACAACACTGGGTTGTTATCCTGGGGTTACTAACACTGGTGTTTATTCCTGGGGTTACTAAAGCACGGGTTATCCTGGGGTTTTCATACACTGGGTTATCCTGGGTTATAACACTGGGTTATCCTGGGGTACTAACACTGGGTTATCTGGGTTACTACTAACTGGGTTATCTCCTGGAGTTACATATAGCACTGGGTTATCCTGGGTTACTAACACTGGGTTATCCTGGGTTACTAACACTGGGTTATCCTGGGTTACTAACAATGGGTTATCCTGGGTTACTAACACTGGGTTATCCTGGGTGTTACTTACCACTGGGTTATCTGGGTTATTATACACTGGGTTATCCTGGTTACTAAAACTGGGTATCCTGGGGTACTAACACTGGGCGTTTATCCTGGCCGTTACTAAACTGGGTTATCCTGGGTACTAACTCTGGGTTATCCTGGGTTACTAACACTGGGCTTATCTCTGGGCTTACTAACACTTGGGTTATCCTGGTGTTACTAACATGGGGTTATCTGGGTTTCTAACACTGGGTTATCCTGGGTTACTAAACACTGGGTTATCCTGGGTTTACTAACAATAATGTTAACAATAAAACGTGAACATAAATTATCATATAATAATGTCGTAGGTTAATTATTAGTTAAATTTTCTTTGATGTAATATTTATTAACTTTTCATAAAGGATGATGTTAATAATGTTTATAAAGTATCTACTTTGCTTGTCCTTTATTCATATTTTCACCAATAAATAATAAATATAGCAGTCTTGCTATTACTCATCAACCTTCCACTGCATCGTTACTATCCAATCATTATATTAACTCGCAAACGTTAGAAGAGATATAAAAAAAAAAAAAAAAATAAAAAAAATGTACAATAATTCCCACTGATTCCTCCACTTGTTGGGTTTATAATGGGGCTCAGTGACAACGTCGAGGAGGATCAAACAGCTTTCCTCAATGGTACAGGTGAAAAAAAGTGTTGCTCATAGTTGGACGTGACGATGTAGTGAATAATGGAACAAATCTTCCTTTGTAAATAGAGATAGAAACTTGAAATTCCCTATTTAGAAACCGGTGGAACGCCTTGCGCATACGCATCGCAGCAGAGAGGGACGCTCTCCGTACTACCATCCAGAAGGCCAGTAAACCGGCTTCCCAATAGGTGCATTGTAAGAATTTCCCGCAGAACGAAAATAAATGGAACTGGCTAAAGTAAAGCGAAGTACAGGTTGCCCTACTGTTGTAGACTGCCGGCGGACACTCTACAGTACTTTAGCAGCTGTCCTACTGTAGAGTGCACGCCGGGCCACTCTAACAGTTTAGGACAAGCGTACAAGTGACAAAGGGGGGGAAAAAATTTGTCACCCATGGGAAATAAGTCACTCTGTCGACTTTTTTGGGTTATCCCAGGTTGTCTTACTATCATGCTGTATGTATGGTGTATGTTTCTATGTAACTGTATTTGTGTATACCTGAATAAACTTCCTCTTACTTACTTTACTTAGTAACTTTAGAAAAAGAGCTCTTCGCAATTTGGAAGGATCTCTTCAAGTAGAAGAGGCTTTCTGAGACATTTTTATCACCTGACTGAGCCCATCTAACGCTTTCGCTGTATTTCTTTTATTTTTGTATTTATGTTTTTACTTTATTTGAATTAACTTGCACATAACGTACGTAGAACCAGAGGTTGACCCAATGTGTACAAACAACAGTGATACCTAGCAAACGGAAAAAGAACTGACTGAAGCGAAGACTTTCTCCCTCAAAACTCCAAGCTCAGCAATCCCCTCTCTAAGTAAGTAAGTTTATTCAAGTACAACATTCAATACTGTTACATAGATTATTTCCATACATGTAGCAGCATATGGGTAGAAAACCTGGGATAAGAAAAAAAAGTCAGACAAGTGACTATTTCCAATGGGGAAGATGACTACCAAACCCTTTAAATTTTTAGTTTTTCATTAACCACAGCAACTGAAAGGGGGTAATGTGCTGCTCATTACCCTTTCGTTCTCCTGTATCCTCAACTCTCCACCTTTAAATCAGCCGTTCGCCTTTTTTAACGTGCATGTAGAGGTGTTTTTTGCTGTCCGCTGGTACCAAAAAACTGAGTTCCCACAGCATCACCTCTGCCTACCTGGAAATACGGACGAAACTCCCATCCCGCATGGTTGGTGTCCCGACCTGAGGCCCGCCAAGATCAAAGTTCCACTTGTACAAAATAGTAATCTCTAAATGAGGAAGGACCTTTACTTTCTATGTTTTGAGTGTTTTTGGGAGGAATTCTGCTATTTTTGGGAAAACAACAAAGGTAAAAAACAATTTAAGAGCATTGCAGTACCTGGAAACTCCTTTGGGGCCGGCTTTTTAACTGAAAACGGGCCAGGGGTTTCATTAAAAAACATAGTAAGTTTGTCCCTGTTTTGGCTTGAAATTCAAGGGGTTTGTATTCAAGGGGTTTGCTATGGGAATTACAGAAAAAATTCAACCATTCAAATCTTTATGAAGCTCGGGTTAGTCTGCAGTCAATAAAAACAAAGGGCCTTCCCAGGGGGAAAAATTGGTCATTTTGGGGAAAATTTGGGTTTGTCAAACCCCTTTGTGCAGTTTACCCAAAGAACTAGCTACAAGCGTTTTAAAACGGGGAAGTGTTTTTGGGTATGCCCAAATGGGGAAAATCGGGGGACAAAAAATCACAAGGGTATTAAAAAGGATAAAATCAAAGCGGGCTTTCATAGACAACCTGGAAGCTTTCACAACAGTTTGGGAACAAAAAAAGTTGGGCTGAAGGGTTTACGGGCACTTGATACTGGCCATGTAGTCAGAAACTGTAAGGCTGGAGGTGATGTCATGGTAGTCAGTAAATGTGGGGCTGATAGTGCTGTCCTGGGAGACAGTAATGGTGAAGCTGGAGGTGCTGTCCTGGGAGACAGTAATGGTGAAGCTGGAGGTGCTGTCCTGGGAGACAGTAATGGTGAAGCTGGAGGTGCTGTCCTGGGAGACAGTAATGGTGAAGCTGGAGAATTTTTCCAGGTAGTCGGGAATTATACGCAGTAAGGAATACATATAAATGACCTCATAGGGGACAGGAGCCGTAGTGGGGAAACAAGTGTAGTCAAAGATAAGATAAAACCAATATTGCAAACTAGAAATACAACAGGAAATAGCAAGCAAGAGGATTCCACTAGCTATAGTGAGGATATAATACCAAAAACAACTGGTGGGAGCTCCATTGTTGGTGCTAGGGAGGATAGGAATAAGACAGGGAAACATGCACCAACAGGGAATACAGTCACAGAAACCCAAGGAAAACGGAAACCAAGCCTGTGCACATACTATGCACTTGGTATCTGCAGACATGGGAAATCTGGAAAAACAGACGAGAGGTGCAACTATGACCACCCTAGAAAATGCCATGCCCATATGACAACAGGAAAATGCAAACTCCCTTCCTGTAAGCTTTTTCACCCTGAAATGTGTACCTCTTCAGTACAGGAAAGACTGTGCTATAACTTAAATTGCCAGGCACACCATCTAAAGGGGACAAAAAGATACAAAACATCCAGGCAATGGGAAAACCTGGGTAGCCACAGCCACTCAAGAGGAAGAGGTTTTTTAGTGCCAGGAAGGAAAAAAAACTGGCAGATGGCAGAAATCGTACACTAAATCCAGTCATTCCTGGAGTGGAACCACAGTCGATGGCCTTCACTCCAAACCAACAGATACAGATACTAATGCCGGAAAAAAAATCCTTCACCAGTACCAACAATACCACCAGTCCGATGACATTCTTCTTTGCAAATATACAGGGTCTAAAGCCAGCAACAAACAACAAAAATACCTTTCATCCCCTGGACTTTCTTGCAGAGGCAAAAGGCAATGTTTGTGGCTTTCACTGAGACCCACATAAAGGATCACTTGGACAACGAAATATGGATCCCAGGTTACAACCTATACAGATGTGACAGAGTGAACAGGCAAAAGGGGGGGGGGGGTTGGCCTGTACATTGCAGAGTCATTTGTTTGCACAGAACTGCTAAATGCCTCAAATGATGTAGTAAAGTTTTACAGTAAAGGTCGAGAACCAAAAACCCAGTCATTGTGGTAGCTTCCAAACCTCCGGATGCAACATCCCAGCAATTCCAGGAACAGCTGTTAAAAATTGACCACTGTCTGGAAAATCTTCCAGCTCCTGCACCCAACCCTCTTGCTCCTGGGGGATTTCAACTTAAGGCACCTAAAATGGAGGAATATAGCAAATAATATTGTTGCAGTAATAACACCAGGAGGCACTCTGATGAAAACTCAAACTCACACCAGCTTTAAATCTCTGCACAAAATTCAATTTAAACCAACAAATAATAGAACCTACTAGACTGGAAAATACACTAGACCTCATCTTCACTAACAAAGATGATCTGATAAGAAATGTCACCAATCAAAAACAATATACTCAGATCACAACATAATTTAAAGGGTTTAGACATTATGCGTGGAGCCCCAGACCGACATAATGAGACTAGTCACGAGGGAGCATTCACCAAATTCAACTTCAATAACAAAAACATAAAGTGGGACCAAGTAAACCAAGTCCAACCGATATAAGCTGGGAAGATATACTAAGCAACACAGACCCCAACGTATCCTAGAACAGATT
>NC_069475.1:16463288-16498374 GCF_026875155.1 Cherax quadricarinatus
AAAATTTTAAAAATGTGTTTGTCTGTTATTTTTTTTTCTATTCACTAATTTTCCTGAGGGGGAGCCAGCCTGAGTAATACTGAATGAAGTTGTTACAGGGCTGAGTAAGCCTTCACGCTGTTGTAAAAAATTGCACAAGCCTAGCCTAACTATGGCTACCTTGCAAATCCACTAACACAAGTCTCCTACTCTGGATTACTTGTAATCACTTTTAATAATTAAATTCACAAGCTTCTCTAGCCTACTTGGCCTGCCTGTAAATTACTACAAATAACTTTCTGTGTATAGTCAGCTTGGCCTAGCCTCTAACTTTGGGCCTTGGTGTGCTAACTTAACCTAACAGTTAAACTGGTTCCAACTGTGGCCTAGCTATGATAGCTTAACCTAGCTATTCCACATCACGGTTTTCGAAGGACCACTTTTGTGAAAATTTGTGTGGACTGCCTCCAAGTGAGTCGCCTACCCTGGCAAACTCTGTTGACACCGAGCTCTGAGGTGGGTACCTCAGCTCACAAGTGGCTTATAGGACAGATTTTCACAAATGATTGATGTTGCAAGAAACTCGCCTGCATGCACGTATAAAGGACTAACTGGTGTTGCAGCATATATCCTGATCTTCAACTTCCCTAAGCTTAGCCTTAGCCCCTTTGGACTTCCCCTCAGAAACCACTTGCAACCGGGAACCTTAATTCCTGCAATATTCAATTGTTATTAGTGTCCTGCCTGCACCTCAGAAATTCCTATATCCAAGAGGGTATGTATCCCGTAGTATAACTATGCAGACACGGACACTAGCTTCCAGACTGCTGAGACACTGGTACTTACTGGGCATGCACTGCCTGTTGCACACCGGACCACAGATCAACTCGCTCACAATCTCCCCAGACACTGGCCAGAAATCTAAGAGATAAAAGTGGAGTCTTGTCTTACTGTATGGGCCTGACGGAGGTCATCTACGGTACATCGAGGTGCCTCTACCAGATTTCCCCAGGTCTCGGATGTGAAGACACGTGGGGTGCCGTCTGCTGATCACGGCACGTCTTGTCCAGTTGGTGTCTGTCTTAAGAAGAACGAGCTCGTCTCTCTTCCATACCCTCGTCTCTTCGTTCAAACTAGGCTGCCAGTTCTCCCTAGCTAACTTATCCTAGTGTTTGCCTACATTATCAGCCTATTACTACCTATGTTAAGTCTTAGGTCTACATTATCTACAGATGCCTTAGTAAACCTAATATTAGTGTACTACCAGAAAAACTACCTACTCCTTCCCTGAAGAGTAAATATTAAATTAAATAAACCCTACCACAATCCATCGCCAACTAGAGAGAAGCTGCATTTTTGGGGGGTTTTAAGGGCCCCCCCAGCTCACCCACCCTTTGGGGGCCATGCTGGATCTGTCCTGGGAATTTTTTGGGGACAAAAAAAATTTCCACAATGTGTATAATAGCATCATAGTATTTTTGGCCCGAATCCAAATTGGCAGTGGTTGAGTATTTTTTGGAAGAGGTGGAGTAGATTCGTTTTTGAACAAATTTTTTTCAAAGATTTTTGAGAGGTTAATTGGATTTTGGGCCTATAGTTTTCAACCGGTTTGGTCTCCCTTTTTATGGACAGGGTGCCCCTTGCATTTTGAGAACTGTGGGGAAGGAGAGGATTCAATGGATTTGTTAAAAGGTTGCAATGATTGGTGATGCATTTGTACTTTTTTTTTTGTTTTTAAAAGGGGGGTAAGGTTTTAAATCCTGCCTTGTTTTTTTAAGTGCTTTGAAAAAAAGGGAGATTCGAAGGGTTAGTCGGAGCTGGGAACAGTGTTCGGGTGTTCCAGTGAGGTAGTCAGGGTGGGGTATTGAGCTTGGGTTTTTATTGGAAGGGTTTTGTCCCATAAGGGGAGAAGAAATCAAGGTTGTTTCGTTTCTGTTGGTGGGATTTGGGGGTTTTCATCTGATTTCCTGGATTTTCCCTGGAGGTTCGGGGGGTCAACCCCCTGGGGGCCCGGTCTGTGACCAGCCCCTGGGGATCAGAGCCTGAAAAACCCAGGCTGTTGCTGCTGGCTGCACGAAAAACCAACGACAGCCACACCCCCGGCTGATCAGAACTGACTTTGGGTGCTTCCCCAGGCCAGCTTGAAGACTGCCGGGGGTCTTTTGGTAACCCCCCTTATTGTGCGGGAGGCATTTAAAACAGTCTCGGGCCCCTGACACTTATTGTATTCCTTTAAAGTGCTAGTGACACCCTGCTTTTTTATGGGGGGGGTGGTGACGTCTGCCGGTCTTTTTCTTTTGTAGTGAGTGATTTTCGTGTGCAGTTCGGTACTAGTCCCTAGGATTTTCCAGGTGTAATAATCGGTATCTTCCCCCCTGCGTTCCAGGGAAAAAAGGTTTAGGGAAACCCCCAAGCGCCCCAATAAATTGGGTTTTTATCTCCGTTATGCGCGCCGTGAAAGGGTTTTCTGTACATTTCTAGGGCGGCAATTTCACCTGCCTTGAAAGGGGCTGTTATGTGCACAATATTCCGCCTAGAAGAACAATGACCTGAAAAGTGTCATCATGGGCTTGGCCCCCTAGTTTGAAAGGGTTTTCTTATCCATCCCGTCATTTTTCTAGCAGATGCGATTTAACAATGTTATGGTCCTTAAGGTGAACCTCCCAATGACACTCCCAGGGCTTTGACGGGTTTCGCTCTATTTTTTGGGCCAGAATTTGTTTTGACTCTGAAATTTTTAAATTTCTCATGTTTACCTTTTCTGAGTAATTGAAAATTTTTCTGTTGAACTTTATATTGTTTTCTCAGCCCACTGAAAGATTTGGTTTTAATTTTAAATTTTTTATTTCGTGATATCTTTTTTGTTTCCTAAATTTCTGATGGGGTTTTCCAGGGCTTTTTTTTACACCTCGTAAGTTTGGGTAATTGTTCTCATAATACAATTTTTTTTTCCCTTCTTATCAGGTGGTTAGAACTGACGAGTAACGTTTTTTTTTGGTCCTGGTTAAGACCCATTCTGCACTGTTTTTCATATAGGTTTTTTGTAATTATGGATTTGGAATGCGGGGTGTTAGCCGGGACTTTTCAGTCCGTAGTGTCATCTTTTATTTTTTTTTGGGGTTTGCTTGTTATAAAGGCAGGCTTGTTTAGAGGGGATCAGACTATGCTGTTGGAACTTATTCGGTCCGAGAAGTTTCCCAAGGGGGAAAACACACGTTCGAGGGCCCTTACACCCAAAACCCCAAAAACAAAACATTTTCTCCCCCTTGGCCAAGGTGGATAGGGCATTCTTAAATTTTCAGATTACCCTTTAGGGAAAAAAAAATAGTCATACTGTTTTGTACACTAATATTAGGATTATTGGGCAACGTAGATAAAAATAAATTTAACCTAAGGCCTTAACATAGGGTAATAGGCCGATAAGTGGCAAACCTAGTTAAGTTACTAGGGGGAACGGCACCCAAAATTTTAACGCGAGGCGCGGGGCTGGAAGACCCACTGCCCTTCTTAGACCAACATCTGGGCAACACGTGCCGTGATCAGCAGACGGGACCCCCATGTGTTTTTACCTATGAGACCTGGGGAAATCTGGTAGAGGCACCTCGATGTAGCGTAGATGACCTTCTCCGTCAGTAAGACAAGACCTCCACCTTTTTCTTAGGATTTCTGGCCAGGTCTGGGAAAATTGTGAGTGAGTTGAACTGTGGGCCTTTGTGCAGCTGGCAGCACATGCCCAGTATGTACCAGCGTCTCTTGTCTACCTAGAAGCTAGTGTCCATGTCTGCATAGTTGTACTAGGGGATACACACCCCCTTGGATATAGGAATTTCTGAGGTGCAGGCAGATCACTAATAACAATTGAATATTGCAGGAATTAAGGCTCCCGGTTGCACGTGGTTTCTGAGGGGAAGTCCAAAGGGGCTAAGCTTACGGAGGTTGAAGATCAGGATAAATGCTGCAACACCAAGTAAGTTAGTCCTTTAAACGTGCATGGAGACGAGGTTTCTTGCAACATCAATCATTTATGAAAATCTGTCCTATAAGCCACTTGTGAGGCTGAGGTACCGACCTCAGAGCTCGGTGTCAACAGAGCTTGCCAGGGTAGGCGACTCACTTGGAGGCAGTCCAGACAAATTTTCACAAAAGTGGTCCTTTGAACCATGATTGGAATAGCTAGGTTAAAATTAACATAGCTAGGCCACAGTTAGGAACCAGTTTAACAGTTAGGTTAAGTTAGTACACCTAGGCCCAGAGTTAGAGGCTAGGCCAAGCTGACTATACACAGTTGTTGTTTGCACTAATTTACAGGCAGGCCAGAGAAGCTTGTGAATTTAATTATTACAGTGATTACAAGTAATCCAGAGTAGGAGACTTGTTAATTACTTACAGTAGATTTGCAATATTTATGACGGTTACAGTAGCTAGACAGATTTAACCTAGTTATTATTTACAGGGACTTCTAAAGCCAGGTTTAATTAAGCTATAGCACAAGTTGGGTTTTGGTTTCCCTTTAACCCAAAACATCCACAAGTTAAATTTGTTGAATTTTTTTGGGGGCAGCCCCAAAGGGTGATTTTAAATTTTTATTACTGCATTTTTTTGTGTGTTTTTTACGGTTTTTCGGTTCTTTTAATTGGGATTTGTAAATTTTGAAACCTGGGGACTGGGTTAAGCCTATAATTATTTGCTGGCATTATCAAAAATTGGGTTTGGGTTTAAGCTTTCATGCCCAAATACACATTTAAAGGGGGATTTAAAGTGCTAAAATTGTAAAATTTTTTGTTCAGATTAGAGTCAATATAAAAAAAAGGGATTTGTTAAGCGTTGAAACCCCCTTGAACCGTTCATTCTTGCCAAATTTACCTTTCCCGGGGCTGGGGGGTGGGCAAATTGAAGTAAAAATTTTGGTCCCAAAGATTTTAACAAACCGCAACTATGGTAGGTAAAAGAGAAGTCCCAAAGCTGCTCACTCAAAGTCAATTAAAACGGTCTAGGGGAGCCTATAAGGGATGTTTTAGAAAAGCATGTGAGGATGTCGTATGGCCGGGCAAGATCAGGATGTAGACGTGGGGAAACTAAAGATTTTGCCTGAAACCTTTGGAGCAAAGGCTGGAGGCCTTTAAAGGGGTCATTTTTCCTTTTAAATGAAAAACAGGGGCCTATACTTTTGGGAGTCTGACATACAGTTGAAGTAGCACAGAAAAAACTTTTACGAACAAAAGGGCAGAGTGTAAAGCAGAGATGAGACTCTGCAGGCAGTTAATAAAGCCCTTAAAAGGCCCGGGAAAAGGGGGGCAGCAAATTTTTTCAGGAAAACGGAAAACAGCACTCCTGTCAAGGGCGTTCCCAGATTGCCCCATTTTAATTTTTAACCCCAACTTTTTCAAACGGAACCTTAACGGGAGTACTTTTCTTTCGGGATCAGTTTAAACCCCAGAAAAGATGACAGAGACGTTTTGCCAGATGCCATCAAATTTCAGTATTTACGTAGGGGCTTTGGCCCCGGGGTTTACCAAAAACCCCTGACACTAATTACCAACATGCCCCAAAAAAACCAATTAAAGGACACATTTAAAAATTTTTCTGGGTGCCTCCAAGTGAGTCGCCTACCCTGGCAAGCTTTTGTTGACACCGAGCTCTGGGGTCCCGGGACCTCAGCCTCACAAGTGGCTTTAAAGGGCAATTTTCAAAAAATTGATGTTGCAAGAAAATCGCCTGCATGGGACGTAAAAAAAGGACTAACTTACTTGCTTTGCAGCATATATCCTGACTTCAACATTCCTAAACTTAGCCCCCTTTTGGGCTTCCCCCCAGAAACCACGTGCAACCCCGGCCTTAATTCCTGCAATATTCAATTGTTATTAGTGACCTGCCTGCAAACCCCAGAAAATTTCCCATCAGAAAACCCCCGGTTTCCCGCCATGAAACCTTAATTCCGGCAATATTCAATTGTTTTTTAGTGGGCCTGCCGCACCTCAGAAATTTCCCATTTCCTAGGGGGGGTGTAAACCCCCTAGTACAACTATGGGAGACACGGACACTAGCTTTTAAAAAGACAAGACGCGGGGACGTACTGGGCATGCACTGCCAGCTGCATACAGGCCTACAGATCAACTCACTCATAATTTTTTCCCAGAACGCTGGCAAGAAATCCTAAGAGAAAGAGGAGGTTTTGTCTTACTGTATGGCCTGATGGAGGACGTCATCTACGGTACATCGAGGTGCCTCTACCAGATTTCCCCAGGTCTCAAAAGTGAAGACACGTGTGGGGCGTCGTCATCTGATCACGACATGTGTTGTCCAGTTGGGTGTCTGTCTACAGAAAGGTGCTCTCCTGTCTACGAGACCCGCGCCTCATCATTCAAGCTAGGGCTGCCAGTTCTCCCTAGCTAACTTAACCTAGTGTTTGCCTACGTTATCGGCCTATTACTACCTATGTTAAGGTCTTAGGTCTACGTTATTATTATCTACAGTTGCCTTAATTATCCTAATATTAATGTACTAACCATAAACTACCTACTTCTTCCTGAAGGGTAAATCTATAAATGAAATAGTACCTTCCATCCACTTCAACAATCCGGGAGAGAACGCTTTTGTTTGGGTGGGTTTAAGGGCTACCCAGCTCAGCCGTTCCATAACGGCCATGCTGGGAACCCTTTGTACACCGTATCTGTCCTGTGGAACTTTAGGGACCAAATAAATTTCCACATCCTCCCGCCGGCGAAGGTAGGTACCAAGTCTAAATCAAGTTCACACCTTTCGCGAGCCCCCACGGCGGACCCTGGACACGAGTACCGTCCAGCCACTCTCGTTGATCAGACTCCGGTCTAACTTCAACTGTCCAATTTCCCCTGCGTGGACCTCTGGGGGAGTAAACTGTTGGTTCTGGTGGTCTTAGCACCCTTTCCTTTAACTTTAACGTCTTTCGTATGTCTTAGCCTTGACTGAGTGGCTCTGTATTTCCCACCCAGTGGCCCACATGCCCTGGTAGCCTTTTGTCTCACTGATACGAGGTTCCCTGGATTTAAAGGCAATCTAATCTCCCTCTTTATGTACCCTGTAAAAGTGTTTTTCCCAAGGTGGCCGAGTGTTCGTCACTCCCTACCTGGTTCAGCTTCCCTGGTGGATCATCGTGTATACTGGTATTCATTATCACTACTCTCCCAGCTATCATGGGGACAGCTTCTTCTCTATCTGGTGTGGCAGGGAATTCAGGTGGAATCCTGACGTCTATGATGTATCCTACTGGGGATCTGTATAAACCAATCCCTTCCCTATACGTCCATCGTGTAGACAGGAAGTCGTCTATGAGATTGGCTCCCACCAGGATACCTACATTTCTGACTGTCAGTGGTAATTCCCTGGTCTGCCAGCTTCACGTCAAGGTCTTTCAATCGCTTAGCTGCTGCAGCAAGACCTCTCGCTGTAATTGCCCTGGGTAACGTCTCTACCACCAAGGCTGTAATGTCTCTGCGATGTCCACCTAATTTGACTGTGACATCCACCACATCATAAGATTTGGGTGGGACCTGACTTATAGCCCCTCCCAACATCATACAAACTTTGCTTGTGGCCTTCAACTTTAATTTAGCCACCAACTTCTTTGTTATCAAGGATACTTGTGCTCCTGGTTCAAAGAATAATCGGGTTGTTTCGGACCTGTGCCCATTCACAATCTTTGCCATGACTGTAGGTATGGCAGCTCCTCCTGATTCTCACTCGGATTAACGACTTCACTCCCACTAATCATGCTGGCTACCATTTCAGGCTCAGACTCACTTTCTACCTCTACCTGAGAGATATCCCTACTAGTCTGGGGTTGCCGTAAATTATTGGAACATAGTGCAGTATGGTGCTTACATTTGCAACAGAGTCGACAATCACTGAGTTGGGTGTAACAGTCCATTGCAAAATGTTCCCCACAACACTTGAAGCAGAGTCTCAACTCCCTTAGTCTCTGTTGCCTACTGCTCATTGTTGTATACTCCGGGCAACTTGTGCTAGCGTGTTCGCCTTCGCAGAACACACACATTTCTGGCACGAGTGCCTCTGAGGTCTGCTTAGAGGTTCTTACCTTAGACACCTCTTTTACCATAGTACACTCCAACGTTAGTCGTATGAGCTTTAGACTGATCTCTCGGGATCTTAGAGTAACTGTCTGGGTTTTTATGTGGTGATGGTTGTGACTCTTCTCTCACACCTATACTCAAATGAGAAACGAGATCTCCCAACCCCTCAACGATTTGTTGTATCGTGAACCTATTCGTCCGATATTTTAAGTGTAACTCATGCACTGTAGTGCTAGCCAGTTTCCACTGAATCACCTGGCTAAGGACCCATTCTGAATCATCCTCATCATGCAAATCTCTGAAACTGTTTGTCAAGCTCATAATTTCAATATGGAACTTCTCTAGGCTTTGGCGGTCATGTCAGCAAGCCTCTAGATCCAACAACCGATAAAGTATGACCACCTTTATCTCTTCATTGTTGCCAAACATGTCTTCTAATTGGTCTTTGGCATATTGGTAATTAGTGTCAGTAATCTGGTAGTGCGGTCAGTAATCTGGTAGTGCCGGACCAAGTCTAAGGCTTTACCCCTGAGCTGTGACCGCAAATACTGCAATTTGAGGGCATCTGACAAATCGTTCCTGTCATCTATCTGGGCTTTAAACTGATCCCAGAAAGCAATGTACTCAGGGTTCCGTCAAATGTCGGTAAATTCAACTGGGGCAACCTGGGCAACATATTGACAGGTGAGTGGCTGTTGGGGTACCTGCGGTGTTCGACACCACCCTTGGAATACCAGCCTTTAATGTACTTAACTTATCTTTGTACGTATTCATCTCCTGATGACAATTTACATCATCCTTAGTGAATTCGTCCAGAGCCTGCTGAAGACTACCCTGGGATTCATTATCCTCAATAGCCTGTAGCTCATATGCTGAGAATGCTTGTTCATAGGTTTCTCCATTTTTCCCCAAACGCTTCAAGCAGTCTTGCAAATCATCGCATCTACGTTACTGTGTTGGCAAGTAGCCTTGCACCTGCTACGTGTTCTGTTCATTGCCCTTTGTATGCCGCCACTGATCGTTTTAATATTGCTAACACTGAACCAGACTCTCCTGAACTCCCATCTGCCATTGTCGAAGTTTAATGAGGAGTGTACACTAATTGTACTTTACCCAGTCCACCCCACAGCACTCACAGTGTTAGGTAAGAATGAACGAGTCTCAAGGCTTCTCAACAAGTTTAACAATTCCCTTCTGTTATATTGACTCTACTCTGACTTAAAATGTACACTGTTAGCTCTCAGATCCCAATCGATATGTGTATCGTGTGAAAGCTTAACCTAGCAATTTCCTGTGCAATGCCAGCAAATAATTACAGGACTTAACCTAGTCTTAGGTACAATTCACAAATCCCACATTAAAATGCATCACAGACAATGAAAATCACACAATAAAAAGTGCAGTATACAAATTAAAAAATCACTTGGTTAACACAAATAAATTCAACAATTTGACTTGTGAATCACTAAAGGAATAATGCATGTAAACAGCTTGGCTCAGCTTACTCAGTCTAGCGTGGATGGTTGGATAAGGTAAATCCTAACCTAACTAGTGTGCTATAGCTTAATTAAACCTGGCTTTAGAAGTCCCTGTAAATAATAACTAGGTTAAATCTGTCCTAGCTACTATAAACTGTTTGTAAATATTGCCAAGCCTAGCCTAACTGTGGCTACTTTGCAAATCTACTGTAAGTAATTAACACACAAGTCTCCTACTCTGGATTACTTGTAATCACTGTAAATAATTAAATTCACAAGCTTCTCTAGCCTACCTGGCCTGCCTGTAAATTACTGCAAATAATAACTTCTGTGTAGTCAGCGTGGCCTAGCCTCTGTGTAACTCTGGCCTATGTGTGCTAACTTAACCCAACTCTGTTAAACTGGTTCCTAACTGTGGCCTAGCTATGTTAATTTTAACCTAGCTATTCCACATCACGATTTTCGAAGGACCACTTTGTCAAAATTTATCTGGGCTGCCTCCAAGTGAGTCGCCTACCCTGGCAAGCTCTGTTGACACCGAGCTCTGAGGTCGGTACCTCAGCCTCACAAGTGGCTTATAGGACAGATTTTCACAAATGATTGATGTTGCAAGAAACTCGCCTGCATGCACGTATAACTTACTTGGTGTTGCAGCATATATCCTGATCTTCAACCTTCCTAAGCTTAGCCCCTTTGGACTTTCCCTCAGAAATCATGTGCAACTGGGAGCCTTAATTCCTGCAATATTCAATCGTTTTTTAGTGACCTGCCTGCACCTCAGAAATTCCTATATCCTAGGGGGTGTGTATCCCCTAGTACAATTATGCAGACATGGACACTAGCTCCTAGATAGACAAGAGACACTGGTACATACTGGGCATGCACTGCCAGCTGCATACAAGCGTACAGATCAACTCACTCACAATTTTTCCCCAGACGCTGGCCAGAAATCCTAAGAGAAAGTGGAGGTTTTGTCTTACTGTATGGGCCTGACGTAGGAGGTCATCTACGGTACATCGAGGTGCCTCTACCAGATTTCCCCAGATCTCAATTGTGAAGACACGTGAGGGGCGCCGTCTGCTGATCACTGCACATGTTGTCCAGTTGGTGTCTATCTACAGAAGGGGGCTCTCCTGTCTACGAGACCCGCGCCTCATCATTCAAGCTAGGGCTGCCAGTTCTCCCTAGCTAACTTAACCTAGTGTTTGCCTACATTATCGGCCTATTACTACCTGTGTTAAGGTCTTAGGTCTACATTATTATTATCTACAGTTGCCTTAATAATCCTAATATTAATGTAATAACCATAAACTACCTACTTCTTCCCTGAAGGGTAAATCTATAAATTAAATAGTACCTTCCATCCACATTCAACAATCCGGGAGAGAACGCTTTTGTTTGGGTGGCTTAAGGGCCACACAGCTCAGCCATTCCATAACGGCCATACTGGAACCCTTTGTACGACCGTATCTGTCCTGTGGAACTTTAGGGACCAAATAAATTTCCACAATATGTTGGCAACACTGAGGAGATAAAGGCAGCTATACTTTATCGGTTGTTAGATCTAGAGGCTTGTCGCCATGACCGTCAGAGCCTAGAGAAGTTCCGAATCGAAGTTATGAGTTTGACAAATAGTCTTAAAGATTTACATGATTGGGGTAAGTCAGAATGGTTCATCAGTCAGGTGATTCAGAGGAAACTGGCTGGCACTACAGTGCATGGTTACACTTAAAGTATCGGACGAATAGGTTCACGATACAACAATTATTGAGGGGTTAGGAGATCTCATTTCTCATTTGAGTATAGGTGTGACAGAAGAGTCACCACCATCACAACATAAAAACCCAGACAGTTACTCAAAGATCTCGAGAGATCAGTCTAAAGTTCATATGACTAACGTTGGGGTGTACTATGGTAAAGAAGTGTCTAAGGTAAGAAACTATAAGGCACTCATGCCAGAATATGCGTGTTCTGCGAAGGCGAAACACGCTAGCACGAGTTGCTCGGAGTATATAACACTGAGCAGTAGGCAACAGAGACTAAAGGAGTTGAGACTCTGCTTCAAGTGTTGTGGGGAACATTTTGCCAGGGACTGTAACACCCAGCTCAGTGAGTGTCGAGTCTGTTGCAAAGGTAAGCACCATACTGCACTATGTCCCAATAATTTAAGTGAACCCCGGGCTAGTAGGGATATCTCTCAGGTAAGATAGAAAGTGAGTCTGAGCCTGAAATGGTAACCAGCGTGATTAGTGGAGTGAAGTCTCTAATCCGAGTGAGAATCACGGAGGTGCTGCCCCTACCTACAGTCATGGCAAAGGTTGTGGCTAGTGAGTACACTAGCCACAGAAACGTCTTTCTACAATGGCTTGTGACATCAGCAAGAGATGACATAACTCATTACAAGTAACGTTCTTTCACAAAGCGTCCCCTGGAAGGAACGACTACTTGAACAAGTCGCCATCACAGGGATAGTAGTCTCAGCACCCAGGGTGTCTGAGGTTCCTCTGAAACCCAACGTAACTGTACACTATTCCAGCATGCACGATATTGTGGCTGGATTCCAGACAGGAGTGACAGTATTACTAGTGCCTGGCCGCTCGGCTACGTTAATAAGTAATTCACGGATCTATAGGAACTTAATCTGAACTTCACATTTCGCAGCACTTTAACAAATCTCAGATACAAGCTGTGAGAACAAACACATTGTCTAGCTTGGTATTGTCTTTCAGTCAGTAAGGGGATATTGGGACTGTGGACTGATTCATGTTTACTTTGACTGGCATGATACACTAAGTGAGCATTCAAAAGTGACTGAGACATCTCAGGGAACTTACTCAAGGACATAAAGGCAAAGAATAATAGAGAGAATGTGTGGCACAGTAAGCATAAATGGAAGAAAATGCTTAACTATTCTGCTTGAGTAAAGTAAAAAATAACAAGTCACACTAGAGCAAGGAAAACTCATATAAAACACTCTTCTGTATAAGCAACACTTTGATAATCAAGAGAAATTGTACTTTACTCAAATCAAATTTACTCAAATTTACTTTAATTTGAATTAATTAATGGCACAGTGAGTTGTCTTTACTCTCAATTCAATAAAGAAATTCAAAATTCAACAATAAATGATAAATCAATCAAAAATGATAAAATGGAATCAATAAATATTGTGCAAAATTAAAATAGACTGTGAAAGCAATGCTCTAAAAAAAAGAAATAAAGTGACACACAGAGAATAAAATATTATGCACAGAACATAAGAAATGTAAAAATTGAAATCATGGAATATTGCACTGAAATAAACTGTAGCAATATAGCAATTAACAATTACTAATCAAAAAGTACTGCATAACACAACACTACATAAAAAAATTCTGAAAGAAAAAATGTAATGGCAGCACAATATTTGCACAGGAGTTATTGCAGAATGAGGCAAGACTGCAATAATAAAAAAAAATGCACACACAAGAAAATGCAGGTTACAAAAACAGTAAAAAAAATATCAAGAATGAACTGATTGAACACTTTAACTCTTAATTGCAGCTTAAGCAACACTTACTGAACAAGCAAAAGAATGATTTACTTTAAAAAGAAAAGTAAAAAATTGCACTATGAGTGAATTTGTTCAATGAAATATGAAAAATAATAGAGGGCATAAACACAAAACAGGAAAGTTTAACACTTACATTGAGGCAGGAACAACACATCAATATATGCACAATACTATGATAATTTTCTTGCAATTGGAAATAATTGTCTTGCTTCAAACAAAATAATGGCACTATTGTTTGTGGAGATAGAACAAATTAGACACTGGCTAAATAAAAAGAATGAGCACAAAAGAATGTTCAACAGGCAGTAAAATGGAAAATGAATGAATAGAAAAAATCAGCAAGAATATGTAAATGCTGGGGAAAAAAAATAACTGAGACAACACTGAGTTGTGACGCAGAATAGAAGATAACAGTTACTGAATTACTTTACTTCATAACTTACTGGGCAAGGAACACAGTACGTGAACACACGATAATTTATGAAGTGTAAACACAAGTTTATACTGCATATATAGTGCACACAACAGGGAAAAATGTTAAAGTACTTACTTCACGTTAATAAAAAAAATGAACACAATAGACATAAAAATAAAGCACAAAAATTTGAACACTGAAGAAAAAAAAAAATGCAAACAAGATATAATTAACACAGTCTAATCAAGAGTCACTGAATGTCACTAAGAAATCACTGGAAGGAAATGTCACTAAGAAATCACTGAGAACAAAAAAATGTCTCAACACTCGCAAATGTCTGTGTAAAAAGCTTATCACTGGAGCGACGTTAGTGAAGAATGAGGGTAGTGGACTCTCGTGGGCTGTAGGTGTCTCTCCACTACTCTCAAACACTGCGACGTCTCGAAGAATTTGCGCTTATATCGACGATAAACTCACACAGGAGGCTTTTACGTTGGTGCACAGGGAAGAAGGAACAATCTTGCGGCTTGACCCCCTATGTGGTCTGTAAAGTAAGATGCTTGGACCTGATATAAGGGTACAAAAAAAAGCAGTGGTGGAAGGTGTGGGTGGTTGAGGCAGCGTGCTGAGACACTGTGGCTGGGCCTACTGGATAAGCGGCATAAGCCATGTGCTCTTGGGACAACCCCACACTAGGCACGAAAATATTCTAAGCCAGGCTGGCTTAAAAACCCACAAAATACCACAACACCACAGGAATGGTAAAACACTCAGAATAGCTTAGAACTGGAAGCACAAAGTAACCGTGAAGGCTGGAACTCGCGTGGCTTGCTTGAGTACTGGGTTAGTTACCTGGGTTAATTGGCTGGCTTAACCCATCACACAGACTGGCTTGAGAACTTGTAACGATGAGCACAGCAGGGGTGAAAAGCTGGCTAGCAGGCAAGGCTGGTACTTAAGACAGGCTGGATGGTGAAGGGCTTGACACTTCCCCACAGACTGGCTTGGCGGCTTGGCTTAATTTGCAAACCTGGGTCAACCCCTTGGAAGTAATGGAAATAAGCAAATAAAACACTAAGACACAAAGACTGACCAGGAAGCAGAAAGCAAACAGGCTGGTGGATCCTTGCTCGGGGTAGCTGGCTGCTAGGCTAGGCCTGCTGGTGACACAAATGTCTGTCGGCTGGTACCTGGAGTTTACCTGGAGAGAGTTCTGGGGGTCAACGCCACCGCGGCCCGGTCTGTGACCAGGCCTCCTGGTGGATCAGAGCCTGATGAACCAGGCTGTTACTGCTGGCTGCACACAAACCCATGTACGAGCCACAGCCCGGCTGGTCAGGTGCCGACTTTAGGTGCTTGTCCAGTGCCAGCTTGAAGACTGCCAGGGGTCTATTGGTAATCCCCTTATGTATGCTGGGAGGCAGTTGAACAGTCTCGGGCCCCTGACACTTATTGTATGGTCTCTTAACGTGCTAGTGACACCCCTGCTTTTCATTGGGGGGATGTTGCAATCGTCTGCCAAGTCTTTTGCTTTCGTTATGAGTGATTTTCATGTGCAAGTTCGGTACTAGTCCCTCTAGGATTTTCCAGGTGTATATAATCATGTATCTCTCCCACCTGCGTTCCAGGGAATACAGGTTCAGGAACTTTAAGTGCTCCCAGTAATTGAGGTGTTTTATCTCCGTTATGCACGCCGTGAAGGTTCTCTGTACATTTTCTAGGTCAGCAATTTCACCTGCCTTGAAAGGTGCTTTTAGTGTGCAGCAATATTCCAGCCTAGATAGAAAGTGACCTGAAGAGTGTCATCATGGGCTTGGCATCCCTAGTTTTGAAGGTTCTCATTATCCATCCTGTCATTTTTCTAGCAGCTGCGATTGATACAATGTTATGGTCCTTGAAGGTGAGATCCCCCGACATGATCACTCCCAGGTCTTTGACGTTGAAGTTTCGCTCCATTTTGTGGCCAGAATTTGTTTTGTACTCTGATGAAGATTTAATTTCCTCGTGTTTACCATATCTGAGTAATTGAAATTTCTCATCGTTGAACTTCATATTGTTTTCTGCAGCCCACTGAAAGATTTGGTTAATGTCTGCCTGGAGCCTTGCAGTGTCTGCAATGGAAGACACTGTCATGCAGATTCGGGTGTCATCTGCAAAGGAAGACACGGTGCTGTGGCTGACATCCTTGTCTATGTCAGATATGAGGATGAGAAAAAAGATGGGAACGAGTACTGTGCCTTGTGGAACAGAGCTTTTCACCGTAGCTGCCTCGGACTTTACTCTCTTGACTACTACTCTTTGTGTTCTGTTTTTGAGGAAATTATAGATCCATCTACCAACTTTTCCTGTTATTCCTTTAGCATGCATTTTGCGCGCTATTACACCATGGTCACACTTGTCGAAGGCTTTTACAAAGTATGTGTATGTTACATCTGCATTCTTTTTGTCTTCTAGTGCATCTAGGAGCTTGTCGGAGTGATCCAATAGTTGAGACAGACAGGAGCGACCTGTTCTAAACCCATGTTGCCCTGGGTTGTGTAATTGATGGGTTTCTAGATGGGTGGCGAACTTGCTTCTTAGGACCCTTTCAAAGATTTTTATGATATGGGATGTTAGTGCTATCGGTCTGTAGTTCTTTGCTATTGCTTTACTACCCCCTTTGTGGAGTGGGGCTATGTCTGTTGTTTTTAGTAACTGTGGGACGACCCCCGTGTCCATGCTCCCTCTCCATAGTATGGTAAAAGCTCGTGATAGGGGCTTCCTGCAGTTCTTGATGAACACAGAGTTCCATGAGTCTGGCCCTGGGGCAGAGTGCATGTGCATGTCATTTATCGCCTGTTCGAAGTTCTTTGGCGTCAGGATAACATCAGATAAGCTTGTGTTAACCAAATTCTGTGGCTCTCTCATAAAAAAAATCATTTTGATCTTCGACTCTCAGTCTGGTTAGCGGCTTGCTAAAAACTGAGTCATATTGGGACTTGAGTAGCTCACTCATTTCCTTGCTGTCATCTGCGTAGGACCCATCTTGTTTAAGTAGGGCCCCAATACTGGACGTTGTTCTCGACTTTGATTTGGCATAGGAAAAGAAATACTTTGAGTTTCTTTCGATTTCATTTATGGCTTTTAGTTCTTCCCGCGATTCCTGAATGCTATAAGATTCCTTTAGCTTAAGTACGATGTTTGCTATTTCTCTGACCAGTGACTCCCTACGCATTTCAGATACATTGGCCTCTTTTAGCCGCTCTGTTATTCTTTTCCATCGCCTGTAAATTGAGCGCCTGTCTCTTTCTATTTTACATCTACTCCTCCTTTTTCTTAGATGAATAAGCCTTGTGCATACATCGAGTGCCACCGAGTTAATCTGTTCTAGGCATAAGTTGGGGTCTGTGTTGCTTAGTCTGTCTTCCCAGCTTATATCGGTTAGGACTTGGTTTACTTGGTCCCACTTTATGTTCTTGTTATTGAAGTTGAATTTGGAGAATGCTCCCTCGTGATTAATCTTATTATGTCGGTCTGGGGCTCAGCGCATACATGTCTGAACCTCGATTATATTGTGATCTGAGTATATTGTTTTTGATATGGTGATATTTCGTATCAGATCATCATTGTTAGTGAAGATGAGGTCTAGTGTATTCTCCAGTCTAGTAGGCTCTATTATTTGCTGGTTTAAATTGAATTTTGTGCCGAGATTTAAAAGCTCGTGTGTGTGTGAGAGTTCTCCTCAGAGCTGCCTCCTGGTGTTATCACTGCAACAACATTATTTGCTATATTCCTCCATTTTAGGTGCCTTAAGTTGAAATCCCTAAGGAGCAAGATGTTGGGGGCAGGAGCTGGCAGATTTTCCAGACAGTGGTCAATTTTTAACAGCTGTTTCTGGAATTGCTGGGACGTTGCATCCATAGAAGTTAATCTCCGTACATCGACGTAAATATCAAATTTACACACTCACCATTGTCATCATTTGTTGAGAAGGTTCGTGGAGATGTGATGGTTGGAGTTAAACACACTTGTTGGATGGTAACAATTTTTTTTTTTATATTTTATTTAAAACTCAGGTACAAAAATATATGGGTACATAATCAATATGTAACAAGATACAGGCAGTGAACAATAATCAACTGTGACTACACAGTACTGAAGAAGCACATATATAATGACAGAACTGGCTGCTGCACTCAAATCAAACACCGCTTGTACGTACGGTGCTTCACATGAAAAGGTGGTCACATATATATATATATATATATACACACATATACATATATATATATATATACATATATATACACATATACATACATACACATATATACATACACATACACACACATACACATACAACCCACCCAGTAAAGCTTACACTCCCCCCCCATGAAAACGTGCCACTTTCACCTTAAATACACAGTGACAAAACTCTTATACATACACATTTGCAAAAGCATTAAAAACTTCAATGACAATATATATATAAACACAATCCAGCCAGCTAAACGGCTGACACTATAATACAAGGAATGTCTGAACCTGATGGCTCACATCCACCATAGAACACAATCCACCCTACCCTCATATACCCTATGGTAATAATTAATATCGTGCACGGTGGTGGATTTAAGACACTACCGCTGACACTTCAACCCCCCTCCCACATGCCTAGTAACTGTGTCTGCCGTCACCACTCATAACCACCAACAGTTCTTGATAGTAATTAGCATCTTATTATCACCCGAAAAACACGCTACACACATAACCTACCACAATAATAAATAAATTTTACACATTTATTCCTCCTTCAGACAGATTATTTACACTGCCGGAGATAATCTATACATCACATCCTACAGAGAATGGACAACATTAGACATCTAAAATATGACATGTGTATCACATGACCTGCTATTGCAGAGATTACTTAAACTCCTACCCCCCCCAAATGAAAAAACTGACCAGTTTCACCTGGCAATACACAAGATCAAAAACTCATTCACTTGAACATATATAATGAAAATGTGAAAAAAAAAAACCATCTGTAACAATATATAAGCAAAAACACCCCAGGCAAGATCTTACATTATATACAATACCTGAACGTTCCACTAGTTAAAAAACAGGTATGAAACCTCATTATTATGACAAGTTACATTGCTCATATATAGATAGACATGTATAATTACAGGTTAAAATATGCTTATATACTAACATGCTTATGTACATCCTTACAAACATGAAGGAATCCTTAGATAAATTATAATCATCGGTGTTCACAATAACACCAAGACATTACATTGAATATCACATTGAATATCACCTCAACATCCTTTCCTCACACAATTCCACACACACTCACACAACACACTCACCCCCCCCCTGGGAAGGCCAGCCCGTTCATGCCCCTGACCGCTTATAAAGACCATAAATCCCTCAAAAGAAAGTCCCTGTAGCCCTCCGAGAAATCCCTCTCCCACCTCCTACCATATATTTCCCTGTTGCGACACTTTGTTCTATAAAAGGATGCTGCTATGGCCATCCTACGTTCCTCCGCCCCTTTGTCTCTCATTGCCCATGATATATACACAAAATCAACCATTAAGTAAGCCACTGCCCTTTGAACCTTTACCCCAACCCCACCTACATCTAAACTAAGCGCTCTCAAAACCGACAACCCTTTCCCCCCACATACCGGATTACTTTCCCTAACCATTCCCGCACAATCCCTAGGCTTTCACAAAAATAAACTACATGAAAAGCTGATTCATCTACCCCACAAACCTGACACACCCCACCCTCCCTTATTCGCCTATTTCGTAAAACAACCCCAGACGGCAATATTCCGTGAAGAAACCTATACATTACCTCCCTCACGCGAGGCCGGATGCGTAACCCTTTTAATCGGCCCCAAATGTCTTCCCATGCGTACATGGGGTACACCCCTTTCCCGTTGCCACTCCCACCCTGGGCCAAAATCTTCCTTTCCATGGCCCCCTACCCCATTTTTTCTCGGCTCCCCTAAACCATCACAATAGACGCAACAACTCTCCATCTCTAAAAACCCTTGCCCTTCCACCATCCCGAAGATCTCCCTGCAGCACCCCCAACCCCTTCCATTCCCTTTCCCCCCGAGCCCTTAGAAACCCCAATGTTTCACAAAATACCCACTTCCCTTTTTTCCAAATGAATTATCCCCACCCTCCCAAAGGCCACCGGAAGGGGTTACCACCTCTCTTTTCAACCAATCGCATCCCAAACCCCAGATAAAAGGAAAACTCGGGCTCAAAAAATCCCCGGGACATCCCCATACCCCAAAAGGGGTTTACAAACCTGCCCAGGGCCTTTTTTTTCCTTTACAAAAGCACATTGACCCAATGACCCTCTGGTGTAGCGTAAAAAGTGTGGGCCTAAATCCTGACAATTTTCCCAAAAAAAAAAAAAAAATTCCCTTCTCCACACCCTTTGAATTTTTCCCTCCCCAATCTGAGCATTACCCAAAATACAAAAACCCCCCAAAAAATTTTTTCCCAACCCGGGTTTCCACGACACTCCACCCCCCCCCCCCCACCCCCCCCCACCTGCCCTCCCATTCACCCAAATTATCATGAGCTTGATTTATGCACATTCACTCCCCATACCTGTTCCCAAACCCAAAAAAAACGTTTTTAAAAATCTTTTCCAGACCCCCCAAAATTCCCCCCTCCCCCCAATTTGGACATTTGGTGTATCAACGTAACCTATGATACGGGATCCCACCTCGTATGTCCCCCCCCTTCCCCCTCCTAAATGCCCCTTTTCCCACGCCCTTTTAAAAACGGATTCTGAAAAACATGCAAAAAATTTTTGGTTGACAACGGGCAACCTTCCCTCAATCCCCTGCCCATTTTCAACATGCAACCCCACCCCCCCAAATTTATCTGTACCCATCCCCATTTTCCCCGATAAAAGGGTACGTCCCCAAAATTCAAAAAGTCCTCCCCGAACCCTTGGCCACCCTTAAATTCTCCCAGAGCCCCCCTCTCGAAAAGGCTTGCCTTTTCCCCCAACCCAACCCCAATCCCCCCAGTTCCCCCCCCTTTGGGCCCTTCAAAAAAACCTTTAATAACCCCATGCCCCTCATACATTGATCCCCCCCGGAACCCCATTTTTGCCCCCTTTCCCTATTCCCTTTTCCCAATGCCCTTTTTTTATACGTTTAAACCTAAAATTTTTGCAAAAAGTTTGTAGTCTGCAACATGAGTGATTTTCACCCGGTAATCTCTCACTGGCACTAAATTTTTAAACCCTTTGGCCCAAAACTACAGTGCTGTCCCCTGCAAAGGTCCCAACCACCCCTCTTTTTTATAATTTAAATAATTGCCCCAAAAAAACCCTTTTTAATACCCCCCAATTTTTGGGCTGTATGTAAAATCCGCACGGGCCCACAAACCCCGGGTTTGCCTTACCCCTGTCTTTCCCTCATTAAAGCCGCCCAAAACCTCTTCCCCAAAAAATGGGCCCCTGAAAACTTTTCCCTGTGCCCTGTCCGGGCAAAACTCCGCACCCATCCCCCTGTCTCTCTTAAACCCCCCCTCTCTCACACCCACACTCCTCATATGGCCTAACCAAGAATAACATCCCCCTCCCTTTCCCCTCCGTTGTCAAAAATTTTTTGTCCCCCCCCTAAAACCCTTCTATGTCCTAAAGAAACCTAAAACCCCCACCTTTTTCCTTTGGGAAAAACACCCGGGCCCCCCCCTGCCCTCGAAGGCACCGCTGAGGCATCCACCCCACATGCCCTCCTCCAACCCCCCAAAAACCCCTTGCCGAAATCAAACCTCTCATTTTCCCCTTTCCCATTAGGCTTTCCCCTTCACCCCTTCTATGTCACCCACAGGGGTTCCACCCCCCCCCTTTCCCTTCCATTTTTCCCCCTTTAAAATCCCCCTCAAGATACCTAATAAGCCAAACCCAAACCCGATTCTGTCCCTTTTTCCCGGTCGGACATAGAACCTCGAATCTCTTTTTCCCGTCCCCACCCCAAACCTCTCAAACACACCCCAAAATTGACTTCCACCCCTTTTCCATAAGTTTTTCCCCCTTTTGTGAAAATTGGGGCCCCTTCCCCCAAAATTGAAGCAACCGAACATTAAAATTTCCAAAAAATTTATCCCTTTCGGCCCCCCCCCCATCCCAAATCCCCCAAAACCCCTCTATGTTTCAAAAAAAAAAGACACCAAAAACCCCTTTACCTCCTACCCCCAGTTTTCCTTGTCATTTTTTCCTGATTCCCACCGTGCAGCTCCCCCTGCTCACAAAGGTGTGCTGCCCCCTCCCACGGGCCCCCCCCCCCTCTACATTTCCAACCCCCCCCCACCCCGGTTAACGGGGCCCTCAGAAACCCCGAACAATATCCTGCTCCCCTAGGGTTTCCCCATCCTTTCCCGGCGTTTTTAACGCAATTCCAGTCCCCCCACCACAGCTTTAAAGCTGGAAGCAAACCTTTTAAATGATACACCAACACTTCAAGTACAAACTCATTCTTTACTCGACGGGCCCCCTCCCCCGGACCCCTTAAAAAACACAAAAAACATCTTATTTTTCCCTTCCCCCCTGGCCCATCCACTTTATAAACCCTTTCCCCCCACCCCCCTCCTCACAATGATTTTACAGTAAACGGGAAACTCCCTCCCCCAAAAAAAGCCACTCCCCCTTTTATCTCGGTTTAGTGTGCCGGAATACAGTATCCCCCCCAATCACAACATACAACCCAGCTTGTTGGGTTTTGCCCCTTTTCCAAACAAATACTCTACACCATACCTAAAGAAGGGATCTCAGAAACCATTCACACTTCCTAAATTTTTTTAGGGCCTTTTTATTAAAAAGAGACTCTTGAATTTGGGGCAATGGGGGGTTTTTCCTTTAAAGTAAATTGGGCCCCCCCTTTATCCCCCTTTCCCCCTTTTTACGCCCTTGATCTTCAATCACCCTTCTGTGATCTGCTTTCACATGCCCCCGCCCCCGGGGCCCCCAGGTCCCTTTTAAAAACCATTCCCGGGAAAACCTTTTTGCCCGAACGCTGTGCCCCGGGGTGAGCACTCCACAAACGTCCCCGTCCCAGGGGGACGGGCCCCTCTCTTTTCCCTGACACCCCCCCTTTGAGCCTTTTCCCCCCCCCTCCACCTGGGGAAACCATCCCCGGCACTTTCCCCCACCACCGTGCCCAAATTTTCAAAACCCCGCCCCAACCTGGGGGCTCCGACAAGCCTGCCCCCCCTCAACCCCCTGGGGAACCCCCGCAGCCTCCAGGGCACCCACAAACCCCCAACTGTAACCCCCCTCCTGGGGGCCCCAAAGTCCCGTGGAGGGCTGAATCAAAAAGGGAAACCTCCCGGCCCTTGGTCCCCCACCCCGTGACACAAAACTTTGGGTTCCGGGGCCTGCCCCGGGAGTGCATGTCCCTCTCGGAAGAGTTACACACTCTTCCCCCTCAAGGCCTCCCCGACCTCCACACTCCAAAACCCTTTTTCAAGGAAACCCACTCATGGGCTTTCCAAAACCAACGTTAAAAGGGCCTCGTTTCCTCCTTTTGCCCGCTCCTTCGGCCGGGGACCCTTTGGGTTTTAAAACCGCGCAGCTTTTTGGGTCATAGGCACCCTTAATCGACAGGTACGTTGTTGCCCCGGTAAAGTCACCATTACTTGATTTCCCCGAAGTCTTTTAGGGGAAAAAATAGGAAGGAATGGTGCCTTTAATTTTTCATTTTTTTAAAGGAAAAAATTCCTTCAGGGATCCCAGAATACATTTCCCCAAAGTCGCCATAGGAAAAGGGCCCAAACTTCCCCGAAACAGCACGTAAGGGCTGCCCATTAGCCCCAAAGGGTACTTTCTTTTCTTCACCCCCCGTATAAAGGCGGGACAAAACATGTAGCCTTTTCCGTACTGCAGGATTTACTGGGACACAAAGATCTTGGAAAACCCGGCGACTAAAGGGCCTCAATTTTCATTTTCATTGAGAAACTTCACAAAAATTTCCCAAAATTTCCCCCTTTTAAGGCTACACCATACAGCTCTTTGTTGGCAATGCCCCTATGTGCCCTGATGATGGCAGGTAAAAAAAAACTTGAGCTGAGTGGGCATGCACAGCCCCACGCACCACTTCTATGCCAAAAGTGTTTACCCTTCTTTTGCCGGGTGCGCCATTTTGATAAAACCAAGTTGTCACCCGGCTGACAGCAGAGGACAGGCTCAGCTCACGTCCGCTCGTCCCAAAGGGTTTGAGCGACGAATGTTGGTAACAATTACATTAGCAGAGTGTGAGAGAGGAGCCCAGACTGACTGTGTTGCCTTCGGGTAGACCAAACTGTTGGAGTGAGGATGAAGGCCGGGAGTGCAGCGCTCTCATGTGGCCTCATGTGACGCCCACACAAGCTAGTAACTGAGCCTAGAAAGGGGGTCAACAAATGTAAAACTTATGGAAGGTACTAACTATGATACTCAGATAACCCACACACAAAATAAAAGGGGATCTGCAACTATGCTGACAACGGCTGGCCGCATGCAAGCTGACGACGAACCACAGCCCCGGGTGCCTGTCCGGGTGTCTTCTTGAAGACAGCCAAGGGGCTATTGGTAATCCCCCTTATGTATGCGGGAGGCAACTGAACGGGTCTTTGGCCCTGGACACTTACTGTGTTGTCTCTTAGTGTACTCTTTGGCACCCCTGCTTTTAAATCGGGGAAATGTTGTTCTCCTGCCGAGTCTTTTGCTTTCATATGGAGTGTTTTTCCCGTGTGCATTTTTGGTACCAATCCTGCAAGGACCTTCCAAGTGTATATTATCATGTATCTTCTCTCTCCTGCATTCGAGGGAATACAGATCAAGGACCTTCAAACCGTTCCCAGTAGTTTTAGGTGCCTTATTAATCAATAAATCAATCAAGTTTATTCTCTATAAAGATTACAATGCGAAAGGGTTTACAGATTTTTGGATATTGTGTGGTTTACATGTTATAAATTTTTAATTACAGGGGGGCCGCTTGTTTGCACAGAACTGCTTAATGCCTCAAATGATGTATGGAAGTTTTAGGGATAAAGATCGAGAAACCAAAACCTAGTCATTGTGGTATCTACAAGCCTCCGGATGCAACGTCCCCAGCAATTCCAGAAACAGCTGTTAAAAATTGACCACTGTCTGGAAAATCTGCCAGCTCCTGCCCCCAACATCGTGCCCGGGGGGTTTTAAAACTAAGGCCCCAAAAAAGGGGGAAATATAGAAATAATGTTGTTGCAGTGATAACACCGGGAGGCCCTAGGAAAAACCAACACATGCGAGCTTTTAAATCTCTGCTAAAAAACTCAACAAAAACCAGCAATAATAGACCCTACAGATGGAAAATACACTAGACCCGCCTTCAAAACAATGAGATCTATACGAAATGTACCATACAAAAACAATATACCAGATAAAAAAGACACTAGAAGACAAAAAGAATGCAGATTAATATACACATACTTTGCAAAAGCCTTCGAAAATGTGACCATGGCGTAATAGCGCAAAAAATGCATGCAAAAGGGAAATAACGGGAAAAGTTGGGGTGTTTTTTATAATTTCCTCAAAAACAAACAAAAAGATAGAGTCAACAGAAAAAAAGTGGGAGGGGGGCTACGGTGAAAAGCTCTGTTCCACAAGGACACTACCGCCCCCCATCTTTTTTCTTTTTCCTCTTTCTGACATGACAAGGATGTCAGCCACGCACCCGTTTCCTTGCAAGACACCCAATATTTGCATGACAGATTGCGACACTGCATGGCCCGGGCAGAATCAACCAAATCTCCAGGGGGGCTGCAGAAAAATAAATTAACGATAAAATTTTCAATTACCTGATATGGAAAACACGAAAAAATTTAAAAAACTTCATCAGAGTCAAAAAAATTTGGGGGCCACAAAATCGAGCAAAAACCAAAAGTAAAAGACCGGGGAGGACAGTCAGAAATCTCACCTCAAGGACCCAAAAATTGTATCATCGCAGCTGCAGAAAAATGAAAGGATGGATAAGAGAACCTTCAAAAAATGGGAGCCAACCCTTTAGAACTCTTCAGGGACTTGTTTTTTGTAGGCTGGGTATTGCTGGACACTAACAGCAACCTTTCAAGGAGGTGAAATTTCTGACCTAGAAAGTAAGAGAACTTCACGGCGTGCATAACGGAGAAAAAAACCCTCAAAATTATCGAGCGCTTGAAGTTCCCGAACCTGTATTCCTGGGAAACAGGGGGGGAGATACATGATTTTATACACCCCGGGGAAAACCTTAAAGGGAACTAGTACCGAACTTGCCCACAAAAAACACTCACAAAACAAAAGCAAAAAACTTGCAGATGAGCAACATCCCCCCCCAAAGAAAAGCAAGGGTGTCACTCCCCCGATACTAGGGGGGATTACCAAAAGACCCCTGACAGTCTTCAAGCTGGCACTTGACAAGCACCTAAAATTGGTACCTGACCAGCTGGGCTGTGGCTCGTACATTGGATTGCATGCAGCGCCAGTAACAGCCTGGTTGATCAGGCTCTGATCCACCAGGAGGCCTGGTCACAGACCGGGCAGCGGGGGCGTTGACCCAAAACTCTCTCCAGGTAAACTCCATGTAATATACATTACCTGGAGTTTACCTGGAGAGAGTTCCGGGGGTCAACGCCCCCGCGGCCCGGTCTGTGACCAGGCCTCCTGGTGGATCAGAGCCTGATCAACCAGGCTGTTGCTGCTGGCTGCACGCAAACCAACGTACGAGCCACAGCCCGGCTGATCAGGAACTGACTTTAGGTGCTTGTCCAGTGCCAGCTTGAGACTGCCAGGGGTCTGTTGGTAATCCCCCTTATGTGTGCTGGGAGGCAGTTGAACAGTCTCGGGCCCCTGACACTTATTGTATGGTCTCTTAACGTGCTAGTGACACCCCTGCTTTTCATTGGGGGGATGGTGCATCGTCTGCCAAGTCTTTTGCTTTCGTAGTGAGTGATTTTCGTGTGCAAGTTCGGTACTAGTCCCTCTAGGATTTTCAGGTGTATAAATCATTATCTCCCCCCTCCTGCGTTCCGGGAAACGGTTTAGGAACCCTAAACGCTCCCAAAAATTAGGTGTTTTATCTCCGTTAGCGCCCCGGGAAAAGTTCTTGTCATTTTCTAGTCGGCAATTTCCCTCCCTTTAAAAGGGCGTTAGGTGCAGAAATTTTTCCGCCTTAGATGAACAAGGACCTGAAGAGGCCCATCATGGGTTGGCCTCCCTAGTTTTAAAGGGTTCCCATTATCCATCCTGTCTTTTTTGCAGATGCTTGATACATTGAAGGAGTTTTATAATACCCAAAATAGTCTGGAGTTTATTTGGTGTGCCAAATCCCCCAAAAACCCCTCCCCTAAATTATGAAGAAAATACTGGTTAAATTTCAAAAAATAACATCCCTTGGTTAAATTTTTTTCCTTTTTTTCCCATCTAATTAGGGAATCCTGTCCATGCCTAATTCTCACTTCTGCATGACTGAAAATCCCCAATTTTTAGCTCCTTTTTGAGAGGTTTTAACCACAATTTTACCTCCAGAGCGACGAAGTTTATGCACATTTCACGGCGTGCCTTTGCCCAGTTCAAAAAAAGGCGTTTCCCAAAGCAATGCAACCCACGCGCGGGGTTCTTTTTTCTATTTACAAATTAAATTTTTTTTTATTACAATGTATTTCACAAATTTACATACAAAATACACTTTTTGTATTTTCTGAAAATATACTGTATTTTTCACACTGCGGCCAGGTGGAGTTAATTGCTAAATGACTCAACTTGCTCTTTCCTCTAGGAGGGAAAAATTCCCGGTGGGGTTTTGGCTTCGTGCGTACTCCAAGTAGGGCCCTTTCTAAAAATTTAAAATTCTTTCATCCTTGGTCCACCATCTTTAATATCCTCGTGTCCTTTTTTCCCCTTTGATTTCTTTACATTTGATTGAAACCATTTTAAATTTCCCAAAGGGAAAAAAAATTTTTTAATCTGTGTAAACTTTCCCGGCTATGGGCGCAACACTTTGAGATTCGGACAATATTTTTCATCATTTTTCGCATGCTGTTGGGGGGGGCCGGGGACGCACTGCGCGTAGCTCCCATAATCCTGGTTTTTCCCGGCAGTTTTCCCTGTTCATCTGGCGGAGTCAAAACCCGGCAGGGGATTAACCATCTGCATGAGCGTTGGGGGGTTTTCTGACCCTGCACGATGAACATCGTTCTTCCTGCAATTATTAGGGGTTTTAAGGTACCCCAAACGGGAACTGTAGGTGTGGCCCTTTTAATGGGGTAACGATATTTGGAAATTTTCCTGGGGGACTAGTACTACACAGTTTTGGGGGGAGGAGTACCGGGAACGCCGAATGTCCCTCAACTCGACGATGGATGTGGCTTGCATGACGTGTCTACTTCATACGTGGGTACAGTGAGGAATGTCCCCTTTGAGGAACTAATTTGGGGAAAAGGGAAATTTTTTTAGCAAGTAGGAGTCTTTCATGAACCCAAAGGGTGGGTATGGGGGGATGGCCCATAAGGGCCCCCGGAAGGGTCATACAACCCAAGATGCCCCCAAGACCCTATCCCTTCGTAGTCATGTTAAGGCCCCAAAATAGGTAATTTCGTATGTGGGGCAAAGGGAACGTGTCGCTTTGGGGTTTATGATCAAAGGGGCGCAATGTGCAGTAGAGTTCCCCCGGGGGGGTTCAGCCCCGGGGGAGGCGTCCACAAACGAGGTGGGTGGGGGCGGCGAAGCTGGGATCCCTATGGATGGGAGGTGGAGAAGGGAGGGTAAACAGAGGGGACGGGTCACACCCCGGGGGAGGGGGGGTTTCACCCCAACCCCGTGGTGGGGGAGGAAGTGGGGGAGCGACACAGGGGGTGTCCTGGAGCAGTGCTCCGGAAATTTTTGGGAGGAGGCCGGGGTAGGGGGGCTGGATGGAGGCCCGTAAAAAGCAGAAAATTGAAAGGGCTGATGAGAAGTCGGAAGTAGCAGGGAATACGGGAAAGGAAATCTTGTAGGGCAAGGTACACAGGAGATGTACCTGGGGAAAAGGGGTGGTTTTGGGTAGGCAGCTCTAGGAAGGGCAGGGGGGTTTGACTAAATTTAAATGATGTTTTAACACCTGGGCAAGCCCAGGTAAAAGGGCAGGGCAGAGGTGGTCCGAAAATCCCCACAGGGGGGGTACAGGGAAAACGGGGGAAAAAAGGGGGGGGGGAAAGGGGGTCCAAATTAAAAAAGTAAAAAGGGAAAGTTGAGCACTTAAGGGAAGTGTGAGCAAGCCACAGGGGCACAGAGGAAACCCGCCTCTCCCTCCCCTTCAGGTGTGTAACGATAAATGCTAATGGCCTAAAAACGGGTAAAAAGGTCGGGTTTGGAGTGGTTCCTAAAAAGGAACGACGTTGATGTTTTTTTTTCCACAGAGCATAACTATAAGTCGGGTGTGGTTGAGATTAAAGGGGGAAATAATTTTTTTGAAAGCATGGCACCTTTTAAAAAGGCGGAGTGGCTGTTTTATAAAGGGACCAGCCTTTGCGAGTCATGGGGTGGGGAGGGGGGTGGGGGGAGGTTGTTCGGGTGGATGGGTGGGGGGGGCAGAGTGGGGTATTTTTTGGGGAGTTTTTTTCCTGCGATTGGTAATGTAAGGATAAAATCAGATTTGTTCGGACTTTTTTAAATTTTACCAGGGTTTTCCTCCCATAGCGATAATGGGGGTTGATTGGAATTGTGTGATTAGGCATGTAGACTTTACCTGGGGGGGCGGGGTGCGTTTTTGGGTGTCTTAAGGGATTTTTGTGCGATGCGGGGTGGAGATGTGGGGGCGGGGGGGGGTATAGGTTTGAGCATACCGTACGGGGGAGTTAAGGAAAGGTGGATAGGATTTTTTGGGGGAGGGGATAGGAGTGGGAGATTTAAAAAACAGTAGACTGGGTTTTCAACCACAGGCATGTTGGCTGCCCTTAGGGTGGATGTATTCCGAGAATTAAAGCTTTTGGAAATTAAATGTGAGGCTTTTACAGGGGAGGATCAAGGTCGGTTTTTTCAGTCAGGGGGAAAAGGCTTTTGGGAGGCTAGGGATGAGGATGGATTTGCTAGATTGGTGGAGTTGCGGGCAAAGGTGAAAATTGTAGAATTTTTTGGGAAGGGGGGCAGGAACGGGCCGCGGGGGGTTTTGGGTTTTAAGAATTATTTTAGGGGTCATTAAATGATTGTTATGGGGGGGGGGGTAGGGGGGAGTGGAAGGAATAGGGGGAATTTGAGTGTTTAGTAGAGATGCTAATGAAGTTTTGATGCACTCAGGGCGGGGCGGATTGGGGACGACTAAAAGGGATAACAACCGGGTATGTTCTAAAAAATTTTAAAGGACGACAGTTGGGGAATACAGTGGCGCTATTGTTGTGGGGTGGGGGGGTTATGTGAGGGGACGGGGCCTCACTGACACAATTCTTCAGAGGTATGCTATTTTTGGGTTTTTACGGAGAAATGGAAGAAAAGGGAGGGGTGGGGGGGTTTAAAATTAGGGGGATGAGGTTTCGCGGGTAGGGGCGGGGGGATCGGGATTGGGGGGGAGGCATTGGGGGGAAGAGGTGGGGGAATGGTGAAGGGGTTGGTCAGGGAAGGCCCGGGAATAGAGGGTTTTATCAAATATTTTTACAAAGCCCTTGGGAGGTACTGAGGGAACCCTATGCGGTTTCTAAATTATATTTTGAAATGGGGCAAAAAGGCGCAAACACAAGACGGGGGTCGTTGTCTTGGTGCCAAAGAAGGGAGGAGGGGGGTTTGGGGAATTATCGTCCTTTGTGTTAAGTGTAGTTAAAAAATTTTTTTTGCGAAGGTTTTGGGAACGGGTTAAAAAAGGGAAATTGGATAGCGTAATGGGGCAGTAGGGTTTCCGGGACGGATATGAAAATGGCACGTGTATAAGGGGATTTTATAGAAACTGTCGGGGAGGGGGTCCTTGGGTTGGATTGGGTCGGGCATATGACGCGTGAAGAGGGATTTTTTTGTGGGGTTTTTTTGGGAAAAATTTGGGTTTTGGGGGGGGGGTCGGGGGTGGTGGCATTCTGTATGAGGGGGCTGTCATGAGGGTGGGGTTAAGGGGTAAGCGGGGGGGGGGGCGGTGATAAAGGGAACAGGGATTAAAGGCGGGTTCCCCCGCTGTCCGTGCCTTTGCATCGTGCAACACCCTTTTTTTTGAGGCGTGGCACGCATTGGGGAGGGGGGGGGGGGGAAGTATGGGGGCATGTAGGTTTGGGATGATACAACTGTGTTAGTTACGAGGGGGGAGGTTTTACAAAGGGGGGAGAGGTCTTTGGGGAGTTTTGGGAAGTTTCGGAAATTTGGAGTTTTTTAGAAAAGTCAGGTTATTGGAAGTAGGAACTGGGTTGGGGGAGTTGGGGGGGAAATGGGAGGGAGGGTTTGTGACGAATTAGGGTGTGGGGGATTGGTATATGAGGAAAATTGCGGGAAATGAGGAGGTTTAAACTCAGAAGCGTCACATGGGTTATGGCAATTTAAAAAAAATTTTTGGGGGCCGTGAAGTGGCGTTAAGCAGGGGGCTTTGGTAAAAAACCGGTGGTGAATAGTAAGGCGGGGGTGTACGGGGGTGTTCCCTTTGGGGGGTGCGGGATATACAGAAATCAGAGGGGGGTTTTTGGTTTTGGTGGGGGTTTGGGGGGGCCCGGGGTTTCCAAAGGTGGTCATGACGGAGGTAAAAAGGGGGGGGACTAGGTTTGTTGGCCTTAGGGCCGGGGTAAGGGGATTATATTTAAGCGAGGTATCTAAAGGGGGGGGGGGGAGGGGGGGGTTTGGGTGGATAGGGGGGATGAGGGGTGCTAGAAACTGGTGGAGGGTAGGGGTTTGGAAAATGTGAAGTGTAATAAATCAGTTGGGAGTGGGGCAGGGAAAGGGTTGAAAAAACGCAGGGTGGGTGTGGTGGGGGAAGGGGGGGATTGCAGGGGGCCCCAGTATACCCCCTGTATAACTGGGGGTCATATGGAGGGAGTTCGGGAATTTTGGATTTTTTTTGCAAGGGTTAGGGAGTGGTGTACCGTTTTCTAATGGGGGGGTGGCATCTAAGTATATGTTGCATAAGATGGGGGTTTGGTTAAAAGGGAAAAAGTTTATTCGTGGGGGGGGGGGAGACGGCATTCATGTGGGAATTTTTGTTCTCTTTGGAATGGGGAGAGAGGATGGGGGGGTTATTTGGGTGTTGGGGGGGGGAGTTGGTCTTTTCTTTAAACTTTTCATGGATGTTAGTGGGGTAGCAAACGAAAGGGGGAGGGGTTTGATGTATGTTTAAGGCAGATTATTTGCATGTTCTTGGGGTATGAGGCAGATTTTTAGGGAGTTGAGGATAAAGCGTTTGCAGCGCGGTTTTATTTGGACAAGGTGTAGGAATAGGTTAATATATGGGGAAAGGGGGAACAAGTTTTTCGATAGGTTTTCGTAAAATTTTTCTGTAGCACAGCTTTTAAGGGAAAAGGGGGGGGGGGGGCGGGGAGATCTCTTTTATTGTAGGGGGGGGGTAAGGTTTTGGGTAGCAGGGGGAAGGGGGTGTGGGGTGAGATAGTGAAGCATATATTAGAAATGGGGTTTGTTCCTGCGAGATATTTGATATTTTCGATCATACCTGGGTACATAGTCAAACATGGATTTCCTTTCATTGCAAATTTTGGTTTTGGGAATTTGTTCACTATCGAGGAGAGGGGGGTTAAAATGGGTTTAGGCTTTTTTTTTAGGGGGCAAGTTACTGAACACGTGCAAAAATGATTTGCCAGGAATAGCTAAAATTTTTTTTAAACATTGAGAAGGGTTTTTAAAAAAAAAATAAGCAAGGAACACTTAGTCAAGTACGTTGTTAAAAAAGATTTATTTTGTAGTTTTAACATGTACTGCAAGTTTTCCATATTGCCCCTTTTGGATTAGCTTTTCTTTAGATATAATTAGTAACAATATTTCCTTTATAAAGGACTTCTTAAGAAGAAGGGTTGTAAAATCTTTTAAAACGTTAATGTGACAATAGCTGTCAGGATGTTTTAAATTTTGTTTCAGATAGGGAGATTAGGATTTTTTTCAGCATTAACAAATTTGATCTTAAGCTAGGAGTTAGTTATGGGAGGGGTGAACCCATTTTATATGATAATTATAGTCGTTTATATTAAAAATTTAAATAGGTTTTTTTTAAAGTTTAGGGAACTGAGTGTATTCTTAATTTTATTGTAAAAAACCATGTCCAAAAATGAGTCTGAATTTCTTTGTTTTATCTTCCCAATATACAAATGGTAACATAATGTACATACTTTTAACCAAATTCTGATTGTTGGTTTTTAAGGGTTTTTTCTCAAAAAGGTGCATGCAATTTTTTTGTATGCACTGGCTTATTAATTTTTGTTTAAAAGGGGGGTTTTGGGGGTCTTTGTTGGATGTGTAAAAGGTGGTAATACACCTACGGGGAAAAAGGTTATTTAAGTACTGGGATTGTGTGGTAAAAAAATTTTTGTTTAAAATCCATTAGTTCTTATTATTAATCACTTTTACGTCCGTAATAATGTATACTTTGGATTATTAGGTAGATTTATGAAATTTATTAAATCCCCGTATGTTCGGGGGGTGGGTTGCCCTTTGTGTAGAACGGGGAATTGTTGTTTCTTTTAAAGGGAAAAATGTCTTATTTTTGTAACTTTTGCATAGATACATTTAAATATGTATTTTGTTTTCTAAATAAAATATAAAAAAAAAAAAAAAAAAAAAAAAAAAAACTTTTTTGCATCTGGATCAAGTCAAAACTTTTCCCGAGGCCTCAAAGTTTGATGCGTTCAGTTCAATTAACAAAAATGTCACCTGGTTGAATTTTGTTCGATTTTTGCCTCGTTGCCCATAAAAGTGTTTTTCGTAGGGGAAAAAGATTTCCTTACGCCCCACATTAGACCAATTACAATTACTTTACTAAATTTTTAAATTTATCACCAAAAACTGCTGCTCATGTAAACTTCATCACTTTTTAAGGATTATCTCATAGACGGGGCAGATTCCAAATTCCTTCCACATATTAGGGTTTTAAAGGTGTTAATCATCTCATCAGGTGTAAATCCCTAGTACGAGAAAGGCCGATTATTTATCCCAATTTTCTGACTCCACTAACACTGCATTGAATTCCTCCAAATTTAAATTTTCTTCCCGGTAGTATTTCGGGGGACACCCTTCCTGTGCCTACGTCTTTTGTACAGCCCCTCCCCCCGGGCCCAAAGGGGGCCCAGGATAATAAATTTCCAGGGACACCCGGTGGGTTAAAGATGAAATCGTTATTTTATTTAATTCTATCAAATGTTTTAGCACACGCTACAAAATTTGTGGCATTTTTCAAAAACACAATTCGGGGCAGGACCCTAGCTGAGCATTCTAAATGAACCCCCCCTATAGCAACAAAAATGAACAAGCAACACACACTTTCCGGGAAAACCCTCTGAAATACCGTTAAAAAGATTGGACCCCTATAGTCTACACCTGTTACACAAATGATTTCACTAATTGAACTTTCCTTTGGAAGATGGAGGACCTGGGTACATAAGGATCGCCATCCTATGGGGAAATATTATACAAATTTAATACCCTTTTACACTTTGCCGCCGGGAATCCCGAAAGTTTCCCTAATACAGTTTAAGGTATTTGTACCCCCCATCATTTAAAAAAAATTAAATTGTTAGGTGATGATTTTGTTCAGTAAGAAAAGGGGGTTTTTGCATTAAAAACCCAAATTTAGCATTTTTTTTACTACCTCTCACCTAATTCATTTTTCTCTAAAAACAGCCCCGATTCTTATTAGGGGGCTTTCACATTTTTTTTTTCCTCATCAATTTAATCTCATTTCCCTAGGTTTTTCTTGTACCCTCTGGTCCAATTCAAAAGGATGTGAAAATTTTTATGAATATTTTATCTTGTTTTGAATTTTTAAAAACAAAAAAGTTACTTGATTGTTTGAGTAAAAAAAAATACCTATTTTATCAAGGGTAAGGAAGGACGAACATTGGAGTGGGGGTCACAGTATTTCAACAGACAAAATACAAAATTTTGTACAGGCCAATTAGCTTATTTACCCAAACCCCTCGGGCTTTTTAAAACCCTGATACAGCATGACAAATTTTTCTAAGATTTAAACCCCGAGATAAAAATCAGCTGGGTTTCCTCACCAGGCATAGATTAAAGTTAAAATGCTACCCCAAAAATTATATTTCCTTCATTTATTAATTTCAGCGACTCTGTTTTGTCGTACACAATTTTTCTGTTTCCATTCGAACCCTTGTAAGGGTACCTCATTTTCAGAAAAATTACAGTGTCCGCAATATTTATCTCCTGCAATTATTTCTTTTATAAAAGCTAAATTTTTACACCTACAAAAAGGCTGTTAATTTCCAAAAGGGTAAGGTATGCGATTTAATTGGAGACACTTTAGCCTTAATTAACAAGGAAATAAAAAAAAGCAAATGCTCCAACGCCAATTTGAAGCACGCAAAAAAAGTGGAGTATATTTTTCCCCCCTGGATTGGCCACCTTCGTGGGACTCCCAAAATTTGGATTTTTTTTTTTTTTTTTC
>NC_069475.1:16498874-16522719 GCF_026875155.1 Cherax quadricarinatus
ATCTAGGCTGGAAATTGTGACATAACAGCACCTTTAAAGGAGGGAAATTGCCGCCTTAAAAATGTACAAGAACTTCACGGCACGCATAACGGAGATAAAACACCTCAATTACTGGGAGCGCTTGAGGTTCCTAAACCTGTATTCCCTGGAACGCAGGAGGGAGAGATACATGATTATATACACCTGGAAAATCCTAGAGGGACTAGTACCGAACTTGCACACGAAAATCACTCACTACGAAAGCAAAAGACTTGGCAGACGATGCACCATCCCCCCAATGAAAAGCAGGGGTGTCACTAGCACGTTAAGAGACCATACAATAAGTGTCAGGGGCCCGAGACTGTTCAACTGCCTCCCAGCACACATAAGGGGGATTACCAACAGACCCCTGGCAGTCTTCAAGCTGGCACTGGACAAGCACCTAAAGTCAGTTCCTGATCAGCCGGGCTGTAGCTCGTACGTTGGTTTGCGTGCAGCCAGCAGCAACAGCCTGGTTGATCAGGCTCTGATCCACCAGGAGGCCTTTTCACAGACCGGGCCGCGGGGGCGTTGACCCCCGGAACTCTCTCCAGGTAAACTCCAGGTAAACTACCGCTGACACTTTCAACCCATTCTCCCACATGCCTATAAACTGTGTCTGCCGTCGCCACTCATAACCACCAACAGTCATTGATGGTACTTAGCGTCTTATAATATATATCACCCTAAAAACACGCTATATACATAAACCTACCACAATAATAAATAAATTTACACATTATTCCCTCCTGCAGACAGATTATTTACACTGTCGGAGATAATCTATACATCACATCCTACAGAGAATGGACAACAATAGACATCTAAAATAATATGACATGTGTTTCACATGACCTGCTATTGCAGAGATTACTTACACTCCTACCCCCCCCCCCAAAAGTGAAAACTGTCCAGTTTCACCTGGCTATACACAAGATATAATGAAAATATATATAATGAAAATGTGAAAAAAAAAAACATCTGTAACAATATATAAGCAAAAACACCCCAGCAAGATCTTACATTATATACAATATCAAAACGTTCCACTAGTTAAAAAACAGGTATGAAACCTCATTATTATGACAAGTTACATTGCTCATATATAGGTAGACATGTATAATTACAGGTTAAAATATGTTTATATACTAACATGTTTATGTACATCCTTACAAAACATGAAGGAATCCTTAGATAAATTATAATCATCGGTGTTCACAATAACACCAAGACATTACATTGAATATCACATTGAATATCACCTCAACATTCTTTCCTCACACAATTCCACACACACTCACACAATTCCACACACACTCACACAATCGTCCTCTGCAACACCCCCGCCCCCTGGGAAGGCCAGCCCGTTCATGCCCCTGACCGCTTATTTATTATTAAT
Source organism: Cherax quadricarinatus (assembly GCF_026875155.1). Classification (NCBI taxonomy): domain Eukaryota; kingdom Metazoa; phylum Arthropoda; class Malacostraca; order Decapoda; family Parastacidae; genus Cherax; species Cherax quadricarinatus. The sequence continues at coordinate 16,500,292 of NC_069475.1, forward strand.
TTATTATCACACTGGCCGATTCCCACCAAGGCAGGGTGGCCCGAAAAAGAAAAACTTTCACCATCATTCACTCCATCACTGTCTTGCCAGAAGGGTGCTTTGCACTACAGTTTTTAAACTGCAACATTAACACCCCTCCTTCAGAGTGCAGGCACTGTACTTCCCATCTCCAGGACTCAAGTCCGGCCTGCCGGTTTCCCTGAATCCCTTCATAAATGTTACTTTGCTCACACTCCAACAGCACGTCAAGTATTAAAAACCATTTGTCTCCATTCACTCCTATCAAACACGCTCACGCATGCCTGCTGGAAGTCCAAGCCCCTCGCACACAAAACCTCCTTTACCCCCTCCCTCCAACCTTTCCTAGGCCGACCCCTACCCCGCCTTCCTTCCACTACAGACTGATACACTCTTGAAGTCATTCTGTTTCGCTCCATTCTCTCTACATGTCCGAACCACCTCAACAACCCTTCCTCAGCCCTCTGGACAACAGTTTTGGTAATCCCGCACCTCCTCCTAACTTCCAAACTACGAATTCTCTGCATTATATTCACACCACACATTGCTCTCAGACATGACATCTCCACTGCCTCCAGCCTTCTCCTCGCTGCAACATTCATCACCCATGCTTCACACCCATATAAGAGCGTTGGTAAAACTATACTCTCATACATTCCCCTCTGCCTCCATGGACAAAGTTCTTTGTCTCCACAGACTCCTAAGTGCACCACTCACCCTTTTCCCCTCATCAATTCTATGATTCACCTCTTCTTTCATAGACCCATCCGCTGACACGTCCACTCCCAAATATCTGAATACATTCACCTCCTCCATACTCTCTCCCTCCAATCTGATATCCAATCTTTCATCACCTAATCTTTTTGTTATCCTCATAACCTTACTCTTTCCTGTATTCACTTTCAATTTTCTTCTTTTGCACACCCTACCAAATTCATCCACCAATCTCTGCAACTTCTCTTCAGAATCTCCCAAGAGCACAGTGTCATCAGCAAAGAGCAACTGTGACAACTCCCACTTTATGTGTGATTCTTTATCTTTTAACTCCACGCCTCTTGCCAAGACCCTCGCATTTACTTCTCTTACAAACCCCATCTATAAATATATTAAACAACCACGGTGACATCACACATCCTTGTCTAAGGCCTACTTTTAAATGGGAAATAATTTCCCTCTTTCCTACATACTCTAACTTGAGCCTCACTGTTTTCAGTAACCTCCCTCCTACACCAAACACCTGACATTCCCCTTCCCCCCCTACCCCCTGTCAAACCCTTTTCCAAATCCAAAATCCCAAAAAGCCCTCTTTATTTTCTAAATACTGTTCATTATTGTTTCACTGAAAACACCGGGTCCACACACCCCCTACCTTTCCAAAAGCCCCTTTTCATCTCTACCCCTTTTCCCGTCAAATCTTAAATTCTTTAAATAATAACTCACCAACATTTTCCCGGTATACTCAACAGCCCTTACCCCCTTTAAAAATTTTTGCACTCTCTTTTTCCCCCTTTGCCTTTATAAAAAGGGAACTATGGCTCTTCCCAAATCCCTAGGTCCCTTCCCCCTTTCCCAACTTTTATTAAAAAATTTGCCCCAACCCACTCCAAAACTATATCCCCACCTGCTTTTTCATTTCTACTTTATCCCATCAATCCGGCTGCCTACCCCCTTTCCATTTTACCTACTCCCTCACGAACTTCCCCCACTCCAAATGGCTTTTCCTCACCCTACAAGAGTTGTTCCTCCTTCCCCTAACACGATATCACGCCCCCTTCTTCATCAACATTTAAAAATTTCCCTCAAAATATTCCCCCCCATCCCCCAAATCCTTTAACTCCCATTTAATAACTCCCTTTCCCTATTTTTAACTGACAAATCCATTTGTTTTCTAGTTTCCTTTAAAATTTGTTAATCTCACTCCAAAACTTTTTCTTATTTTCAAAAATATTTTTTTGATAACACCTCACCCCCCCATTTGCTTTTTTTTTTTTTTTTTTTTTTTTTAAAAATTTTAGCAACAAAGGGGTACAAAAAAATACAAAAGAGCAATCCCAAAGCCATTTATACATGCATACTTTACGGGTAGCTTAAAATTAACTTAAGATTAACTAAGCAATATAAAAACATATAAACATTATTGAAACAGATACATAAAATACAAATATTTACAAAGACGGGCATATGGTTGCAGCTTTGCGTTCTTCAGGTAGTGATTTAAAAAAAAATAAAAATTAGCTTAACTTTGTTGATATAATTTGAGAAACTTTTAGGATAAAATTTATAGGGTTTTCATTATTCATATTTTTTTGGGTTTTGAGTGAGTAAGTAAATTTTGGAAGAGACTTAAATTTTTAAAAACAGGTATGTTTTTTTATATTTACAGGAAATGAATCCAGTTTTTAGGCCTTTTATTGAAAGATTTTTTGCATAGCGTGAGATGGACCGGGGAATCAAAGAGTGATCTGTGCTTGTGTTATGGTCATTGTTCTTTGGGGTTGGCGAGATGTTTGAGGGGGGGTTTAAATATCAGAGTTAAGTGTTCTTGATGTAATAAGTGCAATAAAATATGGATTTTTTTGTATTGAGTAGGTTGGTTTTTTTGAAATTGGTGGAGGTCCCTGTATGAAAATTTTATCATTCTAACTGCAGCCTTTTGTTGGGTAATTAGGGGTCTGAAGGTTATTGTTGTTGAGCCCATGCCAAATTCCATAGTTGAGTAGGGTAAATAAAGAGTGATAAAGGGCCAGGGGGGCGACTGTGGAACATAGTACCGTATCTTCGTAGTATGCCTAAGTCTTGGGAAAATTTTTTAGAAATTTGTTGTATATGTGAATGAAATTTGATTATTACGGGGTGGTTTCCTAAGAATTTTCCTCTGTTAGCTTTGTGTAGTGATCCTTTTTACGTTTGTTAAAGGGGAAATCTGTACTCTGCTCCAAAACTGAATGAAGTGGTTTTGTCATTTTTAGTGAAATTTGTTAGTCCTCACCGGGTAATATTTTCTGTAATTCGGTGTTTACAGTTTTGGGCTAGCGTGACTGGCCGGTAGAGAAACGTAGTGGTGTCATCTGAAAAAATTTGGGGGTTTGAGTATTGCAAAGCTTTTGGTGGGTCATTTTTATAGGAAAAAAGGGGGCCCCAAGGACACTTCCCGGGGACCCAACTGTTTTTGGTAGTTGGGGAGTGCCCTCTAATCCATGTGAAAATTTTACGTGGAAAGCATGGTCAATTTATAAAACTTTATTAAGTCAATGAAATCCCCGGGGGACTTTTTTTTTTCTCTTTTGCGTATATAGTTCTAGCTGTGTAAAATACACATTATTTTTATTGGGCCTGAATCCAAATTGGCAGGGGTTGAGAATGTTAGGGAGATGAGGTAGAGTAATTCGTTTAGAATTAAATTTTTTCGAAATTTTGAAAGGGTGTAAATTGGATTTGGCCTAATTATTAAACTCTGTTTGGTCCCCTCCTTATGGATCGGGGACCTTGCTATTTTTTAGAACTGTGGGAAAGGGGGAGGGTTCAATGGATTTGTTAAAGAGTGTTGCAATGATTGGTGATAGTACTTGTACGCTTTTTGTATATAAAGGGTGGTAAGGTATTTAAATTCCTGCCTTTTTTTCGTGCGTTGTAATAAGGGGACTTTATGGGTTAGTCGGACTAGAACGTGTGTTTTGGGTAGTTGCCAGTGAGGGAGTCATTTGGTGGGGGATCGAGCTTGGGAATTATTTGGCAAGGGTTTTTGGGCCCATTGGGGGAAGAAATCATTGAGTCTGTTTGCTGTTTCTGTTGGTGGAGTTGGGGTTTTCTGATTTTGCAATTTTATTTCGCTATTCGGATATCTTTTTTGTTTCCCGAATTTCTGATAGGGGCTTCCAGTCTTTTTTTATATCACCTGTAAGTTTGATAATCTGTTCTCATAATAAAAATTTTTTTCCCTCTTATAGGCTGGTTGGATTTCCCAGTAACGTTTTGTTTTGGGCTTGGTTATGTACCCTTCTGTACGCATATCGGTTTTTGTATTTATGGATTTGAGAAGCTGGGGGTTAGCCAGGGGCTGTTCAGTTTTAGCTGTCATTGTTTAGTTTTTTTGGCAGTGCTTGTTATAAAGGTATTGGGTCTTTTTTTAAAAAATTTTTTTAAAAAAAAACGTCAATATCGTATAGATTTCTGCTCATGTGGCCCGCAATGTTTTTTTACGCTGTTGTGAAGTTATTAATGGCCCTCATTGTGAAGTCTGAAGGTGACTTTGTAGGGCTGGGGTATTTTTACCAGAGTTTTTTTGAGGAAAAATAGGGTATGGGCTTGGGATTTTCTGAAATTTTTCCTGATTTTTAAAGGGATATGGTGTTGGTCCCGCTGTGGTCAAAGGGAAAAACTAGTTCTGTAAATCTTGTAGGTTTTGTTATGTTTGGGACAACATGCGTTTCCTTGTGTTTGTGAATTCAGTAACGTGGGGCCTGGGCTTGAGGAGATTTTTATTTAAATCACCCGAGAGTAGTAAGTGATCTTTGTTCATGCTGATCAGTTTCATAATTTTCCCAGGTTTTTGACTAAATTGGCTAATGTTTTATTGTGGAATTCTGTAGATTTTCACTGTGAAAGGTTTAGTAGGTATTTGGATTTGGTTTAGCTATTAATATTCCCCCTGTTTATCCCTTTTGGGAAGATTGGGTAATTCGTTTGGCCCCATTATATACTGGCCACCCCCGTTTTCCCGGGCACAGTTTTTATCTTTGAACCAGGCTGACCTTGTTTTTGCGGTTCATGTGAAATGATGGTTTGGACAAGGAAAATTGAACTAGGGGTTCCTAAACCCGCTTAAAAACGTTTTAAAGAATTTTGGTTGGGCTTAGAGTCCAGTTTTGTGTTATAAAAAAGAACCCTTTTTTCTTTAAGCATTTGATTTTAAGGATAATGCTTTTTAAAGATTTTGGAAATTTTGTTAAAAATTAAGTAAAAATAAAAAAAATTTTTTGCTAAAAAAAAAAAACCCCAATTTTTTCTTTGCTGGTTTTTTAAAATAAAAAAAAAAAACTTGGGGCAAAAAAGTTTAAAAATAAAGGTGATCAATAATGGGGTTGGGGGAAATTTCAGGGAATTTAAAATATTCTTTAAAGTTAGAATTATATATAAAATTATAATATAAAAGGGACTAATATAAGTTGTGGTGAACAATAAAGTGGTAATCAAATAAATGAGCTTTGGAGTATAATGGCAAAATAGTGAACTTATTAGCTTTAGCACCTGAGAATAGCACCTTGATTAGTTTAACAATTGCGAATATATGATCTAAGGTAGTTATATAAAGCTAAAATAAAGGACAAAACAATATATAAGGGACTACAATTAAGTAATGGTAAACAAGTTAAATGGACAGATAGTCACTATGAGATAATATTGGTTTAGGAGTAAGATCTGATTTGTAATATTAAATAAATTGAGCAGTTTATTGCACAATAAAAAGTAAAATAAAAAATGAGGTTGTTGGTACTAGCTAGCAAAAGATAGTTTTGGTACTTGCAAAAAAGTAATTGGAATATACAGTAGTTGCACACACAATAAAAAGTGACTGAAAAAACAAGTAGTGGTAAACAAAAATAAATGGACAGGTAAGAACAATGAATAATGGTAATGTCTTGGTTATAATATGATAGTAAGATGGTAGACAGGTACAAAGGATAATATAAAGGTTGGAGTTGAATACACAAACTTGAAAAATTGGCAACAAAATGTTATGGGAAGTATAAAATAATGTTTAATGTACAAAAGTAAAATTGACTGGTAGTAAATATGGTGTTTAATAAAATTTTAGTAAGTAATAATGATTACAAAAAAGTGAAAAAGTAATGTTTATTTCATTCAATATTGCATTGGTAGTTATACTAGAGGTTATTTGGCAGTACAAGGTAATTAAGAGTACTCTAAGATAGTAAATGTGGTATAAAACAGGTAAAGGTAATTAGACAAGTAATGGTTATTAAATGTCAAAAATTTTAAGAGTAAATTGAAATTATAGTAAAAATGATAATTATTAATTTTAGTAGGTAATATCAATTGATAGTATTTAAAAAAATATGAGGTAGTAATATGGACAGAGAAAGTATCAATTCAGCTAATATTTAAGCAAACAATAGTAAATAAGAAAATTACATAAGGTGACTTATGCTTACTAGTAAAATCACAAAATGAGGTAGTTGATTATTTAAATACTAAGAGATTGTACAATGAAATTTGAACAATAATGGAGCAAAACGTACACTACACTACGTAGGCTTTTAAGTTGGACATTGTTTAGTTATTCTCTGTAAGATTAGTATCCCTGAGAAATCGTGATAGATCATTCTCGTTCGTGATTGTGTACAGTTGACCTACATTTGTTTTCCTAACAAGAATTTTCCCATCCCGTGTGAAGCATTGGTGTATTGTGTCGTTATTCTCCCGCTTAAGTTTTCTGACTCTATACAGGAGGTTCTGACGTTTTTTGGTAAGACACTCGTTTATGTATACCTCTTTCTTTACTTTAATAGATGCAATAATTAAGTCTTTTTTCCTGTCATGTGAGTGGAATCTAAGCATAACACTTTTTCTACCATGGGATCTAGTAACCTGGGCTTCCTTATTTCTGACTCGGGATTTACAAATAACACTTTGTTTGGTCCTTTATTGATCTCAGAGTAATAAAGGTAGGTGTTACTCACCTGTGTTAGATACCACAGTTGCTACTCACCTGTGTTAGACACCACAGGTGTTATTCGCCTGTGTTAGACACCACAGGTGTTACTCACCTGTTAGACACCACGTTGTTATCACCTGTGTTAGACACCAAGGTGTTACTCACCCTGTTTTAGACACCACAGGTGTTACTCACCTGTGTTAGACACCACAGGTGTTACTCACCTGTGGTTAGACACCACAGGTGTTATCACCTGTGTTAGACACACAGGTGTTACTCACCTGTGTTAGAAAAACCACAGGTGTTACTACCTGTGTTAGGACACCACAGGTGTTACTCTCCTGTGTTAGACACCACAGGTGTTACTCAACCTGTGTTAGACACCCAGGTGTTACTCACCTTGTGTTAGACACACAGTTGTTACTCCACCTGTGTTAGGACACCACAGTTGGTACTCACCTGTGTTAGACACACAGTGTGTTACTCACTGTGTTAGACACCACAGGTGTTACTCACCTGTGTTAGACACCACAGGTGTTATCACTGTGTAGACCCAAGGTGTTACTCACCTGTGTTAACCCAAGGTGTTACTCACCTGTGTTAGACCCACCAGTTGATTACTCACCTGTGTTAGACACCACAGTGTGTTACTCACCTGTGTTGACACCACAGTTGTTACTCACCGGTGTTAGACACCACAGGTGTTACTCACCTGTGTTAGACACCACAGGTGTACTCACTGTGTTAGCACCAACAAAACACTGTTAATTGTTCACTATATCACACACTCACCACAACAACACAAGTTGTTGTTGTTTTGTGGTTTATAGGGCCAGACAGTGTACGTCGTATTAGAACCCTGACTCCGCCGCTTTCCCAAAAAACAAACCTTCACCAAAGTGGAAGGAATGTTACACAAACAACCCGCACATATAAGACAGAGCTTTACCATGACGTTTCTGTCCGACTTAGACCATTTACAAAGTTCACAAAGACAAAAAGGAAGAGAAGGAGGGAGTATATATAGACCAGCATGAAGGAGACGGGAACAAGAGATGAAGTGGAGGTAGCAGTAGTAGTGGCGTCAGTCAATACCCAAGGCAGAAGAAACCCCAAAGGAGAAAGAGAAGGGGAAGAGGAAGAGAAGATGGGAAAAAAAAAGAATCAGATATTAAGTCAAGTTGTTCTGAAGTTTGCAACATTTTATGATGATAATGGGAAAAGGAAACACTTTACAGAGGACCAATGCCAGGACTAGATTCATACAAGGAAAGTTGTGTATAAGGGAGGATTCAACAAGGCCGGTGGACTGTGAAAGTTCGAAGTAGGATATAATTTTGATTTGAAGATCAGTCAAAAGGATGACTGTGATCTCTGACATCGACAGAAAAAAACATTTTTGAGTGTCGGCAATAACTAACAAATACTTTTGTACTCCTTAAGTTGTCAGAAATAGATCGAGCAGTTTCTCTAAAGTACTGAAGAGGACAGGAGAGGAAAAGAAATAGAATGGTATGAGCAGAACCTATTGAAGTGTCTACTCTTTTCTTGTTCATCCTGTCCTCTCAGTACTTTGGAAGAAAACTAGCCAATCTCTTCTGACAGACTTAAGGATCACAAAAGTAAGTGTTAGGCTTGTCGTCACCAACATGCTCTTTTCTGTATATCTGGATCACAGTCATCCTTTTTGATTGATCTTTGCTAAAACTATCTACCCTAAGTATAACTTCCACAGTCGCCATTTGGTCGAATCTCCTTTATACACAACTTTCCCTCCCTCTTCGCCTTCTATTGCTTTTTCTCCATTGGGTTTTCTTCTTCTGCCTTCTTGGATATTTGTCTTTCATTCTTATATTCTCTACCTTGTGTTCCCGCTCCTACTTCTGTGGGCTCCCTTGTAGTGCTCTTCTTTTCTTAGTATCTGACTGAGCTCCACGATACTACTACTACTACCTTCACTTTCCTCTCTTGTTCCTGTCCCTGTCTGCTGGTTTATAAGTACTCCTCCTCTTCCTTTGTTAGTATGACTTTGTAAATGGCTCCAAGTCGGAGTGTAACGTCATCGTAAGCTCATCTCTCCTGTGTGCGATTTATTTATTATTGTTCCAGGGACACGTTATTGTGCTTTTTTTTTTTGTTATTTAATGGAAAGTATTGACAAAATAACTAAGTATTATATGTCCCTAATGCTCCCTGAAGCCAGCAAGAATTGTTGCCAGGTATAGGCTAAGTGGACATGGTGGTCTATGAAGGAGTCAAAATTCTCCCAATGAGTTTACTAGAGTTTACCTGAGAGAGAGTTCGGGGGTCAACGCCCCCGCGGCCCGGTCTGTGGCCAGGCCTCCTGGTGGATCAGAGCCTGATCAACCAGGCTGTTACTGCTGGCTGACGCAATCCAACGTATATTTTGGAGCCACCAGCCCAGCTTGTTAGGTACAGACTTAAGGTGCTTGTTCCAGTGCCCGCTTTGAAGGCTGCCCAGGGGTCTTATTGGTAATCCCCTTATGTATGCTGGGAAGGCAGTTGAACGGTCTGGGCCCCTGACACTTCGTTGTATTGTCTCTTAACGTGCTAGTGAACACTACTGCTTTCATTTGGGGAGGAGTTGCATCGTCTGCCCAAGTCTTTTGCTTTCGTTGTGAGTGTTTTCGAGTGCAAGTTCGGTACTAGTCCCTCTAGGATTTTCCAGGCGTATATAATTCCATGTATCTCTCCGCCTGCGTTCCAGGGAATACAGCTTCAGGAACTTTAAGCGCTCCCAGTAATTGAGGTGTTTTATCTCCATTATGCACACTGTGAAGGTTCTCTGTACATTTTCTACATCAGCAATTTCACCTGCCTTGAAAGGTTCTGCTAATGTGCAGCAATATTCCAGCCTAGATAGAACAAGCGACCTGAAGAGTGTCATCAAGGGCTTGGCATCCCTAGTTTTGAAGGTTCTCATTATCCATCCTGTCATTTTTCTAGCAGCTGCAATTGACATAATGTTATGGTCCTTGAAGGTGAGATCCTACAACATGATCACTCCCAGGTCTTTGACGTTTGTTTTTCGCTCTATTTTGTGGCCAGAATTAGTTTTGTACTTGTAGTGATACTGGTCCTGTGGGGAGCAGCAGCAGGATAATACTGCACCACCTCTAGGGGCCCTTAACAACAACAACAGTTTGGCGTGCATCATGGGCACCAACATATGGTGTGTGATTCTCTCCTACTTTATCCATTTATCACCGATGCAGATTACATGGTGAGTTTAAATATGTGGCCTGTAGTTATAACTTTTCTCTTGACATATGCAAGACATCACCATCCCTGTAGAAGCCATTATTAGATGTACTAGTCATTATATTTTGTTGTTGCTGAAGTTACTATGAAGTTCTATGTTCAATAAAAGCCTTAGAGATAAGGCCTGTGTTTCTATCACAACAATTTATTTGAAACGTAGAATCTGGGTACCTGGTGGTGATCCTGCGCTAGACTACATCACAACATGGAGCGTTTACTGAAACCTGAGAGGCTAGACTGTGACCCAGCTTATCAAACGGCTCACTAGCTCAGGCAATGGAAGCATGGTTTAAGACTTTCGAAAACTTCTTGGGAGCCCTTCATAAAGAAGATCTAGATAAACTAAGTTGCTCATCATTTTGTGTCAACCTAAGATATATGAGGTCTCATTTCTAGAGTGTAATACTACGAAGATGCTATCAAACCCTCAAGTTCAGTATATTAACCTACAAAGAAATTCTGTGCACGCTATCGCCTTGCAACTCGCCGCCAGCAGATTGATGAGTCCTTAGAAGAAATACTTTCAAGCACTGAAATTTTAGGTAAGGGACTGTCACTTCCAAGCAGTGACAGCTGCTCAGAATTGTGAAGAGTCATCAGGGATGCTTTTATCAGTGGCCTGCATCACCAATAATAGGCAGCGTTTATTGGAGAATAAAACTCTCGACTTAGCCGCTGCTTTGACCTAGGCAAGAGCTCTAGATTCAGCCCAGAAAGAATTCTGAAGTATACTGTACCACTCAGGCCTTCTCGAGTAGTGGTAAGTGCTGCAATTCCTGACAAGACTTTGCAATGAAGTTACGGGGGAACTGCCTCAGTGACAGCAGCAGCAGGTACGGTGTGTTTCTTTTTTGGTTTTTTCAAAGTCATCACGATCCACACGTGTCTCCCCACCGTCGTGAAAGCAATGTGCCATAAATGCCACCAAAGAAAGGTCACTTGTAAAGTATGTCGTTGCTAATTGCATCAACAAGAGCTAGTGCCTTCCACACATCAGTGATCATGCGACTCTAGCAACAGTGACTTCTGCGGGCTACTCAAATTCACTGTCAAAGGCAGTTGTGGAAAGTATACATAAAGGACAGAAGTAGATGGTCTTATTGATAGTGGCAGCATCAGAGAGTTTCATCAAACCTTGACTTAGTTCAACGGTTCTCCTTGACTCTACATCACTCATCAGGTACCGTTTCATGGCTCAACATCTCTCTCTATTCAGGACCTTAGGGTTTTGTAGGTAATCTAGAGTTTAATGGAAGGATTATCAAGATGTACATTTAGCTATTCTGCCCAACTGTGCTCTGATGTATCCTTGGTTCAGGACTTTCAGAAGCTCCATGGTAGTGTCACCTTAACATATGGAGGTGAATGCCTCCTCTTGGTTGTCTTGACTTAGCACTTAAGGTAGACCCAAAGCTGTTTAAATTTACCTCGGGATGAATTGCCATCTATATCAGCTAAGTCACGCCGCTATTCTTATGAGGATCGGATGTTCATTGAGAAGAAAAACTCAGAGGCGCTGAAGGAGGGTATTATAGAACCGAGTGATTCCCCTTGGCGTGAACAGGTTGTTGTTGTTAAAGATGGTTATAGGAAAAACGGAGACTGGACTATCGATTACTCTGAGAAATCAACAAATTTACACTTCTTGATGGGTTACCCTCTACCTCGAAATGACGATACAGTGACAAATTGCTCAGTACTTACGTGGTTTAGCACATTGATCTGCAGGAGTGCCTATCATCAAGTCCCTATAAGGGAATGAAGATAAACCTTACAACAGCGTTTCAGGCATAGTGATGGCCTGTTCAGTTTACCAGAGTCCCCTTTTGAGTCACCAATGGGGTAGCCTGCTTCCAAACGATTTATGGGATTCATCATTCGGAAGGCAACTCATGGGGAACTTACGCGTATTTTAGATAATGTTACCATTTGTGGCATGACCCAGGAGCGAACATGATGCAACCTGATAAGCTTTTGAGGGAGGCGCAAGAAGAAAAATATCGTTACAATGAGGAAAAGTGCACTTTTTTTTTCAACTCAAAAGGCTTCGCATCCTTGGTTATGTAGTGGAAGGAGGTTCAATATTCCCAGAACCCTGAACGGACTACGGACCTCTACGGGTACTTCCAATGCCTCGCAAGACAAAAAGTCACTCTGAAGAACTCTTGGCGTTCTCCTTGCTTATTACTCACAATGGATCATACAACTATTAAGTAAAGTCCGCCCATTGAGTGCTACCACATTTCTGGACAAAGGAAGCAGAGCCGCTTTCCATAACTCTCAAACAGGCAATTGAAAACTCGTAGTTCAAGCCATTGATGAGTCCCTACCATTTCGAAGTGGAAAACGGGATGCAATCTGACATTGCCATTGCTGCAGTCTTATCTCAGCAGGACTGCCAGTAGCCTTCTTTTCGGGAACTTTTCAAGGATCAGAGAAATGTTATGCTGCTGTAGAAAAGGAATCCCAGGCATTCATAGAAGCAGTGTTAGCCACTGAGGCATTATTTAAACTGGTAGACATTTCACCATAAGGATGACCAACGGTCCGTGATGTATATGTTCGACAAGAGGCACAAAAGTAGGATAAAGGAATGAAAAGATATACGCTGGAGGATGGAACTATCGTGTTATGACCTTTGATATTCTGTACCGACCGGGTCAGAGAACCATCTCACCTGATGAATTCTCTAGGTCCCAACTGTGTGGAGCAGCATGTCTTTGATTTGCAATCACTCTCAAAGCTCCTCCACAGGCTTTTGTGTTCACCCACGGAGTTACACGCCTGTTACCATTTTGTCAAATCAAAAGAAATGCCCTACTCAGTGGAAGATGTGCGACTAAAGTGATCAGAGCATGCAGAGTTGTGCAGAGTGCAAGCCAAACTTTCATCCAGCCAGAGAAGACTCATATCATAAAATCCACCCCAGCCTTTCGAAAAAATTGAATATAGATTTCAAAGGACCTCTACCCCAGCACAAATCAGAATAGGTATTTCTTAACATAGTAGATGCATATTCAGGTTTCCCTTTGAATTCCCTGTGCAAATATGGGGCTGGATTTAAACTGTTTATAGTGTCTTTCACAGGTTGTTTCTCTATTTTTGGATTATGCAGCTTATTCCATTCAGACAGGGGATCCTCGTTCATGAGTTAAACGAACTTCAGGAGTTTTTGGCTAGCAAAGGTATTGCTGCAGCAGAAAACAAGCTATAACCCTCAAGGCAATGGTCAAGTGGAACGGTTACAATGGTACTATATGGAAGGCGTTACAATGGATATTAAAGTCGCGCCAATCTACCTGTTCACACTGGCAAACTGTCCTACCCTGAGCACTTCACTCTATTAGGATCCTGCTGTGCACAGCTACTAATGCAACCCCTCATGAAGACTCCTCAACTATTGCGCACGTCGTTCTCTACGGGAGCCTCCGTTGCCCACCTTGGTTATGTCATCCTGGGGCCCGTTCTCCTGAAGAGTCACCCGTAGGGTGAACAAGAGGCTCCTTTGTGGAGAGGTAGAGCTCTGCAAGCTAATCCACATTACGCCCACATTCGCTACCAAAATGGTGAAGAGACTACAGTATCTACAAGACATTTAGCCCCTAGTTGAAAAACCTATTAGTGTGAATCTAAGATACCAATAGATGTGAAGACGCTTCGTTTTTCCTCCTGGAAAGCCCCTTGTGAGGGACTACCCTATGGAAATAGAGGATTCTGCTCCAGCAGTTAATCAAACCCGCTGGAAAATATCGAACCTGGTGAAAGTTCAAGGGCTACGAAGTTCGGACGTTGTACGTCGCCCACCTAACAGTTTGGGAGATTGCGTCTCTGATATTTTAGAAGGGGGAGATTGTAGTGATACGGTCCTGTGGGGAAGCAGAGCAGCAGGGATAATACTTGCCCACTCTAGGGGCCCTTAACACAACAACAGTTTGGCGTTGCGTCATGGGCAAACCAACATATGGTAGTGTGATTCTCTCCTACTTTATCCATTTATCACGATGCAAGATTACATGGTGAGTTTTTAAATATGTGCCTTGTGTTATAACTATTCTTCTTGAATATGCAAGCCATCACATCCCTGTAGAAGCCATTATTAGGATGTTCTAGTTCATTATATTTTGTTGTTGCAGAAGTACTATGAAGATTCTATGTTCAATAGGCCTAGAGATAAGGCCTGTGTTTCTATCACAAAGGAAGGTTGATGATGAATTCGTAGGTGATTTCACACTAGTGTACCATTTACTCGACTCGTAATCTTTCTGTCGCGTTGATGTTCTCATCGCCTGTGTGAAACTTGCATATAGCATTTCGCAGCCCATGGACACATTTGGTTGATGTCAGCCTAGATGCCTTGCATGTGTCTGCAATGGAATACACTGTCATGCAGGATTTCGGGTGTCATATGCAAAGGAAGACACCGGTGTGAGGCTGACATTCCTTGTCTACGTCGATATGAGATGAAGAAAAAAATGGGAGCGAGTACTGTGCCTTGTGGAACAGAGCTTTTCACCATAGCTGCCTCGGACTTTACTCTGTTGACGACTACTCTCTGTGTTCTGTTAGTGAGGAAATTATAGATCCATCCTACCAACTTTTCCTGTTATTTCCTTTAGCTCACGAATTTTGTGCGCTATTACGCATGGTCTCACTTTGTCGAAGGCTTTTGCAAAGTCTGTATATATTAAATCTGCATTCTTTTTGTCTTCTAGTGCATCTAGGACCTTGTCAAAGTGATCCAATAGTTGAGACAGACAGGAGCGACCTGCTCTAAACCCATGTTGCCCTGGGTTGTGTAACTGATGGGTTTCTAGATGGGTGGCAATCTTGCTTCTTAGAACCCTTTCAAAGATTTTTAAGATATGGGATGTTAGTGCTATCGGTTTGTAGTTCTTTGCTATTGCTTTACTGCCCCCTTTGTGGAGTGGGGCTATGTCTGTTGTTTTTAGTAGCTGTGGGACGACCCCTGTGTCCATGCTCCCTCTTCATAGGATGGTAAAGGCTCGTGATAGAGGCTTCTTGCAGTTCATGATGAACACGGAGTTCCATGAGTCTGGCTCTGGGGCAGAGTGCATGCGCATGTCATTTATCGCCTGTTTGAAGTCATTTGGCGTCAGTATAACATCGGATTGGCTTGTGTTAACCAAATTCTGTGGCTCTCTCATAAAAAATTCATTTTGATCTTCGACTCTCAGTCTGGTTAGCGGCTTGCTCACCGTGTCAGCGTGCCTCGTTGTTCTCCGGGTTTTCTCGTTTTTTCACGGACGCTCTTACGTGCTAGAACTTTAATTTGTGCCATCAATCCTATACGATACATCCCTCTAGCGCCTGGAACCAATCTTGGCCGGAAAACATTATATACTGAGTCAAAAAAAGAGAATTAGTGTGCACTACCTAGCAGAGTTTACTGCCAGAGGGGAATCATAGGGCTGTGTTCCGTGTGCAAAATAATAATAATAGAACTTTTCTTTGTCAGAGGAAAGAAAGTCTCGCTGATAACATTGTGTATACATAGTGTATAGTGTATACTACAGTGGCTCCCTAGTATATAGATGATAAAGGCTAAAGTGTCATTTGAAAACAGGTGAAATTTTAAATGAGGTGATAAGCCTATAGAGGCAGGTGCCAGAAGTCGCCAGAATCTTACCACAGTGGTCAGCTGTTTTAATAATCTTCCTGGCCTGCTAGTGTACTCGCATATAATCTAGTGATACCAGTGAATAACAGAATACAGTGTTGTAGTAGCAACTAACCAGTATTATAATGGTACTTAGTGGAGTGGGGTGACTTTCATTAGTTTCTTTTTTTCTTGAAATACCAGACGTATATTGTGAATTTCATATAACCTGTAGTTACCAGCGGTCGCAATATACACAATGAGAAGCAATTATCGCTACAGAAAAGCGTCCTTCCTCCAAAATTTCCACCAGTCAACTTAAGCTAAAAGAATCCTTTAGGAGTCAGGAATCGTGGGAAGAACTAAAACCCATAAATGAAATCGAAAGAAACCCAAAGTATTTCATCTCCTATGCCAAATCAAAGAAGAGAACAACGTCCAGTATTGGGCCCCTACTTAAACAAGATGGGTCCTACACAGATGACAGCAAGGAAATGAGTGAACTACTCAAGTCCCAATATGACTCAGTTTTTAGCAAGCCGCTAACCAGACTGAGAGTCGAAGATCAAAATGAATTTTTTATGAGAGAGCCACAAAATTTGATTAACACAAGCCTATCCGATGTTATCCTGACGCCAAATGACTTCGAACAGGCGATAAATGACATGCCCATGCACTCTGCCCCAGGGCCAGACTCATGGAACTCTGTGTTCATCAAGAACTGCAAGAAGCCCCTATTACAAGCCTTTTCCATCCTATGGAGAGGGAGCATGGACACGGGGGTCGTCCCACAGTTACTAAAAACAACAGACATAGATCCACTCCACAAAGGGGGCAGTAAAGCAACAGCAAAGAACTACAGACCGATAGCACTAACATCCCATATCATAAAAATCTTTGAAAGGGTCCTAAGAAGCAAGATCACCACCCATCTAGAAACCCATCAGTTACACAACCCAGGGCAGCATGGGTTCAGAACAGGTCGCTCCTGTCTGTCTCAACTATTGGATCACTTCGACTAGGTCCTAGATGCACTAGAAGACAAAAAGAATGCAGACGTAATATATGCAGACTTTGCAAAAGCCATCGACATGTGTGACTATGGCGTAATAGCGCACAAAATGCGTGCTAAAGGAATAATAGGAAAAGTCGGTCGATGGATCTATAATTTCCTCACTAACAGAACACAGAGAGTAGTCGTCAACAGAGTAAAGTCCGAGGCAGCTACGGTGAAAAGCTCTGTTCCACAAGGCACAGTACTCGCTCCCATCTTGTTCCTCATCCTCATATCTGACATAGACAAGGATGTCAGCAGCAGCACCGTGTCTTCCTTTGCAGATGACACCCGAATCTGCATGACAGTGTCTTCCATTGCAGACACTGCAAGGCTCCAGGCGGACATCAACCAAATCTTTCAGTGGGCTGCAGAAAACAATATGAAGTTCAACGATGAGAAATTTCAATTACTCAGATATGGTAAACACGAGGAAATTAAATCTTCATCAGAGTACAAAACAAACTGGCCACAAAATAGAGCAAAACATCATTGTCAAAGACCTGGGAGTGATCATGTCGGAGGATCTCACCTTCAAGGACCATAACATTGTTTCAATCACATCTGCTAGAAAAATGACAGTATGGACAATGAGAACCTTCAAAACTAGGGAGGCCAAGCCCATGATGACACTCTTCAGGTCACTTGTTCTATCTAGGCTGGAATATTGCTGCACACTAACAGTACCTTTCAAGGCAGGTGAAATTGCTGACCTAAAAAATGTACAGAGAACCTTCACGGCACGCATAACTGAGATAAAACACCTCAATTACTGGGAGTGCTTGAGGTTCCTAAACCTGTATTCCCTGGAATGCAGGCAAGAGAGATACATGATTAAATACACCTGGAAAATCCTAGAGGGACTAGTACCGAACTTGCACCCGAAAATCACTCACTACGAAAGCAAAAGACTTGTCAGACGATGCAACATCCCCCCAATGAAAAGCAGGGGTGTCACTAGCACGTTAAGAGACCATACAATAAGTGTCAGGGGCCCGAGACTGTTCAACTGCCTCCCAGCATACATAAGGGGGATTACCAAAAGACCCCTGGCAGTCTTCAAACTGGCACTGGACAAGCACCTAAAGTCGGTTCCTGACCAGCCGGGCTGTGGCTCGTACGTTGGTTTGCGTGCAGCCAGCAGCAACAGCCTGGTTGATCAGGCTCTGATCCACCAGGAGGCCTGGTCACAGACCAGGCCGCGGGGGCGTTGACCCCCGGAACTCTCTCCAAGTATACTCCAGGTATTGGGAGTTGAGTAGCTCACTCATTTCCTTTCTGTCATCTGTGTAGGACCCAACTTGTTTAAGTAGGGGCCCAATACTGAACGTTGTTCTCGACTTTGATTTGGCATAGGAAAAAAAATACTTTGGGTTTCTTTCGATTTCATTACTGGCTTTTAGTTCTTCCCGCGATTTCTGAATCCTATAAGATTCCTTTAGCTTAAGTTCGATGCTTGCTATTTCTCTGACCAGTGTCTCCCTACGCATTTCAGATATATTGACCTCTTTTAGCCGCTCTGTTATTCTTTTCCGTCGCCTGCAAAGGGAGCGCCTGTCTCTTTCTATTTTATATCTACTCCTCCTTTTTCTTAGAGGAATAAGCCTTGTGCATACATCGAGTGCCACCAAGTTAATCTGTTCTAGGCATAAGTTGGGGTCTGTGTTGCTTAGTATATCTTCCCAGCTTATATCGGTTAGGACTTTGTTTACTTGGTCTCACTTTATGTTTTTGTTATTGAAGTTGAATTTGGTGAATGCTCCCTCGTGACTAATCTCATTATGTCGGTCTGGGGCTTCACACATACATGTCTGAACCTCAATTATGTTGTGAGCTGAGTGTATTGTTTTTGATATGGTTACATTTCTTATCAGATCATCATTGTTAGTGAAGATGAGGTCTAGTGTATTCTCCAGTCTAGTAGGCTCTATTATTTGTTGGTTTAAATTGAATTTTGTGCAGAGATTTAAAAGCTCGAGTGAGTGTGAGTTTTCATCAGAGCTGCCTTCATGTGCTATTACTGCAACAATATTATTTGTTATATCCTCCATTTTAGGTGCATTAAGTTGAAATCCTATAGGAGCAAGATGTTGGGTGCACGAGCAGGCAGATTTTCCAGACAGTGGTCAATTTTTAACAGCTGTTCCTGGAATTGCTGGGATGTTGCATCCAGAGGCTTGTAGACTACAACAATGACTAGGTTTTGGTTCTCGACCTTTACTGCTAAAACTTCCACTACATCATTTGAGGCATTAAGCAGTTCTGTGCAAACAAGTGACTCTGCAATGTTCAGGCCAACCCCCCGCCCTTTTGCCTGCTCACTCTGTCACATCTGTATAGGTTGTAACCTGGACTTGTGGTATTGTTGGTACTTGGGGGGGGATTTTTTTTCCGGCATTAGTATCTGTATCTGTTGGTTTGGAGTGGAGTCCATCGACTCTGGTTCCACTCCAGGAATGACTGGATTTGGTGTACGATTTCTGCCATTTCCTGCCAGTTTTTTTTCTTTCCTGGCACTAAAAAACCTTTCCCTCTTGAGTGGCTGTGGCTACCCAGGTTTTCCCATGGCCTGGATGTTTTGTATCTTTTTGTCCCCTTTAGATGGTGTGCCTGGCAATTTAAGTTATAGCACAGTCTTTCCTGTACTGAAGAGGTACACATTTCAGGGTGAAAAAGCTTACAGGAAATGAGTTTGCATTTTCCTGTTGTCATATGGGCACGGCATTTTGTAGGGTGGTCATAGTTGCACGTCCCGTCTGTTTTTCCAGATTTCCCATGTCTGCAGATACCAAGTGCATAGTATGTGCACAGGCTTGGTTTCCGTTTGCCTTGGGTTTCTGTGACTGTATTCCCTGTTGGTGCATGTTTCCCTGTCTTATTCCTATCCTCCCTAGCACCAACAATGGAGCTCCCACCGGTTGTTTTCGGTAATATATCCTCACTATTGCTAGTGGAGTCCTCTTGTTTGCTATTTCCTGAGGTATTTCTAGTTTGCAATATTGGTTTTATCTTATCTTTGACTACACTTGTTTCCCCACTCCGGTTCCTGTCCCCTATGAGGTCATTTATATGTATTCCTTCCTGCGTATAATTCCCGACTACCTGGACAAAATCTCCAGCTTCACCATTACTGTCTCACAGGACAGCACCTCCAGCTTCACCAGCTACTGTGAAAAGCTCTGTTCCACAAGGCACAGTACTAGCTCCCATCTTGTTCCTCATCCTCATATCCGACATAGACAAGGATGTCAGCCACAGCACCGTGTCTTCCTTTGCAGATGACACCCGAATCTGCATGACAGTGTCTTCCATTGCAGACACTGCAAGGCTCCAGGTGGACATCAACTGAATCTTTCAGTGGGCTGCAGAAAGCAATATGAAGTTCAACGATGAGAAATTTCAATTACTCAGATATGGTAAGCACGAGGAAATTAAATCTTCATCAGAGAACAAAACAAATTCTGGCCACAAAATAGAGCGAAACACCAACGTCAAAGACCTGGGAGTGATCATGTCGGAGGATCTTACCTTCAAGGACCATAACATTGTATCAATTGCATCTGCTAGAAAAATGACAGGATGGATAATGAGAACCTTCAAAACTAGGGAGGCCAAGCCTATGATGACACTCTTCAGGTCACTTGTTCTATCGAGGCTGGAATATTGCTGCACACTAACAGCACTTTTGAAGGCAGGTGAAATTGCTGACCTAGAAAATGTACAGAGAACCTTCACGGCATGCATAACGGAGATAAAACACCTTAATTACTGGGAGCGCTTGAGGTTCCTAAAACTGTATTCCCTGGAACGCAGGCGGGAGAGATACATGATTATATACACCTGGAAAATCCTAGAGGGACTAGTACTGAACTTGCACACGAAAATCACTCACTATGGAAGCAAAAGACTTGGCAGACGATACAACATCCCCCAATGAAAAGCAGGGGTGTCACTAGCACGTTAAGAGACCATTCAATAAGTGTCAGGGGCCCGAGACTGTTCAACTGCCTCCCAGCACACATAAGGGGGATTACCAACAGACCCCTGGCAGTCTTCAAGCTGGCACTGGACAAGCACCTAAAGTCGGTTCCTGACCAGCCGGGCTGTGGCTCGTACGTTGGTTTGCGTGCAGCCAGCAGCAACAGCCTGGTTGATCAGGCTCTGATCCACCAGGAGGCCTGGTCACAGACCGGGCCGCGGGGGGCGTTAACCCCTGGAACTCTCTCCAGGTAAACTCCATGTAATTACTGTCTCCCAGGACAGCACCTCCTGCTTCACCATTACTGTCTCCCAGGACAGCACCTCCAACTTCACCATTACTGTCTCCCAGGACAGCACCTCCAGCTTCACCATTACTGTCTCCCAGGACAACACTATCGGCCCCACATTTACTGACTACCAGGACATCACCTCCAGCCTTACAGTTTCTGACTTCATGGCCAGTATCAAGGGCAGTACCATTCAGCCCAGACTTTTTATGTTCCCATCTGTTGTAGAAAGCTTCTAGGTTTTCTATGAAAGCAGCTTTGATGTTGTCCTCTTTAAATACCCTTGTGATTTTAGTCCACAGATTTAACTCATTTGGGCATACCCAAAAACACTTCTCTGTTTTAATACTGCTTGTAGCTATTTCTTGGATATCTGCTCAAGGGGCGTGACACCAATTTCCACAAAAATGACAATTTATCCATGTGGAAGCCCGTTTGTTTGATTGACTGCAGACTACACAGAGCTTCATAATGATTTGAATGGTTGATTTACTGTAATTCTACTAGCAACCTCTTGAATACTCTATTAATAACATTATTTGCTATATTCATCAATTTCAGGTGCTTTAAGTTGAAATCCCCAAGGAGCAAGATGTTTGGGCAGGAGCTGGCAGATTTTTCAGACAGTGGTCAATTTTTAACAGCTGTTCCTGGAATTGCTGGGACGTTGCATCCAGAGGCTTGTAGACTACCACAATGACTAGGTTTTGGTTCTCGACCTTCACTGCTAAAACTTCCACTATATCCTTTGAGGCTTTAAGCAGTTCTGTGCAAACAAGTGACTCTGCGATATACAGGCTAACCCCCCTTTCCCTTTTGCCTGTTCACTCTGTCGCATCTGTATAGGTTGTAACCTGGGATCCATATTTCGTTGTCCAAGTGATCCTTCATGTTGGTCTCTGTGAAAGCCGCGAACATTGCATTTGCCTCTGCAAGCAGTCCATGGATGAAAGGTATTTTGTTGTTCGTTGCTGGCTTTAGACCCTGTATATTTGCAAAAAAGAATGTCATCGGACTGGTGGTATTGGCGGTACTGGGGGGGGACTTTTTTTTCGGCATAAGTATCTGTATCTGTTGGTTTGGAGTGGAGGCCATCGACTCTGGTTCCACTCCAGGAATGACTGGATTTGGTGTACGATTTCTGCCAGGAGGAGAGATAGTGTCAAAACTCTCCCCACTGAGAAAGAGAGGTAGTGTCAAAACTCTCCTCACTGAGAAGGAGAGGTAGTGTCGAAACTCTCCCCACTGAGAAGGAGAGGTAGTGTCAAAGCTCTCCTCACTGAGATGGAGAGGTAGTATCAAAACCCTCCCCACTGAGAAGGAGAGGTAGTGTCAAAGGGCAGTTAGACCACCTCCATGCGCGGCCGATAAAAAAACATTGAAAAAGTATGGAAATTGATTTAATCATATAGAAAAATATCTTAACTCATTGGCAAGACAATGGTACAAGAATCAATGTAATACGACGATCCTACAAGGAATTATAGTCATTTATATCATGTATGATGATGTT
>NC_069475.1:16523219-16562489 GCF_026875155.1 Cherax quadricarinatus
AGCCCACATAAGAGGATCAATTGGACCAACGAAATTGGATCCCAGGTTACAACCTAATACAGATTGACAGAGTGCACAGGCAAAAAGGGGGGAGGGAGGTTGGCCTTACATTGCAGAAGGAGTCACTTGTTTGCAACTAAACTGCTTAATGCCTAAAAGATGTAGTGAAGTTTTAGCAAAAGAATCGAGAACCAAACCTAGTCATTGTGGTAGTCTACAAGCCCTCCGATGCAACATCCCACAATTTCCAGGAACCAGCTGTTAAAAATTGAACCACTGTCTGGAATAATGCTTCCAGCTCCTGCAACCCAATCATCTTGCTCCTGGGATTTCAACTTAATGCAACCTAAAATGGAGAATAATAGCAAATAATATTGTGACAGTAATAACACCAGGAGCACTCTGAGAAACTCACACTCACACGAGATTTAAATAAATCTCTTCACAAAATTCAATTTTTTTTTTTTTTTTTTATTTTTTTTTTTTTTTAAACCCGCAAAATAATGAGAGCCCTACTAGACTGGAGAATACACTAGACCTCATCTTCACTAACATGATGATCTGATAAGAAATGTCACCAAAATCAAAAACAATCTACACAGATCACAACATAATTGAGGTTCAGACATGTATGCGTGGAGCCCCAGACCGAGATAAATGAGACTAGTCACTAGGGAGCATTCACCAAATCAACTATCAATACAAAAACATAAAGTGGACCAAGTAAACCAAGTGTCCTAACCGATATAGAGCTCAGGAAGAATATACTAAGCAAACACAGACCACTACTTATACTAGAACAGATCAACTTGTTGCACTCATGCATGCACAAGGCTAATTCCTCTAAGAAAAAGGAGGAGTAGATGTAAAATAGAAAGGGGAGACATGCGCTCCCTTTACATGTGATGAAAAGAATAACAGAGCGGCTAAAAGAGGTCAATAAAGTGGACCCCGGCGATAACGATGGCCTCACATAGCGATTAATATCCGCATACCGCTTGCTTTATAATCGCAAAATTTTTGCTGTGCATACCGATTAAAAAAAACCCCTCACCGAACGATTTTCCCGTCCGAGAAGCGCGTCCAATGTGCGCCCTCACCCGCCTCAAATGGTGCCGCCCGTGCCATTTTACCAGCCGCCCTCCGCGGTAACTCCAAGCACAATCTGAGAATATTTCGTATTATTACAGTGTTTTCGGTGCTGTTTCTGGAAAATAAGTGACCATGGGCCCCAAGAAAGCTTTCTAGTGCCAACCGTACACCAATAAGGTGAGAAAATTCCAATAGAATGGAAGAAAGAGATCATTGATAAGTATGGAAAGTGGAGTGCGTATCGCCGAACCAAGTCAAGTGTACAAGAAACCCAATCAACCATCGCGACTATTGTGGGCACCAGAAAGACAATCAAGGAACAGTTTCTTGCCAAAGGTTAACTGTGTTTTCGGAAAACAAAGATCGCAAGTGATGGAAGATGTTTGAGAGACTCATTTATTTTGTGATAAATGGAAAACACCTAGCAGGAGATAGCGTCTCTCAGGCAGATCATATGTGAAAAGGAGCTAAGAAGGTTGCATGAGGATTTAATTAAAAAAATGCCTGCAACTAGTGATGATTGAGTTGAATTTAAGGCCCGCAAAGGTTGTTGAGAGATTTAAGAAAGTCGTAGTGGCATCCACATTAGTGTGATAAGGCATGGTGAGCTGCCATTGTTCGGACCACAAGCAGCTGAAAAATATGTTACAGAATTCAAGGAGTACATAGACAGTGAAGGACTGAAACCTGAAACAAGTTTTAATTGTGATGAAACAGAGCCTGTTTCTGGAAGAAAATCCCAAGCAGACCTACATTACCAGGAGGAAAAGGCACTCCCAGGACATAAGAGCCTAGAAAGACAAGGCTTACTTTTGTAGATGTTGCCAATGCTAGTCGGTGAATGCAAAGTTAAGGCCTTTATTAGTGTATCACACTCGAAAAACTCACAGAGCGTCAGCAAAAGAATGTCCTCAAGGATAATTTGTGTGTGCTGTGGGGGGCAAACATAAGGCAGGGGTCACAGGGACTTTTTTCATAAGGGTTACACCAGCATTTGCCCCCAATTGAAAGATTACCTAACTGAAAAAAATTGAACTTAAGGCCCCGGGGGGAAACAATCCCCCGGTCACCACAACGGGCACGCGACTTTGGGGACATGACTTCATTAAGGGAATTTTTGCCTCCAATCCCACCCTTTCCTCAGCCCTGGACCACCAGTTTGCAACTTAAAAAAAACTGACACAAAAGCCTTTTTTGAAAGGTGCTTTGTAGTGACCTCAAAACTCAACTGACTCTAAGAGATTTTTGGAGAGAGCATTTTAATATCCTCAATTGTTAAACCTTATGGGTAAGGGCTTGGGGAGGGAGGACTAAGAAGACCTTGAACCTGTTTGGGAAAGAAACGGGCCAAAAAGTGTAGAAAAAAGGGGTTTTTTGAGGGTTTAGGCTAACCCGAGAGGATTATGCCACTTGGGAACCCATTGTGGCTTTGGGGAAAGTCCTGGGGTTGGGGGTTGTGGGGGGATTGGAAGAGTGGGGGGGGGAACAAGAAGAACAAACCACTGATGAGCTGATAGATAAACTTCAAAGCAAGAGCCAGACCTAGGAAACTTTTTCAGAGGGGGGGAGAAAAAATTTGAAGAAGTTGCCTACACAAAGTTTAAAGAAATCTGTGAAAAGTGGCTTGAAGTGAAAAACCCAGATAAAAAACACCCTCACACACATTGCAAGCCGTGTTGGCAAACTGTCACTGACAACGTTGTGAAACACTTAGGGAAGTCAAAAAGGGAACGAGGGTACAGGCCACTAGGCCCAATAAGTTTGGAAAAAATCCAGTGACTCTGAACGGGTCCTAGGGCATTAAAAGAAAAAGGGGGAAGTAACCCAGAAAAGGTTGGGCCCCCCTAAAGTTTTAAAGGGAAAGGGGGATTCCCCTTCTAAACACTAACCTCTCCCCCTCCCCCCCTCCCTCCCACAATCATCACCAGATCTTCAAAAAAGTAAGTGTCATGAAAGTTCATGCCTTTTTCAGTTTGTGTTAAAAAAATTAACTTTTCAGTTGGTAAAAAATTTTTTTTTCAATTTTTTGGGTGTCTTGCAGGGAATTTTTTTTTATTCCATTATTTCTTAGGGGGAAAATTCATTCACAACCGATTATTTCGCATAACTTTAAACCCCCCTTCACGGATTAAAACGTTATGGGGGGGTCCACTGTAACGAAAGCTGGGGAAACGGGCAAGAAATAGCACATCGAACTTAACTAAAGGAATCTTATAGGATCAAAAATTGCGGGAAGAACTAAAAGCCATAAAAGAAATCGAAAGAAACCCAAAGTATTTCTTCCCTATCCCAAATCAAAGTCGAAACAACGTCCAGTATTGGCCCCTACTAAAAAGAGGGTCCTAAAACAGATGACACGGGGAAAAGGTGACTCTAAAGTCCCAAAAAGACTCATTTTTTTACAACCCTAGCCAGACTGGAGTCGAAGATCAAAATGAATTTTTTATGGAGACCCACAAAATTTGATTAACCAAGCCACCGATGTTATCCGACGCCCAAAAGACTTTAAAAAGGCGATAAAGACATCCTAGCACTCTCCCCAGGGCCAACTCGTGGAACTCCGTGTTCTTTAAGAACGCAAGAACCCCTTCACAGCCTTTTCCATCCTATGGAAGGGGGGGCATGGGCACAGGGGTCGTCCCCCAGTTCAAAAAAAAAAGACATAGCCCCCCTCCCAAAAAAGGGGGAGTAAAGCAACAGCAAAAAACACAGACCAAAAGCCTAAAACCCAATCAAAAAAATCTTTTAAAAGATCCTAAGAAGCAAGTCACCACCCCCATCTAGAAACCCAAACATTACCAACCCAGGGCAAACATGGGTTTTGAACAGGGCGCTCCGCGCTCAACTATTGGATCACTATACAAAGGGCCAAATCACCAAAGACAAAAAGAAACAGTTAATATAGCAGACTTTGCAAAAGCCTTTGACAATTGGGCCCTGGGATAATAGGCCCCAAAAAGCGTGCTAAAGGAATAACAGGAAAAGTCGTCGATGGATCTTAATTTCCTCCTAACAAAAACAGAGAGAGTCGTCAACAGAGTAAAGCCGAGGGAGCTACGGTGAAAACTCTGTTCCACAAGGCACAGTACTTTCTCCCATCTTGTTCCTCACCCAATCCACTAGACAAGGATGCAGCCCCACACCGCTCTTTCCCTTTTCAATGACACCCGAAACTCAAATGTCTTCCTTGCAACACTGCAAGGCTCCAGGCGGGGCATCAACCAAATCTTTCATGGGGTGCAAAAAAAATATGAGTTCAACGATGAGAAATTTCAAATTCTCAATATGGAAACACGAGAAATTTAATCTTCCAAGACAAAAAAATTCTGGCCACAAAAAGAGCAAAACACCAACGTCAAAGACCGGGGGTGCATGTCGGGGGATCAAACTTCAAGGACCATAAATTGTATCAATCGCTTCTGCTAGAAAAATGACAGGATGGATAATGAGAACTTCAAAAATGGGAGAACCAAGCCCATGTGAACACTCTTAAGGTCACTTGTCTCTATACCTAGGCTGGAATAATTGCTGCCCACCCAGCTAACAGATCCTTTCCAAAGGGCAGGTGAAAATTGCTGACTAGAAAATGTAAGAGAACCCTTCACGGCCGTGCTTAACGGGATAAAAACACCTCATTTACTGGGTGCGCTTGAGGTTCCTAAACCTGCTATCCCTGGCAATGCAGGCGGGAGAGATACATGTTATATACACTGGAAAATCCTAGAGGGGACTAGTACGAACTTGCAACAAGTAAATCACTCACTACGAAGCAAAGACTTGCTGACGATGCACCATCTCCCCCAATGAAAAGCGAGAGGGTGTCACTAGCACGATTAAGAGACCATACAATTAAGTGTCAGGGAGCCCGAGACTGTGCAACTGGGCCCTCCCAGCAATACATAAAGGTGGGGATTACCAACAGATACCTGCAGTCTTCAAGCTGGCACAGGTCAAAGCACCTAAAAGTCGGTTTCCTGAACCCAGCCAGGCTGTGGCCTCGTACGTTGGTTTGCTGCAGCCAGCAGCAACAGCCTGGTTGCATCAGGCTCTGAATCCACCAGGAGGGGCCTGGGTTTTTATTCAACAGACCGGGCCCGCAGGGGCGTTGACCCGGAACTATCTCCAGGTAAACTCCAGTTATACTTTGTTCTTTTTAACCTATTTTCAGGACCCTATGGCAATTTGCAAGATCCATCTTAATTTGTATTTTATATATTATAAGGTTTATACTAGTTGTCTTTAGCTCTTTCTAGCTCAAATACTTAGACAACCCTAAACTAACTATACCTAGTTGTATTTAGCTCAATTTCTAGTCAATCACATAGACAACACTAAATTCATTATATTAGACCTTATTGCAATTACAAGAGTGTAGTCTGGTGCCACTTGTAATTTGTTTTTGTTTTTTACAGTATTAGTTTATACCTAGCTGTACTTTAGCTCATTCTAGCACACATAGACAATATCAATTTCATTATGTTTATTAGTGACTATACTCTATATGACCAAGTGCTTTAGCGGTATACTTATCAACCTCCACCATACAGAAATACGTATTAGAACTCACCACATAATACAGGATATAAACAACCACTATTTAAACCTAAAAGATGAATGATCAGTTGACCCTGATCTAAAACCTAAAATAATCTAACACACAATCAAAATTTATTGGAAAGTAACTGCCTTTATTACACAGCATCACAAGCCAGCACTATCCTGAACACTGCTCAAAGTCTATCAGTTCTTAACTACAACATCAGGTCCTTAAGCAAACACTATGATGACCTCCTGGCACTCCTTGAGCCACTAAAGAGACACCCTTCTCTTGAGACTGGGCTTAAGCAGGACACAATTGATATCTACCCACTACCAGAATACACAGCAATCCACAACTGCAGACCATACCAAGTTGGGGTGGTACTGCAATCTATTACTCTAACCAACTATCTTGTATTAGCACTAATTGCTTTAGTGATGAATATGGGGAATACATTTTTGCTAATTTTACTGTAAAAAACCTCAAGACGCTTATAACAATTGGTGCCATATACCGGATACCCCACACAAACATCCCAAACTTCAGTGAGAATCTAAAGTCATTAATAACAAACAGACAAATGAACAAGCACCACCTTCTCTTAGCTGGAGACTTCAATATCAACCTTGGCCTACCAGATGATCAGCTGTAACTGGATTTCATCAACAATATGAACAACACACTCCTCATACCAACAATAACTAAACCAACCAGGCTGACTGAGACAAGTGCAACCATAATAGACCACATATGGACCAATATACTAGCCCTCCTTAAATCAGGGATAATCACAGACAGCACTGCAGACCACTACCCAACCTTCCTCTTAACAAACATTAGTAAGCCACTACTCGAATACAACAAAGTTTCATTTAGACTTCATGATGAGGCCTCAATAAGGAAATTTCACAGCAGACCTAGAGACTGTTGACTGGCCTACAGAACTCTCCAATGCCAATGGTATTGACGATTGGACAGACATTTTTCTTAACAAAATACTTAGACTATACAACAAACATTGTCCTATAAAAACGAAACAGATCATGAATAAATGGCTTGGTTGCCCATGGCTAACCAGCAGCATTCTGAAATCCATTGATAAGAAACACCAATATGAAAAGCAATATAGACAGGGCTTAATACACAAAGATATTCTTAAACAATATTCAACAGTTCTCACCAAATTAATAAAGAAAGCCAAACAACTGTACTATTCCAGCAGATTCACTGACACAAGAGGAAATGTGAAAAAGACCTGGAAAACACTTTCCCAGATTCTGGGGACCCACAAATGGAAAAAAAACAAGAATATTGTTCTAACTAAACCTCATGAAACACCACTGCATCCCACTGATACAGCTAACAAGATAAACAACTTCTTCTCAAACATAGGACCTAATCTTGCCAGTAAAATCCCACGCACCAATGCCTGTGCCAGGGACTACCTAGATGGGAATTTCCCAAATTCCTTCTATCTTGTACCAACTGAGCCCACGGAAGTCACTGCGATCATAAAGTCACTTAAAAATAACTTGGGGAATCTGTCTCACATCCCACCATTATTGTACAAGTGAGCGGCCCATGTCCTTTCGCATGCTATTACATTACTTTTTAACAAGTCACTAGAAACTAGCACTTTCCCGACACTACTCAAGACAGCAAGGGTTACACCAATACATAAAGGTGGTGACCCTACAGACATAAACAACTATAGGCCAATATCAAACTTACCATTGCTACCCAAAATCTTCGAGAAACTCGTGCACAGAAGACTATATTAATTTATAACATCACAAAACATACTCAACCCCTACCAATTTGGATTCAGGAAAAATAAAAGCACTAATGATGCAATTATAAAAATGCTAGACCTGCTTTACACAGCATTGGAAAATAAGGAATATCTGCTAGGAATTTTTATTGACCTAAGAAAAGTGTTTGACACAGTAGACCATGGCATCCTACTCCACAAACTTCACCACTATGGTATAATAGGCCATGCGCTTGCATATTTTAAAACCTACCTTTCTAATAGGTATCAGTATGTCACCATTAAAGACACGCCTCATCAAACGGCCCACTTGATACTGGGGTTCTGCGGGGAAAAGTGCCCTTTTGGGACCCCTGTTTCTTCCTTATTTGCTCAATGATTTTTCCCCAAAACTTTTCCCAACACCTAAAAACCCTTCTTTTTGCTGACGACACGACTTATGTATCTCCCCCCCTAATTTTGCCACCCCCCAACACCATTTTTTAATGAGGAGTGCAAAAAAAAAAGCGCCTTGGAGGGACACCCAAATAAAATTTAAACGTTAACATTTGGAAAAACCCCTACAAATTTTTAATTTTTGGGTGGGCAGAGCGGGGGTGTTGGCAACCCTTAACTTAAAATAGACAACACTCTAATTGCCAGAAATAATAAGGGAAAATTTTTTGGGGCCTATACCTCGAAAACCCAAACCAAAATTTCAGCACCCAAAACCCAAAACACATAAAAAAAAAAAAGACCCCCCAAAACGGTGGGGATCCTCTCCAAATATGTTTAGTACGGGGGGGAAAACCCTCCCCTTTTCCTCCACTTTACCATTACTTAATATCCATACCTCCCTATCTATCTGTCTTGGGGTTCAACTGCAGCAACACACCTAAAGCCAATAATAACCCAAAAAAAAAAGTCGCAGTAAAATAATCACAAAATCCCACCCCCAGACACCCCCCCCAAACTTTTCTAGATTTAAATTTTACCCCCCTGTTCAAACACCCACACTTATTTAACTTGCAGTCTTTTTCCTAAGGCCCTTAAATTCCAATTTTTTAACCTTGACCAAAAAATTCTTTTTTGTTTAGTTGTGACGGGATCCACGGATAACACCAAAACACAAACATCTCTATACACTCCCCGGGGTTCAAAAAAAACCCTTCACAAAAATTCAATGTATTTCAAAGGACCTGAAATCAAAAACACCCTCCCTAAAAAACTTAGAACTGAGACACATTCTTCATTTTTAAAAATTTAAAAGTTGGGAAAAACATCTATCTCCCTGATCCCCCCCAACAACTAATACATGAAAACCAAACCTGGTGGTTCAAAATTTACACTCACTCCCCCCAAGGGACTATAAACCCAAAAAATACTAATTTTAATCTTAAAATAATAAATCCTAACCCAAAAAACCCAAAACCCCCCTTTTTTTTTTAAAAAAAAAATTTCCCCCAAAAAAAAAAAAATTTTAAAAAAGGGGGTTTCCCCTTAAAAAAATTTAAAAAATTTTTTCCCCCCCCCCTTTTTTTTTTTCCCCCCCCTTTTTAATATTTTTTAAAAAAAAAACCCCCCAAAACCCAAAATTTAAACCCCCTTTTTTCCCTTTTGGGGAAAAATTTTTTTTAAAAATTTGAAAATTTGAGTACCACAGTTAAAATTTCCCTTTTGTGAAAAATTAGGAAACTTTTTTCCCCCCTTAAAAAAGGGCACCTACTTGGGGAAAAAAAAAAAAAAAAAAGGGGGGGGGAAAACCCCCCAAAAAAAAGGGGGGCCCTTTTTCCCCCCCAAAAAAAAAAACCCAAAAAGGGGGGGGGAAAAAAAGGGGGGGGGGGGGGGGGGGAATTAAATTTTAAAAAAAAGGGGGGGGGGGGGGGGGGGGGGGGGGGGGGATTTTTTAATTTTTTTTAAAAGGGAAAGGGGGGGTTTTTTTGGGGGGGGGGGGAAAAAAAATTTTTTGGGAAAAGGGGGAAAAACCGGAAAAAGGGGGGAAAAAAAAAAGGGAATTTTAAAAAAAAAGGGGGGGGAACCGGCTTTTAAAAAATTTTTTAAAAAAAAGGGGAAAAAAAAACCCCCCCCAAAACCAATCTGGGGGGCCCCCCCCCAAAAAAAAAATTTTAAAAAAAAAAAAAAAAAACTTGGGGAAAAAAAAAAAATTTTAAAAAAAAAGAAAATTTTTAAAAAATTTTTAAAAAAAAAACCCCTTTTCAAAAAGGGCCCCCAAAAAATTAAAAAAAAAAAAATTTTTCCCCCCCCCCCAAAAAAATAACCAAAAAGGAAAAAAAAAACCCTAACCCAAAAATCAAAAAATTAAAACCCCCCCCCAAAAAAAAAAGGGTTAAAAAAAAAAAAAAAAATTCCCCGGGGAAAAAAAAAAAAAATTTTTTAAAAAAGGGAAAAAAAAAAAAAAAACAAACCCAAAAAAAAAATTTAAAAAAAATTTTTAAAAAAAACCAAAAAAAAAATTTTTCCCCCCCAAAAAAAAAAAAAAAAAAATTTTTCCCCCCCCAAATTTTTGGAAAAAAAAAAACCCCCCCCCCAAAAACCCCAAAAGGTTTTTTCCCCCAAAAAAAAACCCCCCCAAAAAAAAACAAAATTTAAAATTTTTTTCCCAAAAAAAAGGAAAAAAACCCCTTTTTTCCCCCCCCCAAAAAACCCCCTTTTTAATTTTTTCCCCAAAAAAATTTTAAAACCCCAAAACCCAAAAAAAAATTTAAAAACCCCCCCAAAAACCCCCCAAAAAAAAAAAAAAAAACACCCTTTTCCCCTTTTTTAAAAAAATTAACCCCCGGGGGGGGGGGGGAAAAAAAATTTTTTAAAACAAAAAGGGTATATAAAAAAAAACCTGGAAAAACTCTATCTGAAATTCTTGGAAAAAAAAATTTTACCCAAAAACAAACAATCAAATTAACAAAATCAGATGAACCCCCACTCACACTTACAGAAACAGCACACAGACTAAACGTTTTCTTCTCCACCATAGGTAAAAATCTAGCAAATAAAATACCAAGTGTAAACACCCGTCCATCAGACTACCTCATAGGTACCTACCCAAATACACTACTCCTAGCTCCAAACAACCCCATATAAGTTATGCTCATCATAAGCACCCTTAAAAACAAGGCAGGAGACATAAACAGCTTGCCTGCTTTCATGTACAAAAAAGCTTCTCAAGTATTATCACCAATTATTGCAACGCTCTTTAACAAATCCACTGAATCATCTACCTTCCCAACAATCCTCAAAATAGTGAGGGTCACTCCAATCCACAAAGGAGGTGACCAAGCTGACTTGAATAACTATAGACCAATATCTAACTTACCACTGCTCTCTAAATTCTTTGAAAAATTAATTCATAGACGGATCTATTCTTACCTCGTTTCACACAACATATTAAACCCTTGTCAGTTTGGATTCAGGAATAATAAAAGCACGAATGATGCTATCATACACATGCTAGAACTAATATACACCGCACTCGAAAAGAAAGAAGTCCCGCTGGGCATTTTCACTGATTTACGTAAAGCTTTCGATACAGTCGACCATGAACTGCTGTACTCCAAATTAATGCACTATGGTATCAGAGGCCACTCCCTCAACTACCTAAAATCATACCTTTGTAACAGAACTCAATATGTGTTTGCAAATGATACAAACTCTTCCACCCAAACCAAATCACAGTAGGAGTCCCACAAGGAAGCGTCCTTGGACCACTCCTCTTCCTCATCTACATCAATGATCTACCGAATGCATCACAGCTACTCAAACCCATATTATTCACAGATGACACTACATATGTCTTTTCCCATCCAAACACAGTCATACTAGCAAACACAGTCAATGCCGAATTGCAGAAAATATCTGCCTGGATGACGACTAATAAGCTTTCCTTGAATACCGATAAAACCTATTTCATTCATTTTGGGAACAAAGCTGCAAATAATCCGATTAACATAACGATAAATGGATCATCGGTCAAAAGACTCACAGAAGAGAAATTCCTAGGTATCCACCTTGACAAGTAGCCTTAAGTTCCGGACACACATACAACAATCACCAAGAAAATCTCTACGACTGTAGGCATCCTACAAAGAGAAGGTACTATGTCACATAGCTCTCCTGCACTGTACCATAACACTCATATACCCTTACTACATATGGAATTTGTGCATCGATCACACATCCAATCACCAAACCCCTCATAACCCAGCAGTAAGAACTGATAATGAATTCCCATCAGGCCAGCTACTCCCACCACTTTTCAAAGCTGAATCTGCTCACCATTAAGAACTCCATACTTATTCATGTGACTAACTGCATACACCAGACCAATACACACAAAATATAAATCCTCGACTCCAAACTTCTCCTCGCCAACTTAAACAGGACACATGACCACAACACAAGACACAGAATCTCTTTTTGAATATACCTCATGTCCATATCGCACTATAAAGCTCTATGCACATCAGGGCCTAAAATATGGAAATTCATTTACCAGAATATATTAAAGTACCCCAATCTGAAAATCATTTAGACTCTTCTCAAAAACCACTAATCACCTTAGACTAATTCTAAATATTCAATACACACATACCACCTATTCACTCCCACATCAAACACAACAATCACGTTTGACCCTCTTATCCATTATGACATAATATTAATTGAATCATTTTTTTCACAATAAGCATTTAGACTCTATGAATATTCATTTGTCTATACAAGTTTAATTCACACTTATAATTAATGAAACCGACTGTTCAACTATGAAATAAGTATGTCCTACTGTACAACTATGATAAAATCC
The DNA here is from genome assembly GCF_026875155.1 of Cherax quadricarinatus. Lineage (NCBI taxonomy): Eukaryota > Metazoa > Arthropoda > Malacostraca > Decapoda > Parastacidae > Cherax > Cherax quadricarinatus. The sequence goes on from NC_069475.1 coordinate 16,535,421, forward strand.
TTGGTATTAAGTAGTTCTGTAACAATAATGTTAAGTTGGCCCATAACCCTAGCATAATTAGACGTTCTCTTTGCATTGCAACCCACTCTTGTTAATTAATACTCAATGTACGGTTTTGCAAAGACATACAAGAAAAAAAAAAAAAAAAATCTTTGACATTAATAATGTTTTTGAATTACATAAATGTTAAGTTAGTCAAAAAACAATTTCATCTCTAAATGAGGAGCAGACTATAATGGAATGGGTTTGTGTCAACCATCTTTGATATTGTTTTAAAAGTCACCTTTTGCACCATTTTTTAAATTTCGTATATTTTTATGTTTACACATAGGTATGTATACTGTATTAAAGAGAATAGAGGAAGCAGCTCAACAACTTTAAGTTAGGACACGGTCAGAGAGTCCATCATAATCCATGTAGTGGTAAATGAGGCACATCGCTAAGTGGGAGAGGTTGTATCATATCCGTTTTCCCAATACATACAACTTTGAACCTCATGGAATAATTATACAAAGGGTATTTTTCATTTTGTTTAGTATTTTCCAATATCAGTATAAGTTGGGCTAGGTTTGGTCTGGTAAGGTCCATACCAACCTACTAGAGTGAGAGATTAGGAGAAAGTGTAGATAAACCCAAGAGAAGCAAGGGTGCAGTTGTCACAATAAGGGAACACTGTACAACAGCCATTATTCTATCGAATGCGTACAAGAAACACCCATTTACAGTTTCAAACTAGCAATAAAGTGTCAGAATTTAGCAATTTTGCCAATCCATAAAAATTCAAAGATGCCAATTCTGATAGGGTCTAGAACAAACAAGAAAAAGAAAGAAAGACATAACGCACTAAAATAGCAAGCTCTCTGTTCATTAGTTACATCCCCAGGCCCTTTATATTTTCTTTGCTATCACATTTGAATTTTTATTCTTACAAAAGATAGAAGATTTAACTGTTATGCCGACTACTGCCTAGGTAAAAATAGATAAATTATGATATCCAGCACACTTGTGAACAGAACATTAGACACGCCAGTTTGACGTGGTATTGGACGATTAGCAATTGAACTTTGTAAAAATCGAACATTTCTGCTACTTTACAGCTCCAATTTCAAGGTACTTTCATTGTAAAATCAGTCAAAATCATCTCCTTTTCTGTAAGGTATTCCATTCTATACAATGAGACCAGAAAACAGAATACAACAAATAAATACATATGAAAAATACAGTGCAAAGTCCGCTGTTTAATAAAAACATCGTCAAAAGTTTTTTTTTTTTTTTCTCATTACGCACTGTATGCGCAGGATCATTTATACTGTGCACACTGACCACATAGACACCTTCTTTCATATGTAGGCCTACCCAAGCCTTTCTCTCACAGAGTTGAGGTGCTAGCATTCAGTGCTATACGAGTACAGGTCAAAAACCCTGGGGCGTAAGCCAAACAAGTACGACTGAAACCCTGAAGGATTTAATATGTTAGCAATATAAATACCATATTGTTAATAAAGTAACCTAATATAATTCCAACTGAACTGAAATTTCACTGATTACAGTTAAAATGTATCAAATGTATCTAGTACTGTAATCAAAAAAAAAAAAAAAAAAAAAAAAAAAAATAAAAAAAAAAAAAAAAAAAATTATTAGATACTGTTAATATAATACTGTTACTATAAGTTGAGTACTCTCTTTCATATTAATTCAACTAACTCAGTTTAACCTTAGGGAAAGATTTTGTTCAGATTTTTTTAAATGCGAGGGTTAGCCACCCAAGATAACCCAAGAAGTCAGTGGCTCATCTAGGGACTGTGTGTCCTTATTTCCATTTGATTGTCCTCAATCCTTGGTGCCCCAGGATGCCACCCACACCAGTCAACTAACACCCAGGTACCTACTTTGTGCTATTGAACGGGACAACGGGTGTAAGGAAACAACCGTAAAGTTTTCCCACCTTCCCAGCCAGGGTCTCCCTTATTACCATTATACCTTTGGTTTAATTGTGACTGATTTTGACACAGTTGACTAGATTTTTAAGATTTAAATAATAAGATATTACAAGGAGCACAATATAAGTCAACTTTGAGTTTTTTGTGTTTACTCTGGTGGTTAAAGTACAGTTACTAGGTATGATAATTTTTGGGTTACTCTGGTGGTAATGTACATTTACTATTAGATAATTTTTGTGTTACTCTCGGTTAATGTACATTTACGATGTAGATAATTTTTTTTGTGTTACTCTGGAGGTTAATGTACAAAAAATGGGGTTTTTTTCTTTAAACTATGTATGATAATTTTTGTGTTACTCTGAGGTAATGTACATGTTTTTACTATGTAATGATAATTTTTTTGTGTTACTCTGGATGTTTAATGTACATGTTACTATGTATGATAATTTTTTGTGTTACTCTGTGGTTAATTGTACATGTTAACAAGTATATATTTGTTTAAGTGTATTTATGTGTACTTGTACCTAATTAAACTTACTAACTTATTGGTTATTCTGGTTTAAATAATGAACCATGTATATGATGTTCGCCAACAATATTTTATTATGAAACCTAACCATAAAACTTACTAACTTAAACCTGCTGCTGCCTCACCAACCTAACACCTGCTGCAGCTGCCTCACAACCTAACACCTGCTGCTGGCTGCTCACCTCCTAACACCTGCTGCGCTGCCTGACAACTCACCACCTAACACCTGCTGCTGCTGCCTGACCACTCACCACCTAACACCTGATGCTGCTGCCTGACACCTAACACCTGCTGCTGCTGCCTCACCACATAAACACCTGCGCCTGCTGCCTGACCACCTAACACCCTTGCTCTGCGCTCACCACCTAACACCTGCTGCTGCTGCCTCCCCACCTAACACCTGCTGCTGCCTCAACCACCTAACACCTGCTGCTGCTGCCTCATCACTGATAACACCTGCTGCTGCTCACCACCTAACACCTGCGCGTCTCACCACCTAACACCTCTGCTCTCACCACCTAACACCTGCTGCTGCCTAAACACGTAAACTTGCTTATACCTGAACCACCTAACACATTACCACGCACCCACCCGACCCCCCCCACCCTCGCTCCTGCCTGAGCATCAGCACCTGGCTCCAGCCTGAGCACCTAACACTGAGCAGATAACATTCAACACCTGAGCAGCTAACACCTGAACAGTCAACACCTAAGCAACTAACACAGTCAACACCTGAGCAGCTAACAGTTAACACCTGATCAGCTAACAGTCAACACCTGATCAGCTAACAGTCAACACCTGAGCAGCTAACACAGTCCAACACCTGAGGCAGCTAAACACAGTCAACACCTGACAGCTAACACAGGTCAACACTGAGCCAGTAAAACAGTCAATACCTGAGCGAGGTAAGACAAGCAACACCTGAGCAGGTAACAGTCAACACCTGAGCAGGTAACACAGTCAACACCTGAGCACCTAACACAGTCAACACCTGAGCAACTAACACAGTCAACACTGAGCAGGTATACAGTCAACTCCTGGAGCAGGTAAGACAGTCATACCTGACAGGAAGACAGGCCAATACCTGAGCAGGTAAGACAGTCACACATGGCAGGTAAGACAGTCAACACCTGAGCAGGTAAGACAGTCAACACCTGAGCAGGTACGACAGTCAATACCTGAGCAGGTAAGACAGTCAACACCTGAGCAGGTAAGACAGTCAACACCTGAGCAGGTAAGACAGTCAACACCTGAGCAAGTAAGACAGTCAACACCTGAGCAGGTAAGACAGTCAACAAGACACAGATATGATCATGTCTGGCGCCTTAATACACTATATTTCATGGGTCAAACTCTCTCTATGTATCATCTATTTTTTTTTTATTTATTTATTTATTTATTTATTTATAAATTTTAGCATACATACAGAGGTACAAAAAAAATACAGGTAAGAGCAGCATGCCAAAGCCACTTATATGCACAGCATTACAGGCTGGCTTAAAATTAACTTAAGATTAACTAAGCAATGATGAAATCAGTGATAAGACATTATTGTAAACAGATAACTATAAAATACAAATGAGTATTACAAAGACAGTCATATGTTTCATGCATTGCTGTTCATTCAGTAGAATGGAGTATTCTGTTAGGTAGTGTATTTAAAAAAAAAAAAAAAAATAACAAAGATAGGTTTAACATTTTTGTATAAATGTGAGTAACATTAAGGATAAACAATTATTGGTTCAAGTTTATTCAGTATTATGTGTTTATGAGTGAGTAAGTGAACCTTGAGAAGAGACTTGAATTTATCAACAGGTAGTGTTTTCTTTTATATTTACAGTAATGAATTCCAGATTTTAGGGCCTTTTATGCATTGAGTTTTTGGCAATAGCGTGAAGATTGGACACGAGGAACAGCAAAGAGTGATCTGTTGCCTGTATAATGGTCATGTGTTCTGGTTGAGGTTGGCAAGGAGATGTTGAGGGGAGGGTTCAATATCAGAGTTAAGTGTTTCTATGTATGTAATAAGTGCAATAATAAGTATGGATGTTTTTGTATGGTGAGTAAGGTTGTTGTTTTGAATATTGGTGGAGTGTGCTGCCTGTAGTGAAATTTTGTTATCATTCTAACTGCAGCCTCTTGGTGGTAATTAGTGGTTGAGATGGTTAGTTTGTTGTTGAGCCCCAGGCACAAATTCCATAGGTGAGACAGGGTAAATAAGAGAGTGATAAAGGCCAGGAAGGGCAACTGTGGAACATAGTAACCGAATCTTCGATAGTATGCCTAACAGTCTTGGATTTTTCTAGAAATGTGTTGTATATGTGTATGAAATTTGAGTCTATTTCGAGGTGATTCCTAAAATTTTCCCTCTGTTAGCTTTGTGATAGGTGATCATTTATCGTTATGTTAAGAGGTACATCTGTAGCTCTGCTACCAAACTGAATGAAGTAGTTTTGGTCAATGTTTAGTGTACGTTTGTTAGTCCTCTATCCAGGTAGATATTTCTGTAATTCGGAGTTTACAGTATTGGCTAGTGTGACTGGGGCCGGTGAGAGAAGACCGTATTGGTGTCATCTCAAAAGCGTGGGTTTAGTAATTGCACAGAATTTGAGAATAGGTCATTTATGTATAGGAGAAAGAAAGAGGGGCCAAGGGCAACTTCCCTGTGGACACCAACTGTAAATTGGGTTGTGCTGAGAGCTTGCCCATTTGCGTACACAATATTGGCTTCTGTTGCTGAGGTAAGAACTTAGGTAGTTGCGGGAGTGGCCCTCTAATACCATAGTGTACAATTTTACGTGGAGCAAGTCAGGTCAACTGTATCAAAAGCTTTACGTAGTCAATGAAGACCTCAGTGGACTTCTGTTTTCTCTATTGCATGTATATATGTTCCTAGCATGTGTGTAATAGCATCCATAGTATTTTGATTAGGCCTGAATCCGAATTGGCAGGGTTGAGAATGTTATGGTAGATGAGGTAGGAGTAGATTTGTTTAGAATTAATTTTTCGAAGTTTTGAGAGAGGGTAGTAAATGGCCATTGGCCTATAGTTATTCACTCTGTTTGGTCCTCCTACTTTATGGGTATTGGGGTGATCCTTGCTATTTTTGAGAACTGTAAGGAAGGGGAGAAACAATGGGATTTGTTAAGAGTGTTATTGCAAGATTGGTGATAGTACTTGTGACGCTTTTTTGTATATAAAGGGTGGTAAGGTATTTAAATACTCCTGCCTTGTTTTTTCAATTGTGTCGATAATAAGGTAGACTTCGTATGGGTTAAGTCGGAGCTAGGAACAGGTGATCGGTAGTTGCCAGTGAGGTATCATTTGTGGGGTCCTGAGCCTAGGGATGATAATGGCAAGGTTTTTGACCTATAGTGAGACGAAATCATTGGAGTCTGTTTGCTGTTTCTGTTGGTGGAAGTTTGGGGTTCATCTGATTTTGCAATTTTATTTCTCTATGTCGTGATATCTTTTTTGTCCCAGAATTTCTGATAGGGTTCCTTCCAGGTCTTTTTTTATATCCCTCGTAAGTTAGGATAATCTGTTCCTCATAATACAATTTTTTTTGCCCTTCTTATCAGGCTGGTTAGGGATTGAATGATAACGTTATTTGTTTGTCTCTGGTTATGTGACCCATTCCTGTATCTGTTTCTCATATCGGTGTTTGTATTTATATTTGAGAAGGCTGGGTGTTTAGCCAGAGGTACTGTTCAGTCTCTTCGCTGTCCATCTGTTTTTAGTTTTTTTAGGGCAGTGCTTGGTATAAAGGTTATAGGTCTTTTTTTAGAAAAATTATTAAAACATTCGTCCATTTTTATTTTTTATTTAAATATCGTGTAGAGTTCTAGCTCAGTGTGGCCAGTCATGTTTGTATACTGGCTGTTGTGAAGTTTATTAATGCTGCCTCATTGTGAAGTCGGAAGGTGAAACTTTAGTATGTCTTGGGTATTTCACAAGAGTTTTTATGAGAAAGTAGGGTTGTGGTCTGCGGTATTATCTGAAATTATGCCCGATTTTAACCCTTTGAGGGTCGACAGGCCCTCACCGAAACTCGTTCTCAGGGTCGGCCCAAATTTAAAAAAAAAAAAAAATTATTTTTCCTTTAATAAAAGATAAGAGAATCTTTCCCGCTCATAAAGACACCAAAGTTTTGAAATCTGATAGAAAACTTACGGAATTATCTCTCGCAAAGTTAGCGTCTCGGCCATGTTTACGCATCGGCGATTATTTGCCCACGTTGAGCCCCATTTTCGGGCAATTTCACTGTACTAGATCGACAAAAAACATGAATATTTAGCTAAACACATTTTTTCTAGTGAATTGGTGGCAAGAAACCACTCATTTATGAAATTCAACTATCCAGTCCAGTGGTCAGAAATTTAGCAATTTTGCCAATTTCACACAAATTTCAAAAGATGCCAATATTTCCCGAATAGGGCCAGAATAAACAAGAAAGACATTCCTGGCACTACAATGACATTTTCCTCTATCATTATTCACGTCTCAAGCCCTCTTATAGTCTTTTGCTTTCCCACTTTGGAATTTTATTTCCAGCAAAAAATAAAGATATACAGTTATGCAGACTACTGCATTAGTGTAAAAAAATGGTATAAATTTATTGGTGCACTTGTGAAAGAAATATTAGACTCACCTGACGTGTATGGCACGCTTGGTCACGATTTGATACTTTTGAGTTTGGGTAAAAATCGAACATTTCATGCTACTTTTGAGCTCAAATTCAAGGCTCCTTTCCTTTGTAAACATCAAAAATCATCTCTATTTCTGTAATATGTCTTCCCATTCTATAAAATGAGAACCAAGAAACTTAGAAATACATCAATAAAATACCATAACGAAAATACACTGCAAAGTCCTGATTTATTTAAAAAAAAATGGTCAAATGTTTTCTTTTTTCTCATTATGCACTGTGTGCAGCAGGATTTTTTTAGACAGTGGCACACTGACCACATAGACCCATCTCAATGTAGGCCTACCAGCTATCTCCCACCTAATTTGAGGCCGCTAGAATTTAGAAAACTAGAACGTCAAAACCCCTACGCGTAACGTACTAGTACGACGAAAACCCTCAATAGGGTTAAAGGGGATATGTGTTGGTTCCAGAGGGGTCCAAGTAGAAACACTAGTCTCTGTAACTCTTTGTAAGGGGGTTTTCTGTACTGTTGGTAGCAACATGCAGTTATTCTCATATGTGTGTTGTGAATTCAGTAACGTGTGGGTCCTGGTCTTGCAGTCGATTTATATTGACGTCACCTGAGAAAGTAAGTAATCTTTGTTCATGCGTGCATCATTATCATACTTCCTAGGTTTGCCTAAATTGGCTAACGCGTTGATGTGGTGGAATTCGGAAATTTATCACTATGAGAGGTATTTGTAGAATTTGACTTGAATTTAGCTATTATATATTGCCCCTGTTCATCCCTTGTGCAAGTATTAGTGATAACATTCTAGTTGTCTGAGTAGTATAGCTGTGCCCCCCCTTTTTGGTCTGGACTACAGTGTGTATGGCTGGAACCAGGAATGGCATAGACATCCTGTAGTATACAGGCTTAAGCCAGGTTTCAGTTAGAGTAATGATGGACATATTGGCATGCAAGGAATTTAATAATGCTAGGATTCATCATGAATGCTTGCATAAAGATCTGATACAGTAGTTAAAGATAGTTTTGTTGTGTTGCTTCTAGAGAAGTGCCTTTGATTGTTCTGCGAGTTAGTAATTACTGCAACTGTGGGAATCATTTAAGTCATTAAATAAGAGGTTGTATCAGGAGCAATGCTTGTAATCATAAGATTTGTATGAATCTATAGTTAGAATTTAAGAAAACATATTAAGTAAAAAATATTAAGTAAATAATCTAAATCTAAAAACAAAAAAAAGCACCTGAATTATTTAACAAATGTAAAAAGTAATGAGCAAGGTAGGTTTTTAAGCTAAAATAAAGGAACCAATATAAAGGAGACTAAAATAATTTGTGGTGAACAAATAAAGTGATGACAAATATTGGACCTGGGAATTATGATAGTAGGTGTACATAAGGTAATTCTTTAAAGTTAGAAATTGATAAATTAGACACATGTGCAAGCTCTGTGGTATCTTTAGTGAGGAAACGTTTTGCCACACAAGTGGCTTCATCATCCATACAAAGGAGAATCTTGAAGAATAGGAGGAGAATGAGGTAATCAGTCCCTCAACCTTGAGTCGATGTGTTCAGTCCCATCATCTTGAATAGAATACGGCATACGTGCGGAGAAGGAGCTTATAAACCGTTGGCAGGAGAGGTGAATCAGTCAGAGGCAGTGTAACACTTATTCAATGTTGAAGTAGTCGTCCCAAGAATTAGGCAAGCGAAGAATTCCCAAGTATTAAGATCCAAGAAGATGAAGTGTCCTACAAACCTGTCAGACACTGCATCTTCTTGGGATCTTAATACCTGGGCATTCTTCGCTTGCCTAATTCTGGCACGACCTACTCTACATTGAATAAGTGTTACACTGCCTCTGACTTCTTCCCCTCTCCTGCCACGGTTTATAGGCTCCTTCTCAGCACGTATAGCCGTATTCTAGTCAAGATTGATGGACTGACCACATCGACTCAGGTTGAGGACTGATTACCCTCATTCGCCCCTATTCTCAAGATTCACCTTTTATGGACTGATGAAGCACTGTGTGGCGAAACGTTTCCTCAATAAAGATACCAAGAGTTGCACATGTGTCTAATTTATCACATGTCGTTCTCTGAACCATTCATCTACAAAGTTAGAATTTAGAATATAAAATAATAATATAAAAGGACTAATAAAGGGGGGGGGTTGTGGGACCAATAAAGGTATCAAATAAATGAGCTTTGGAGTATAATCAAAATAGTGACTTATTAACTTTAGCACCTGAGAATAGCACCTTGATTAGTTTAACAATGCGAATATATGATCTAAGTAGTTATATAAAAGCTAAAATAAGGACAAAAAAATATATAAGGGACTACAATTAAGTAATGGTAAACAAGTTAATGGACAGATAGACACTATGAGAAATAATGGTTTAGGAGGAAGATCTGATTTTGTAAATATTAAATAAGATGAGCAGTTTATTGCACAATAAAAAGTAAAATAAAAAATGAGGTAGTAGTACTAGCTAGCAAAGATAGTTTTTTTGTACTTGCAAAAAAAGTAATTTGGAATATACACTAAATTGCACACACAATACAAAAGTGACAAAAAAAACAAGTAGTGTAAACAAAATTAAATGGACAGGTAAGAACAATGACTAATGGTAATGTCTTGGTTTATAATATAATATGTAAGAGGTAGACAGGTACAAAAGGATTAAATATAAAGGTTGGAGTTGAATATACAAACTTGAAAATTGGCAACAAAATGTTATGGGAAGTAATAAAATATGTTATAATTACAAAATAAATTAACTGGTAGTAAATATGGTTTTAATAAAATTTTAGTAAGGATAATGATTACAAAAAATGAAAAGTCATGTTATTCAATTCAATAGTGCAACTGGTAGTTATACTAGAGGTTATATGGCAGTAAAAGGTAATTAAGAGTACTCTAAGATAGTAAATTTGGGGTTTTATAAACAGGTAAAGGTAATTTTAGACAAGTAATGGTTATTAAATGTCAAAAATGTTAAGAGTAAATTAAAATTATAGTAAGAATGATAAATTATTAATTTTAGTAGGTAATATAAAATTTGATAAATAATTTAAAAAAAAATATGAGGTAGTAAAATGGACAGAGAATATCAATTCAGCTAATATTTAAGCAAACAATAGTAAATAAGAAAATTACATAAGGTGATTATGCTTACTAGTAAAATCACAAAATGAGGTAGTTATTATTTAATTACTAAAGAGATTGTACAATGGAAAATTTGAACAATAAGGGAGCAAAACATACACTACACTACGTAGGCTTTTAAGTTGGACATTGTTTAGGTTATTCTCTGTAAGATTAGTATCCCTGAGAAATCGTGGATTAGATCATTCTCGTTCGTGATTGTGTACAGTTGACCGACATTTGTTTTCCTAACAAGAATTTTCCCACCCGTGTGAAGCTTTGGGGTTGTTTTTGTGTCATTATTCTCCCCACTTAAGTTTTTCTGACTCTATACAGGAGGTTCTGGACTTTTTTTTTTGGTAAGACACTCGTTTATGTTACCTCTTTCTATACTTTTATAGATGCAATAATTAAGTCTCTTTTCCTGTCATGTGAGTGGAATCTAAGCATAACACTTTTTCTACCATGGGATCCTAGTAACCTGGCTTCTTTTATTTCAGACTCTGGTACTGTAAACTTTTGTTTGGTCCTTTATGATCTGCAGAGTAATAAAGGTAGGTGTTTACTCACCTGTGTTAGACACCACAGGTGTTACTCACCTGTGTTAGACACCACAGGTGGTTACTCACCTGTGTTAGACACCACATTTTGTTTACTCACCTGTGTTAAGACACCACAGTTGTTACTCACCTGTGTTAGACACCACAGTTGTTACTCACCTGGTTAGACACCACAGGTGTTACTCACCTGTGTTAGACACCACAGGTGTTACTCACCTGTTTTTAGACACCACAGGTGTTACTCACCTGTGTTAGACACCACAGTTGTTACTCACCGGTGTTAGACACCACAGTTGTTACTCACCTGTGTTAGACACCACAGTTGTTACTCACCTGTGTTAGACACCACAGTTGTTACTCACCTGTGTTAGCCCACCACAGGTGTTACTCACCTGTGTTAGACACACAGTTGTTCTCACCTGTGTTAACACCACAGTTGTTACTCACCTGTGTTAGACACCACAGTTGTACTCACCTGTGTTAGACACCACAGTTGTTACTCACCTGTGTTAGACACCACAGGTGTTACTCACCTTGTTTAGACACCACAGGTGTTACTCACTTGTGTTAGACACCACAGTTGTTACTCACCTGTGTTAGACACCACAGGTGTTACTCACCTGTGTTAGACACCACAGGTGTTACTCACCTGTGTTTAGACCCACAGGTGTTACTCACCTGTGTTAGACACCACAGGTTTTTTACTCACCTGTGTTAGACACCACAGTTGTTACTCACCTGTGTTAGACACCACAGGTGTTTACTCACCTGTGTTAGACACCACAGGTTTTTACTCACCTTGTTAGACACCACAGGTGTTACTCACCTGTGTTAGACACCACTGGTTTACTCACCTGTTTTTTTAGAAACACCACAGGTGTTACTCACCTGTGTTAGACACCACAGGTGTTACTCACCTGTGTTAGACACCACAGGTGTTACTCACCTGTGTTAGACACCACAAACACTGTTTATTGTTCACTTTATCACACTCACCACCAAACAAACAAGTTGTTGTTGTTGTTGTTGTTTTTATAGGGCCCACTGACATTTGTACGTCGTATTGAACCCTGACTTCCGCCGCTCCCAAAACCAACCTTCACCAAAGTGGAAGGATGTTACAACAAACAACCCGCACATATAAGAAAAGAGCTTACGATGACTTTTTCTGTCCGACTTTAGACCATTTACAAAGTCACACTGACAAAAGGGGGAGAAGGAGGGAGTATTTTATAGACCAGCGGGACAGGGACGGGTACAAGAGAGGAAGTGGAGGTAGCAGAAGTAGTGGAGTCAGTCACAAATACCTAAGGGCAGAAGGAAGCCCAAAGGAAAAAAGAGGAAAGAGGAGAAGGAAAAAGATGGGAAGAAAAGAATCAGATTAAGTCAAAGTTGGTTCTGAAGTTTGCAACATTTTATGATGTAATGGGAAAGGAACACATCTACAGAGACAATGCCAGGACAAAGATTCATACAAGGAAAGTTTGTGTATAAGGGAGATTCAACAAAGGCGGTGACTGTGAAAGTTAGAAGTAGGATAGAAAATTTTTTAGTAGAAGATCAGTCAATGGGATGACTGTGATCTCTGACATGACAAAAAAAACATTTTTGGTGTCGGCAAACCTAACAATACTTTTGTACTCCTTAAGTCTGTCGAAATAGATCGAGCAGTTTCTCTAAAGTACTGAAGAGGACAGGAGAAAAAGAAAATGAATGGACACGAGCAACACCTATTGAGGTGTCTACTTTATTTCTTGTTCCTCCTGTCCTCTTCAGTACTTTGGAGAAACTAGCCAATCTCTTTCTGACAGATTTTAAGGATCACAAAAGTGGGTGTTTTTGGCTTGTCGACACCAACAATGCTCTTTTCTGTCATATCAGAGATCACAGTCATCCTTTTGATTGATCTTCTGCTAAAACTATCTACCCTAAGTATAACTTCCACAGTCGCCATTTGGTCGAATCCTCCTTTAATACACAACTTTCCTCCCTCTTCGCCCTTTTTTGCCTTTTTCTCCTTGGTTTTTTCTTTTTCCGCCTTGGATAATTTGTCTTTCATTGTTATATTTCTACCTCTGTGTTCCAGCTCCTACCTTCTGTGGCTCCCTTGTAGTGCTCTTCTTTCTTAGTATTTGACTGGCCCCATTACTACTACTACTACCTCCACTTCCTCCTTGTTTCTGTCCCTGTCTGCTGGCTTATATGTACTCCCCCTCTTCTTCTTTGTTAGTATGCTTTGTAAATGGTCCAAGTCGGAGCGAAACGTCGTCGTAAGCTCATCTCTCCTGTGTGCGATTTATTTATATATTGTTTCCAGACACGTTATTGGCTTTTTTTTGTTATTTATGGAAGAATATTGACAAATAACTAGGTATTATATGTCCCTAATGCTCTCTGAAGCCAGCAAGAATGTGCAGGGATAAGGCTAAGACATGGTGGTCGAAGGGTCAAAATTTCTCCCCAATGAGTTTACCTAGTTTACCTGGAGAGAAGTTCCGGGGGGGGCAACGCCCCCGCGGCCCGGTCTGTGGCCAGGCCTCCTGGTGGATCAGAGCCTGATCAACCAGGCTGTTACTGCTGGCTGCACGCAATCCAACGTATGAGCCACGCCCAGCTTGTTAGGTACAGACTTAAGGTACTTGTCCAGTGCCCTCTTGAAGACTGCCAGGGGTCTATTGGTAATCCCCCTTATGTATGCTGGGAAGCAGTTGAACAGTCTTGGGCCCCTGACACTTGTTGTAAATTGTCTCTTAACGTGCTAGTGACACCCCTGCTTTTCATTGGAGGATGTTTGCATCGTCTGCCAAGTCTTTTGCTTTTGTTGTGAGTGATTTTCGTGTGCAAGTTTTGGTTACAGTCCCTCCTAGGATTTTCCCCAGGCGTATATAAATCATGTATCACCCCCCGCCTGCGTTCCAGGGAATACAGGTTCAGGAACTTAAGTGCTCCCAGTAATTTAGGTGTTTTATCTCCATTATGCGCGCTGTGAAGGTTCTCTGTAACATTTTCTAACGTCAGCAATTTCACCTGCCTTGAAAGGTTCGCTAATGTGGGGAGCAACATTCCAGCCTAGATAGAACAAGCGACCTGAAGAGTGTCATTTATGGGCTTGGCATTCCCCCAGTTTTGAAGGTTCTCATTATCCATCCTGTCATTTTTCTAGCAGCTGCAATTGACATAATGTTATGGTCCTTGAAGGTGAGATCCTCCAACATGAACACTCCCAGGTCCCTTTGACGTTTGTTTTTTTTTTGCTCTATTTTGTGGCCAGAATTTGTTTAGTAATCTGATGAAGTTTTGATTTCCTCGTGTATACCATATCGGAATAATTTAAATTTCTCATCGTTGAACTTCATATAGCTTTCTGCAGCCCATGGAAAAAATTTGGTTGATTTTCGCCTGGAGTCTTGCAGTGTCTGAAATGGAATACACTGCCATGCAGATTCGGTGTCATCTGCAAAGGAAGACACGGTGCTGTGGCTGACATCCTTGTCTACGTCAGATATGAGGATGAGAAACAAAAAAGGGGAGCGAGTACTGTGCCTTGTGGAACAGAGCTTTTCACCGTAGCTGCCACGGACTTTACTCTGTTGACGACTACTCTCTGGTTCTGTTAGTGAGGAAATTATGATCCATCTACCAACTTTTCCTGTTATTCCCTTTGCACGCATTTTGTGTGCTATTACGCCATGGTCACACTTGTTGAAGGCTTTTGCAAAGTCTGTTATATATTACATCTGCATTCTTTTTGTTTCTAGTGCATCTAGGACCTTGTCGTAGTGATCCAAAATAGTTTAGACAGACAGGAGCGACCTGCTCTTAAACCCATGTTGCCCTGGTTGTGTTTAAATTTATGGGTTTCTAGATGGGTGGCAATCTTGCTTCTTAGAACCCTTTCAAAGATTTTTAAGATTTTGGGATGTTAGTTGCTATCGGTTTGTAGTTCTTTGCTATTGCTTTACTGCCCCCTTTGTGGAGTTGGGCTATGTCTGTTGTTTTTTTTTTAGCTGTGGGACGACCCCTGTGTCCATGCTCCCTCTTCATAGGATGGTAAAGGCTCGTGATAGAGGCTTCTTGCAGTTCATGATGAACACGGAGTTCCATGAGTCTGGCTTTGGGGGGGGCAGAGGCATGCGCATTCTTTATCACCTGTTCGAAGTCATTTGGCGTCAGATAACTGGATGGCTTGTGTTAACCAAATTTGTGGCTCTCAAAAAATTATTTGACTTCGCTCTCAGTCTGGATAGCGGCTCGCTCACTGTGTCAGCGTGCCTCGTTGTCTCCGGGTTTTTTTTCGTGTTTTCACGGACGCTCTTACGTGCTCGAACTTTAATTTGTGCCTCATCCTAATGATACATCCCTTAGCGCCTGGTAACCATCTTGCCGGAAAAATATATACTTGAGTCCCAAAAAAATAGAATTAGTGTGACTACCTGCAGAGTTCTGCCAGAGGGGAATCATAGGCCTTGTGTTCCGTGTGCAAATTTAAAAAATTAGACTTTTCTTTGTCAGAGGAAAGAAAGTCTCCCTGATAACATTGTGTATACATAGTGTATAGTGGTATACTACAGTGGCTCCCAGTTATAGATGAAAAGGCAAATTCATTTGAAAAAAAGTGAATTTTAAAAGAGGTGAATAAGCCTATAGAGGCAGTGCCAGAGTCGCCAGAATCTTTCCACAGTGGTCCCGGCTGTTTTAATAAACTTCCTGGCCTGCTATGTACTCATATAATCTATGATAACCATGAATAACAGAACACAGTGTTGTAGTAGAAAAACCAGTTTTTAAAATTTATACTTAGGGAGTGGAGGGACTTTCTTATTTTATTTTTTCTTGAAATACCAACGTATTTGTAAATTTTCATATAACTTTTGTTCCCAGCGGTCGAAAATAACAAACGAAAGCAATTATCACTACAAAAAAAAAGGTCCTTCCTCCAAATTTCCACCGTCATTTTTAGCTAAAAGAATCCTTTAGGAGTAGGAATGGGGGGGGAAGAAAAAAAAGCTATAAATAAATCGAAAAGAAACCCAAAGTTTTCTTCTCCTATCCCCAATCAAAATCGAAAAACAACGTCCAGTTTTGGGGCCCCCTATTTAAACAAGATGGGGTCCTACACAGATGACAACAAGGGAAATGATGAGTCTCAAGCCCCAAATATGATCATTTTAGCAAGCCGCTAACCAGATGAGAGTCGAAGATAAAAACGAATTTTTTATGATAGACCCAAAAAATATGATTAACACAAGCCTATCCAGTCATCCTGACCCCAAATGACTTCGAACAGGCGATAAATGACATGCCCATGCACTCTCCCCCAGGGCCAGACTCATGGAACTTTTGTGTTCATCAAGGAACTCCCAAGAAGCCCCTATCACAGCCTTTTCCACCTATGGAGAGGAGGCCATGGACAGGGGGGTCGTCCCACAGTTACTAAAAACAACAGACATAGCCCCACTCCAAAAAGGGGCAGTAAAGAAACAGCAAAGAACTACAGACCAATAGCACTAACATCCCATATCATAAAAATCTTTGAAAGGGTCCTAAGAAGCAAGTCACCACCCATCTAGAAAACCCATCAGTTACACAACCGGGGCAACATGGGTTTAGAACAGGTTGCTCCTGTCTCAACTATTGGATCACTACGACAAGGTCCTAAATGCACTAGAAAAAAAAAAGAATGCAGATGTAATATATACAGACTTTGCAAAAGCCTTTCGACAAGTGTGACCATGGCGTAATAGCGCAAAAAAATGCGTGCTAAAGGATAACAGGAAAAGTCGTTGATGGATCTATATTTCCTCACTAACAGAACACAGAGAGTAGTCGTCAACAGAGTAAAGTCCGAGGCAGCTACGGTGAAAAGCTCTGTTCCACAAGGCACAGTACTCGCTCCCCATCTTGTTCCTCATGTCATATCCGACATAGACAAGGATGTCAGCCACTGCACCGTGTCTTCCTTTGCAGATGACACCCGAATCTGCATGACAGTGTCTTCCATTGCAGACACTGCAAGGATCCAGCGACATCAAACCCAATCTTTCAGTGGGCTGCAGAAAGCAATATGAAGTTCAAAGATGAGAAATTTCAATTACTCAGATATGGTAAGCACGAGGAAATTAAAATCTTCATCAGAGTACAAAACAAATTCTGGGCCCCAAAATAAGCGAAACACCAACGTCAAAGACCTGGAGTGATCATGTCGAGGATCTCACCTTCAAGGACCATAAACATTGTATCAATCGCATCTGCTAGAAAAAATGACAGGATGGATAATGAGAACCTTCAAAACTAGGGATGCCAAGCCCATGATGACACTCTTCAGGGCACTTGTTCTATCGAGGCTGGAATATTGCTGCACACTAACAGCACTTTTCAAGGCAGGTGAAATTGCTGACCTAGAAAATTACAGAGAACCTTCAGGGGTGCATAACGGAGATAAAACACCTCAATTACTGGAAGCGCTCAGGTTCCTAAAACTGTATTCCCTGGAACGCAGGCGGAGAGATACATGATTATATACCACCTGGAAAATCCAAGAGGACTAGTACCAAAAAATGCACACGAAAATCACTCACTGCGAAAGCAAAAGACTTGGCAGACGAATACAACATCCCCCCAATGAAAAGCAGGGTGTCACTACCACGTTAAAAGACCATACAATAAGTGTCAGGGGGCCCGAGACTGTTCAACTGCCTCCCCGCACACATAAGGGGGATTACCAACAACCCCTGGGGAGTCTTCAAGCTGGCACTGGACAAGCACCTAAATTCGGTTCCTGACCAGGCTTGCTGTGGCTCGTACGTTGGTTTGTGTGCAGCCAGCAGCAACAGCCTGGTTTTATCAGGCTCTGATCCACCAGGAGGCCTGGTCACGACCGGGCCGCGGGGGGCGTTGACCCCTGAACTCTCTCTAGGTAAAAATCCAGGGAATTAATGTCTCCCAGGACAGCACCTCCGCTTCACCATTACTGTCTCCCAGGGGCAGCACCCCAACTTCACCATTTTCTGTCTCCAGGACAGCACCTCCAACTTCACCATTACTGTCTCCCCGGACAGCACTATCGGCCCCACATTTACTGACTACCAGGACATCACCTCCAGCCTTACAGTGTCTGACTACATGGCTAGTTCAAGGGCAGTACGATTCAGCCCAGACTTTTTATGTTCCCATCTGTTGTAGAAAGCTTCTAGGTTGTCTATGAAAGCAGCTTTTTATGTTATCCTCTTTAAAAACCCTTGTGATTTTTTGTCCACAGATTATCTCATTTGGGCATACCCAAAAACATCTTCTGTTTTAATACTGCTTGTAGCTAGTTCTTGGATATCTGCTCAAGGCGCGTGACACCAATTTCCACAAAAATGAAAATTTTTCCATGTGGAAGCCCGTTTGTTTTGATTGACTGCAGACTACACAGAGCTTCATAATGATTTGAATGGTTGGATTTACTGTAATTCTACTAGCAACCTCTTGAATACTCTATTAATAACATTATTTCTATATTCCTCAATTTCAGGTCTTTAAGTTAAAATTTCCCCAAGGAGCAAGATGTTGGGCAGGAGCTGGCAAAATTTTTTTAGACAGTGGTCAATTTTTAACAGCTTTTCCCGGGAATGCTGGGACGTTGCATCCATGGGCTTGTAGACTACCACAATGACTAGGTTTGGTTTTCTCGACCTTCACTGCTAAAACTTCCACTATATCAATTTGAGGCTTTTAAGCAGTTCTGTGCAAACAAGTGACTCTGCGATATACAGGCTAACCCCCCTTTCCCTTTTGCCTGTTCACTCTGTCGCATCTGTATAGGTTTGTAACCTGGGATCCATTTTTTCGTTGTCCAAGTGATCCTTCATGTTGGTCTCTGTGAAAGCCGCGAACATTGCATTTGCCTTGCAAGGAGTCCAGGGATGAAAGGTATTTTGTTGTTCGTTGCTGGCTTTAGACCCTGTATATTTGTAAAAAAGAATGTCATCGGACTGGTGGTATTGGCGGTACTGGGGGGGGGACTTTTTTTTCGGCATAAGTATCTGTATCTTTTGGGTTTTGGAGTGGAGGCCATCGACTCTGGTTCCACTCCAGGAATGACTGGATTGGTGTACGATTTCTGCCAGGAGGAGAATAGTGTCAAAACTCTCCCACTGAGAAAGAGAGGTATTGTTCAAAACTCTCCTCACTGAGAAGGAGAGGTAGTGTGGGAAACTCTCCCCACTGAGAAGGAGAGGTAGTGTCAAAGCTCTCCTCACTGAGATGGAGAGGTAGTATCAAAACCCTCCCACTGAGAAGAGAGGTGGTGTCAAAACTCTCCCCACTGAAAAGGAGAGGTGGTTTTCAAAGGGCAGTTAGACCACCTCCATGCGGGGCCCCGATAAAAAAACATGGGGAAAAGTAGGGAAAAATTGATTTAATCTATATAAAAAAAATATTTTTAACTCATTGGCAAGACAATGGTACAAGAATCAATGTAATACGACGATCCTACAAGAATTAAGTCATTTATATCTTGTATGATGAGTTCGTAGCTCTCCTGCCTCATCCAGCATATTTTTAGGATTTTTTTTTTTTTTTTTTTTTTTTTTTACTATTTCTTATTCTCTCAGTAGAAATCAGTTCCCAGTAGTACAGGTACCAGTAACAGTTACCAGTAGTAGGGACTCACTACCATTTTTTGAATGTTTTTGAATGCTGCTACCCTCCAAGGCACTCAGTGGGCCAGTTCAAGTAGAGGCGTTAGAGAGGTGGTAGGTCAAGCTTGGGTGCTCCCCCTATTTCCATCCAATATACTAGAACATCGAATGTGAGTGTTATTACCCCATCCAAGTTATCAAACCCCCCAAATTACGATTTGGTGACAGTGGTGGGGGGAGTGGATTTAAGGGCATTTCAGAGTTAGAAGATTGTTTTTTGGGGTGCCGGCAGGTCAAAAGGGTCACGTTCTGCCAGCCTCAAACCGGGCACTCCAGTTTACAAACCAGTTGCAGCCGTCTTTCAAGCTTCCTGACTTCGTTCGTGTGCTAATTACTTCAATCTCCGAGGGGTTGACCCGGATTTTGCAATTAAGCCAGCCAGTAAGCCAGAGGTGGGAGTGAGCGCCATTCAGCCTGCCTCAGCCTATCATCCAGCCTGTCTCCTGTCATCCACCTGCTCCTTCATGCTGTATGCATCGTTACACGTCTTCCAGTCAGTTATTCTCGTGTGTTAATTAAGCCAGCATGACAACCCAGCTTCCTAATCCAGCTGAGAGAGAGAAGTAAGCCATGCAAGTTCCTCCGAAGTATTGTCTCTTATATCGCTTTTTGCTCCCCGATGGATGGGTAAGAGTGGTCTTCACCATCCCTGTGGCATATTGTGGCTAAATTTAATCCACCTGGGTGTTTGGCAGCGGTCAAGGAGATGGGTGTGCTGGTTGCTCCTCCTGTCACCATACGTAAACCACTCGTACACACACTATATACACACTTACTTGTTGCTTGTAGGTCCATTGGGCTTGTTTTAGCCTGTGCCGACGACACAAGCTATTGTGGGGTGGAAATAATACTGGAAAACAGTATGTTTGAAGATGACATATCGCAGGTGCGCGACCGAGTGGACGGCCTAAAAAGATCAGATTTGGAGATTGTTGTTGTGTGCACAAGTCCATCTGACAGAAGGAAAAAAAATTACATTTTGTGTTGAAATAACACGTGTGAGGAGTAGAGGCAGGTGGTAAGAGAGCTCAGTGAGGGAGTGTGAAGGATAGGAGAACCAGGAGGAGAGAAGTGTAAGGGAAGATGAAGTGACCCTCAGGACAACACCGCCCAACCACGCCCTCCAAAGGGGTTAAAGTTCCTACCAACACGGTAAGTTCTATTTAAACTCATTATGTAAATGTACAGTGTTACTGGTCATTTTGGAACATTTAATGCCATTTACAGCCCCCTTCCTCCATGCATCCAGTAAGTACTATTTATACATACAGTATAGCTAGGTTAGTTACATAGATGAATTGTAACTTCTAAATATGTATGTGGATAGACTAGTTCTGGTTAGTCTTCAAACTAATTTGGGACACTAATGTTATTTGCAACCCTTGAAATAGGTAAATAGTGTTCTATTCACTGTTTGCAATCAGTAGCATACTAGTATTTACAGGTCCTGCAATTGGTAAATAATGTACTATTTTTCAGCCCCTGCAATAAGTAAATAGTGCACTATTTACAGCCTCTACATTAGCTAAATAGTGCACTGTTTACAACCCTTTATCATATGTAAATGATTTTAAAATACAGATGACTCATATCTACATTATTTATATATTGGGGTGAGGTACCGGGAATTTTTATTCATTTTTAAAAGCTTCAAAAAAAATTGAAAATGTAATGTTATTCATTAGATGTGAAATAATCTGACATCGAGTAAATGTTTCCCTTTCAAATTTAGTTTAGAAAAAGTATCAGTTATAATTATAATTGACAATTAAAGGTGATACACATGTAGAGGGCGTTCATCCTAGCCTTTTATGGAATATCCTACGTAATTTTCATTGTTGAAAATTGTACTTATGTGTACCTGTTTCCTAAATAAAATTGCTTACCTGTCCTATAAAAAAAAAATTTATAGGGTGTTAAAAACCGTGTATTATTTTACCAATGAAAATAATGGAAAATTTTTTATGCCTTGTGAGGGAAAAGTTCAATAGATAGGAGTAGCGATATAGTAAAAAATAGTTTCATTGCTGCTGCTTGTTAAGGTAGGGTCAGTCTAGCTCCCGCTATCCCTTCCTCTCCTTCTTCCCCCCCCCGTAAGGTGACGTGTGGGGCTCCGGTCCAAGCAGTAATCACTAGACTCACAGCTCCCAGCACTACTGTAAGTACATGTCTGGTTGAAAGCTTCACTTTTGACCAATAATAAACTTAGTCCTTTCAGTCTTGCTCTAAGTTGACTGTTTTTTAATAATCACCACATCTTTTAGGTATTGTACTTATCATGGAGAGTGATTTCTTAAGCAGTGGGTAACCTGTCTATCTTTCCAGCTTGGATGACAGAGAGGGTCACCTGCCAATCAATGAGTAGAATTGAAAGAGACGGACTAACGTTCTGAGATGTCCCGAATTTTGATCCACTTACCTGTTTGTGTGTGCAAGTAGCAGGATATAACCCCTCATCATTGCAGTGGAGAAAACCTGCTTTCCTGTCATCTGGAAGGATTATTGAAAGCTAGAAAATCTGTGAAGAATGAGCCGGTGGGTTGTCATCAACACCTGTGACCCGCCCCCCATCATCAGCAACGGCTACGATTTTAACAACACGCAGTGTCACCAACACCAGACACCCACGTTTTATATACATTTATATTAGCGTTGAATTCAGTTATCATTTATATTTTTTTATTTTTCATTTTCTTTAATGTAGGCTTAGATTTTTTTAGATTTTGCCACCGAAGTGGCTAGTTTATTGTGCACCCCATATCCATCCTGTGGACGGTAGCGCGAGAGCATATGGATACACAAAAGGCCTAGGAACTAGGCCCCAAAGGGTTAACAGGAATACATATGGATTTATATCTACATATCTATAGTTCACTTATCTGTTACAAGCAAATTTAGGAAATTTGCTTAGTATATCTGGTATCTTATTTTCATTAATAAGATATCTTGACATGTCACATAGGTTATTATACTGTCTGTCTCTGTATTCCTCAATAAATGGACAATTAAGCACATAGTGTTCAAGAGAGTGACCATATGCCTGATCGCATAATTTACATTTAGTTTGATCATCATCTGTGTGTCTCCCAAACTGCCAGAAGTACTTGTAACCAAACCTAAGCCTGGCCACTACAACATCAGTCAGTCTGTTCACATTGCAAGTTGCTCCATAAACATACTTATCTACGTTCATGTTATCATAGTGGGTTATAGATCTACTCAGGCTTCTAACTGCATTCCTATAACAATCATTTTCATTATTTACTTCTCTCCTAATATTATTCCTAATGCTAGACACAGTTATACCAAAGTTATATTCTACATTCTCCTTCAGGATACTCTTCTTGGCTAACATATCAACTTTATCATGAAGGAGTAATCCAATGTGTGATGGGATCCATAGCAATTGTACATTAATTCCTTTGTCCCTAATTTTTGAGTATCTATACCTGGCTTCCCCAATGAGCATGTTGTTGGAGTCATTATATGAGCCAAGAGCCTTCAATGATGACATAGAATCAGTAATGATGATAGAGTCAAGCTCAGTGTCATAGGTTAGCTTTAGCGCCATTAGGATTGCAAACAATTCAGTTTGCAGTGTAGACGCCCAGTTGTTAATTCTTATGCCTAACTCAACAAATTTATTATCGTTCTTAACTAGGGAGGTGGCAACAAGAGCAGATGCAGCCCTGCCAGAAGACTCCTGTTTAGATCCATCTGTGTATATAACTTGTGATAACTTGTTACTACCAGCTAGGTGAGAAATTTCTTCTTGAGCAGTTGCTCTAACAAGAGATTTAAGGAAGGGATTACTAGCAATGAGCTTCTTGGCAGGGACTTGTAGGTATGTGATATTAAATGAACACATCTTCCATGGAGGGGTGAAATGCTCTTGTTGCCTACAGTGATACAGTTCATGCAGGTTATAAAACTTAATGCAATTGCACGTTTTCACAATCCATTTAGATCTGTGTGTATTTACCTCTAGACACTTGGTAAGATTCACTGTGACAGTGTCTGGTTCGTTTCTCAACATTCTAATACCGAGTACAGTGTTAATTTCAACAATCCTATCACTGATACTAGAAATATCAAGCTCCTTCCTCATGTTAAGAACTTTTGTAGATCTGGGACAGCCAAGAATAATCCTGAGAGCTTCATTTTGCATTAACTCCAAGGGTCGGAGAGAACTTTCTCTAGCTAATATCAACATGGGAGCAGCATAATCAATTAAGGACCTAACATAGGCTATGTACATCATTCTCACGATTCTCACAATTGCACCATAGTTGGGATTGTAGCCAGCAACAGCTTTGAGAGCATTTAGCCTAGCTTTACATTTCTTGTTTAGTTGTGGTATAGTGGATTTGTTAAAGGGTACATCTACACCAAGATATCTGTAAGTTTTAACGTAGCTAATGATTTCACCCTGCAAATAGATGGGTGGGGGATGTCGTTTGCTTGTTAATATCTTAGTTTTAGAGGAAGATATTATGAGGCCTAGTCGATTACAAATTGCTTGAACTTCATTAAAAATGGTATTCATCTTCTTATGCCCTGTTGTATGGATCATGATATCATCAGCATAGCTTATAGCTATATGTTTAGGTGAGGCAGGTAGAGCAATTAGGAGAGCATTAATCAGAATATTAAATAGCATAGGACTAAGAACTCCTCCCTGCGGTGTATCTAAAGACATTTCTTTAGAATCACTTCTGAAGCATTGGTAAAGGACAGAGGATACTCTATTTGACAGGTATCCTATTATCCAGCAGAGTAAGCTACCACCTATATTCATTTTGGCTAGTTCATGTAGTATAACGGTTCTGTTCGCAATATGAAATGCAGATTTTCAGAAGTGATCAAGATCCTTTGTCAGAAGTGATCAAGATCCTTTCAGAAGTGATCAAGATCCTTTGAAGTGAACAATCAATTTGCCAATATCAATTACTAAGGTTGATACCATTAGAGCGAAGATCATCTAACCAACTATTACTACTGAAGGTAAGTTCACTGTTATGGTTATAGGAAAGAAGGCGACCACTAACAATTTTAAGTTTAAATTGTTATTACAACTCACAGTGGCAAAAATTTTTCTTCCAAAATAAGTCAATAGCTGAAAAATGTCTATAATTCTCATTCACTTTTAGTCTCTTACTGTTGAAAGTAAATTCTCTTAAGAGATTCGACTCACTGCATCCAATTATGACATTCAACATTGACTATCACTTCAGCAGGCATAAAGACAATGTCTTTTATGTGGATAAACATGGACATAAAAGACATTGTCTTTTATGTCTTTATGTCTTTATTTGTCGTTGATGAAAGCTGTAGTATTAAGATATGTAGGTAAGACAGGCAACAGTTAGGCAACTTTATTCCGAAACGTTTCTGGTTAGCAGTAATCTGAAACCAAGACAACAGTCCATAAGTGTTTGCAATAAAGTTAATAGAATCCTTGGCTTCATATCAAGAAGCATAAATAATAGGAGTCCTCAGGTTGTTCTTCAACTCTATACATCCTTGGTTAGGCCTCATTTAGATTATGCTGCACAGTTTTGGTCACCGTATTACAGAATGGATATAAATTCTCTGGAAAATGTACAAAGGAGGATGACAAAGTTGATCCCATGTATCAGAAACCTTCCCTATGAGGATAGACTAAGGGCCCTGAATCTTCACTCTCTAGTAAGACGTAGAATTAGGGGGGATATGATTGAGGTGTATAAATGGAAGACAGGAATAAATAAAGGGGATGTAAATAGTGTGCTGAAAATATCTAGCCTAGACAGGACTCGCAGCAATGGTTTTAAGTTGGAAAAATTCAGATTCAGGAAGGATATAGGAAAGTACTGGTTTGGTAATAGAGTTGTGGATGAGTGGAACAAACTCCCAAGTACAGTTATAGAGGCCAGAACGTTGTGTAGCTTTAAAAATAGGTTGGATAAATACATGAGTAGATGTGGGTGGGTGTGAGTTAGACCTGATAGCTTGTGCTACCAGGTCGGTTGCTGTGTTCCTCCCTTAAGTCAATGTGACCTGACCTGACTAGGTTGGGTGCATTGGCTTAAGCCGGTAGGAGACTTGGACCTGCCTCGCATGGGCCAGTAGGCCTTCTGCAGTGTTCCTTCGTTCTTATGTTCTTATGTTCTTAGATCAAGAAAAGTGGCAAAACTAGTAGAGGTGTGTGCAGTGAGAAAGGTGGAAATACAGTTCTGCACACTTTTACCTTTCATGAACCCATAGAGGTAGGGGGAAAGTTGATGTCTGATTCTGTAGTACAGTCTGTTAAGCATCATTCTTTCAAAAGTTTCACAAAGACAACTAGTTAAGGAGATCGGCCTAAATGTATCAGGCTGTTGGGGCTTAGGGATAGGCACAATGAGACTATTGGTCCAGGAAGTAGGAAGAACGCCCTCAATGTAACTGAGATTATACAGTGCCAACAAAGGGTTATCAGGCACGTGCCTTAGAGTTCTGAGAATATCATAGGTTATACCATCCTCTCCAGGAGCAGTTGATCGACCTTTGGTTAATGCATTATCAAATTCGTACTCGGTAAAGAGGCAATCACTCTCATCAATATTTTGGCTCATAAAATTAATCAGTTTCAACATTTCTTCAGAAGTACTCTCTAAATTTTTTCTAATATGAGATGGAAGGCTTTCATGCCTGGATGTTTTGGACCAGTCATTTATGAGGTCATTTGCTTTTTCAAGAGGAAAGGGATGAGCAACATTGCCAGTCTTTTTCCTGGTTATTTTATTTATACCTTTCCAAGCCAAACTCAAAGGGGTGGACCTATTTAATCCACTAACAAACTGTTCCCATTCCTGTTGCCTAAGTTCTTCCTTTCTATTCCTTGCATTTGTTAGTGCAGCTTGGAACGTTCTGAGCAGGTCTGGGGTTATACATTCACGGTATGCTTTACCAATCCTCCTAGCTGCATGTGTTAGATTGTGCAGCTGTGGATCATTGTAGTATTTACATTGGTTTTTATTGTTATTTATAGTGGAGGGTTTTTGTTTCCTATTCCTGCCCACTTGATCTGTGAGAACACTCTCAATAGTGGTAATTAAATCATCATTAAATTTTTGTGTGCCAATGGGCACGTAATTCTTGTACCATTGATCCAAGTGGTTAATAAAGTTGTCTCTGTGTTCTGGTTTGAGAATAAGTTTCCTCCTTCTGTATTTAGCTCCTTGATTGCTGGAGATGTGATCAAGATTGACAGTTGTTAGTCTTGGGAAGTGATCAGATAGAAGATCATCAACTATGACAGAGTCATGCATCGTATATGATGTATTAAATCCAAGACACAGATCTAGTATGCCACCATATATGTGAGTAGGCTCAGTAGTGCCCACAATTCGAACATTATCATGCTCATTTAGCAATCTCACTAGTTTAGTTCCATTGGTGTTTGTTATAGACCCACCCCAAAATTCTTATGTCTGGCATTAAAATCTCCAAGAATGATGGTAGGTTCACTATTGATGCGATCTGGTAAAAAGCATCAGGTCGAAAAGGGTTTTTGCTGGTGCAAAAAAA
>NC_069475.1:16562989-16629605 GCF_026875155.1 Cherax quadricarinatus
CCCCCGGGGCAACCTCCAGCTTACCATTACTGTCTCCCAGGACAGCACCTCCAACTTCACCATTACTGTCTCCCAGGACGACACCTCCAACTTCACCATTACTGTCTCCCAGGACAGCACCTGCAACTTCACCGTTACTGTCTCCCAGGACGACACCTCCAACTTCACCATTACTGTCTCCCAGGACAGCACTATCGGCTCCACATTTACTGACTACCAGGACATCACCTCCAGCCTTACAGTTTCTGACTACATGGCCAGTATCAAGGGCAGTACCATTCAGCCCAGACTTTTTATGTTCCCATCTGTTGTAGAAAGCTTCTAGGTTTTCTATGAAAGCAGCTTTGATGTTATCCTCTTTAAATACCCTTGTGATTTTAGTCCACAGATTTATCTCATTTGGGCATAAACAAAAACACTTCTCTGTTTTAATACTGCTTTTTAGCTAATTCTTGGATATCTGCTCAAGGGGTGTGACACCAATTTCCACAAAAATGACAATTTATCCGTGTGGAAGCCCGTTTGTTTGATTGACTGCAGACTACACACAGCTTCATAATGATTTGAATGGTTGATTTACTGTAATTCTACTAGCAACCTCTTGAATACTCTATTAATAACATTATTTGCTATATTTCTCAATTTCAGGTGCTTTAAGTTAAAAATCCCCAAGGAGCAAGATGTTGGGGCAGGAGCTGGCAGATTTTTCAGACAGTGGTAAATTTTTTTAACAGCTGTTCCTGGAATTGCTGGGACGTTGCATCCAGAGGCTTGTAGACTACCACAATGACTAGGTTTTGGTTCTCGACCTTCACTGCTAAAACTTCCTCTATATCATTTGAGGCTTTAAGCAGTTCTGTGCAAACAAGTGACTCTGCGATATACAGGCTAACCCCCCTTTCCCTTTTGCCTGTTCACTCTGTCGCATCTGTATAGGCTGTAACCTGGGATCCATATTTCGTTGTCCAAGTGATCCTCATGTTTTGGGCTCTGTGAAAGCCGCGAACATTGCATTTGCCTCTGCAAGCAGTCCATGGATGAAAGGTATTTTGTTGTTCGTTGCTGGCTTTAGACCCTGTATATTTGCAAAAAAGAATGTCATCGGACTGGTGGTATTGGCGGTTACTGGGGGGGGACCCTTTTTTTTTGGCATAAGTATTTGTATCTGTTGGTTTGGAGTGGAGGCCATCGACTCTGGTTCCACTCCAGGAATGACTGGATTTGGTGTACGATTTCTGCCAGGAGGAGAGATAGTGTCAAAACTCTCCCCACTGAGAAGGAGAGGTAGTGTCAAAACTCTCCCCACTGAGAAGGAGAGGTAGTGTCAAAACTCTCCCCGCTGAGAAGGAGAGGTAGTGTCAAAGCTCTCCTCACTGAGATGGAGAGGTGGTGTCAAAACCCTCCCCACTGAGAAGGAGAGGTGGTGTCAAAACTCTCCCCACTGAGAATAAGAGGTAGTGTCAAAACCCTCCCCACTGAGAAGGAGAGGTGGTGTCAAAACTCTCCCCACTGAGAAGGAGAGGTAGTGTCAAAACTCTCCCCACTGAGAAGGAGAGGTAGTGTCAAAGGGCAGTTAGACCACCTCCATGCGCGGCCGATAAAAAAACAACGAAAAAGTATGGAAATTGATTTAATCATATAGAAAAATATGTTAACTCATTGGCAAGACAATGGTAGAAGAATCAATGTAATACGACGATCCTACAAGGAATTATAGTCATTTATATCATGTATGATGATGTTCGTAGCTCTCCTGCTCTCATCCAGCATATTTTTAGGATTTTTTTTTTTTTTTTTTTTTACTATTTCATTATTCTCTCAGTAGTATCAGTTCCAGTAGTACCAGGTACCAGAAAACAGTTACCAGTAGTATGGGCTCAACTACCAACCATCTGTGTGAATCACTTGTTATTCACTGTTCAGCTGACCTAGCATGTTTTGAATGCCACTACCCTCCAAGGCACTCAGTGGGCCAGTTCAAGTAGAGGCGTTAGAGAGGTGGTAGGTCAAGCTTGGTGCTCCCCCTATATTCCATCCAATATACTAAAAACATCGAATTGTGAGTGTTATTACCCCATCCACGTTTCGAACCCCCAAATTACAATTTGGTGACAGTGGTGTGGGAGTTGGGAATTTTAAAGGGCATTTCAGACGTTAGAAGATTGTTTGTGGGGTGCTGGCAGGTCAGAGGTCACCTCTGCCAGCCTCAACCGGGCACTCCAGTTTACAAACAAGTTGCAGCCGTCTTTCAAGCTTCCTGACTTCGTTCGTGTGCTAATTACTTCAATCTCCGAGGGGTTGACCCGGATTTTGCAATTAAGCCAGCCAGTAAGCCAGAGGTGGGAGTGAGCGCCAGTCAGCCTGCCTCAGCCTATCATCCAGCCTGTCTCCTGTCATCCACCTGTTCCTTCATGCTGTGTGCATCGTTACACGTCTTCCAGTCAGCTATTCTCGTGGGTTAATTAAGCCAGCATGACAACCCAGCTTCCTAATCCAGCTGAGAGAGAGAAGTAAGCCATGCAAGTTCCTCCGAAGTATTGTCTCTTATATCGCTTTGTGCTCCCAGATGGATGCTAAGAGTGGTCTTCACCATCCCTGTGGCATATTGTGGCTAAATTTAATCCACCTGGGTGTTTGGCAGCGGTCAAGGAGGTGGGTGTGCTGGTTGCTCCTCCTATCACCATACGTAAACCACTCGCACACACACTATATACACACTTACTTGTTGCTTGTAGGTCCACTGGGCTTGTTTTAGCCTGTGCCGACGACACAAGCTATTGTGGGGTGGAAATAATACTGGAAAACAGTATGTTTGAAGATGACATATCGCAGGTGCGCGACCGAGTGGACGGCCTAAAAAGATCAGATTTGGAGATTGTTGTTGTGTGCACAAGTCCGTCTGACAGAAGGAAAAAAAATTACATTTTGTGTTGAAATAACATGTGTGGGGAGTAGAGGCAGGTGGTAAGAGAGCTCAGCGAGGGAGTGTGAAGGAGAGGAGAACCAGGAGGAGAGAAGTGTAAGGGAAGGTGAAGTGACCCTCAGGACAACACCGCCCAACCACGCCCTCCAAAGGGGTTAAAGTTCCTACCAACACTGTAAGTTCTATTTAAACTCATTATGTAAATGTACAGTGTTACTGGTCATTTTGGAACATTCAATGCCATTTACAGCCCCCTTCCTCCATGCATCCAGTAAGTACTATTTATACATACAGGTATAGCTAGGTTGTTACATAGATGAATGTAATTTAATATGTATGTGGATATACTAGTTCTGGTTAGTCTTCAACTAATTTGGGTCACTAATGTTATTTGCCAACCTTGAAATAGGTAAATAGTGTTCTATTCACTGTTTGCAATCAGTTAGCATACTGTATTTACAGGTTCTGCAATTGGTTAAATAATGTACTATTACAGCCCCTGCAAAAAGTAATAGTGCACTATTTACAGCCTCTACAATAGCTAATAGTGCACTGTATTACAACCCTTTATTCATATGTAAATGATAATATAGATACATATGTACTCATATCTACATCTATTTATATATTTATGAGGTACCGGTAATTATATACATTTTTAAAAGCTTCAAAAATCTTGAAAATTAATGTTATTCTTTAGATGTGAAAATAATTGCCATCGAGTAAATGTTTCCCTTTCAAATTTAGTTGAGGAAAAGTATCCAGTATATAAGTTATAATTGGACAAGTAAGGTTGATACTCATGTGTAGAGTCGTTCCAATAATAGCCTTTTATGGTTATCCTACGGAATTTTACATTGTGAAAATTGTACTTTATGTGTACCTGTGCTCCTAAATAACAATTGCCTTACCTGTCCTATAAAAAAAATATTTTATAGGCGTTAAATCCGTGTATATTTTACCAATGGAAATTAAATGGAATTTGTTATGCCTTGTGAGGGAAAAGTTTCAATAGATAGGAAGTAGCGATTATCAAGTAACAATATAGTTCATTTGCGCTGCTTGTTAAGGTAGGGTCACTGCTAGCTCCGCTATCCCCCTTCCTCTCCTTCTCCCCCCCACCCGTAAGATGGTCGTGTGGGGGCTCCGGTCAAAATAGTAATTCACTAGACTCACAGCTCCCCAGCTCTACTGTATGTAATGCCTGGTTGAAAGCTTCATTTTGTCACAATAATAAACTTTCGTCCTCTCAGTCTTGCTCTAAGTTGACTGTTGTAAAATCACCACATCTTTTAGGTGTTGTACTTATTCATGGAGAGTGATTTCTTAAGCAGTGGGTTTCCGTCTATCTTTTAAGCTTGGAGACAGAGAGGTCACCTGCCAATCAATGAGTAGAATTATGAAGGAGACGGACTAACGTTTCTGAGATTGTCCAAATTTTGATCACTTACCTGTTTGTGTGTGCAAGTAGCAGGATATAACACCTCATCAATTGCAGTGTGGAGAAAACCTGCTTTCATGTCATCCTGGCCCCCGGAAGGATTATTGAAAGCTAGAAAATCTGTGAAGAACGAGCCGGTGGGGTTGTCATCAAACACCTGTGACCCGCCCCCCCCCCCATCATCAGCAACGGCTCGATTTCAACAACACGCAGCAGTGTCACCAACACCAGACACCCACGTTTTTATTATACATTTATTTAGCGTTGAATTCAGTTATCATTTTATTTTTTAATTTTATTTTTTTATTGTTAGGATTAGATTTTTTCCATAGATTGTTGCCACCGAAAGTGGCTAGTTTATTTGCACCCCCATATCCAGCCTGTGGACGGTGTCTTTAGCGCGAGAGCTTATGGATACACAAAAGGCCTAGGAACTAGGCCCCAAGGGTTAACAGAATACATATGATTTATAATCTACATATCTATAGTTCACTTATCTGTTTACAAGCAAATTTAGGAAATTTGCTTTGTATTATCTGGGTATCTTATTTTCACTTAATAACGTATCTTGACATGTCACATAGGTTATTATACTGTCTGTCTCCTGTATTCCACAATAAGTGGACAATTAAGCACAAGTGTTCAAGAGAGTTGACCATTATGCCCTGATCACATAATTTAATATAGTTTGATCATCATCTGTGTGTCTCCCAAACTGCCAGAAGTTACTTTGTAACAAGCCTAGCCTGGCCACTACAACAGCAGTCACAGTCTGTTCCACATTGCAAGTTGCTCCATAAAAATACCTTATCTACGTTCCATTGTTATCATAGTGGGTTTATAGATCTACTCAGGCTTCTAACTGCATTCCTATAACAATTCATTTTTCATTATTTACTTCCTTCCAATATTATTCCTAATGCTTAGACACAGTTATTACAAAGTTTTTTCTACATTCTCCTTCTCACGATACTCTTCTTGGCTAACTATCAACTTTATCATGAGGAGTATCCACATGTGTGTTGCAGGATCCATATCAACTTGTACATTAATTCCTTTTGTCCCCTAATATTTGAGTATCTATACCTGCTTCCAATGAGCTGGTGTTGGAGTCTTATATGAGCCACGACCCGCCTGCACTGATGACATGAATCAAGTAATGATGATAGAGTCAAGCTCACTTGTCATAGGTTTGCTTTACGCCATTAGGATTGCAAACAATTCCGTTTGCAGTGTAGACGCCAGGCTTGTTAATCTTTGCCTAACTCAACCAAAATTTATCATCGTTCTTACGCCTAGGGAGGTGGACACAAGAGCACGATGCAGCCCTGCCAGAAGGACTCCTGTTTGATCCATCATGTTCGCTATTTATTTGTGATAACTTGTTACTGCCAGCTAGGTGAGAAATTTCTTCTTGAGCAGTTGCATCTAACAGAGATTTAAGGAAGGGGAATACTAGCCAATGAGCTTCTTGGGACCGGGACTTGTAGGTATGTGATATTAATGAACACATCTTCCTTGGAGGGTGAACTGCTCTTGTTGCATTACAGTGATAACAGTTCATGCAGGTTATAAAACTTAATGCATTGCACGTTTCACAATCCATTTAGATCTGTGTGTTATTTACCTCTAGACACTTGGTAAGATTCACTGTGACAGTTGTCTGGTTCGTTTCTCAACTTTCTAATACCGAGTACAGTGTTAATTTAAACAATCCTATCACTGATACTAGAAATACCAAGCCTCCTTCCTCTGTTAAGGAACTTTTGTAGATCTGGGACAGCCAGAATAATCTGAAGGAGCTTCATTTTGAATTAACTCCCAAAGTGTCGGAGAGAACTTTCTCTAAGCTATATCACATGGGAGCAGCATATGTTGTCAATTAAGGACCTAACCATAGGCTATGTACATATTCTCACGTTTCTCACATTTGCACCATAGTTGGGATTGTAGCCAGCAACAGCTTTTGAGGCATTTAGCCTGCTTTAATTTTTGTTAGTTGTGGTATGTGGATTTGTTAAAGGGTACATATACACCAAGATATCGGTAAGTTTTAACGTGCTAATGATTTTCACCTCCGCAAATAGACGGCGTGGGGGGATGTCGTTTGCTTTGTTATATTCTTAAAGTTTTAGTGGAAGATATTATGAGGCATAGTCGATTACAAATTGCTTGAACTTCATTAAGAATGGTATTCATCTTCTTATTGCCCTCGTTGTATGGATCATGATTTCATCTGCATAGCTTATAGCTATATGTTTAGGTGAGGTAGGTGAGCAATTAGGAGAGCATTAATCAGAATTTCTAATAGCATCAGAGCATATGAACTCCTTCCTGCGGTGTACTAAAGAATTTCTTTAGGAATCACTTCTGAAGCATTGGACAGAGGATACTCTATTTGACAGGTATCCACCTATTATCAGCGAGGTAAGCTACCACCATTATTCATTTTGGCTAGTTCATTGTAGTATAACGGTTGTGTTCGCATATCAAATGCAGATTTTTAGCATCAAAGAAATGGTTAATACTAGTAGAGGTGTGTGTCAGTGAGAAGAAAGGTGGAAATACAGTTCTGCACACTTTTACCTTTCATGAACCCATAGAGGTTTAGGGGCGAAAGTTATGTTGATTTGTAGTACAGTCTGTTAAGCATCATTCTTCAAAAAGTTTTACAAAGACAACTCTGTTAAGGAGAACATGCTCCTAGATGTATCTGGCTGTTGGGGCTTAGGGATAGGGCACAATGAGACTATTGGTCCAGGAAGTAGGAAGAACGCCCTCAATGTAACTGAGATTTACAGTGCCAACAAAGGGTTATCAGGCACGTGCCTTAGAGTTCTGAGCAATTATAGGTTATACACATCCTCTCCAGGAGCAGTTGATCGCCTTGGTTAATGCATTATCTAATTCATACTCAGTAAGAGGCAATCACTCATCAATATTTTGGCCTCATAAAATTAATCAGTTTTCAAAATTTCTTCAGAAGTTCTCCTAAATTTTTTTCTAAATATGTGATGGTAAGGCTTTCATGCCTGGAAGTTTTGGACAGTCATTTATGAGATCATTTGCCTTTTTCAAGAGGAAAGGGATGAGCAACTTGCCAGTCTTTTCCTGGTTATTTTTTTATACTTTCCCCCACGCCAAAAACTCCAAAGTGGTGGGGGGGACCTATTTAATCCACAAACAAACTTTTCCCATTCCTGTTGCCTAAGTTCTTCCTTTTCTATTCTTGCATTTGTTAGTGCAGCTTGGAACGTTTGAGCAGGTCTGGGATTCTTTACATTCACGGTATGCATTTCACCAAATCCTCCTAGCTGCTTGTGTTAGATTGCCAGCTGTGGATCGTTATAGTATTTACATTGGTTTTCTATTGTTATTTATATGGAGGGTTTTTATTTTCATTCCTGCCCACTGGATCTGTGGAACACTCTCATAGTGGTAATTAAATTCATCATTAAATTTTTGTGTGCCAATGGGCTCGTAATTCTTATTACCATGATTCACAAAGTGGTTAATAAAGTTGTCTCTGTGTTCTGGTTTAGAATAAGTTCTCCTTCTGTATTTGCTCCTTTGATTGCTGGAGATGTGATCAAGATTGACAGGTTGTTAGTCTTGGGAAGTGATCAGATAGAAGATCATCAACTATGACAGAGTCATGCATCGTATATGATGTATTAAATCCAAGACACAGATCTAGTATGCCACCATATATGTGAGTAGGCTCAGTAGTGCCCACAATTCGAACATTATCATGCTCATTTAGCAATCTCACTAGTTTAGTTCCATTGGTGTTTGTTATAGACCCACCAATATTCTTATGTCTGGCATTAAAATCTCCAAGAATGATGGTAGGTTCACTATTGATGCGATCTGGTAAAGCATCAGGTCGAAGCTGGTTCGCTGGGGCATAGAGATTAAAAATGTTTATGGAAAAATCGCCTGCATATACTTTGACACCATGATACTGCATGTTAACTCGACTCTGCAAGGAAAGGAGTGAATGTGGCAAGTTCTTTCTGACATACATCACACAACAGTTGGTTGACCTTAGGTTATAAGCTGCATATCCAGGCAAGTTTGGTGGAGGTGCTCCATCTTTCAATCTACATTCCTGCAAACAGATGACATCAATATTCTTGGTTGCACTAATATGATGTAAGTCAGGCAACCGCTTCCTGATGGAAGCAATGTTCCATGAAAAGATTTGTAATGTATCCATTGTAGTGAGTTATTACAATCTCTTGCTCATAGATGGTAAAACTATTATGCTTTGACTACAGTGTGCAGACACTTAAGAGCAAATAGCATAGTTTGTACGTCTTTATCTTCAGGACCTTTATTTTTAAGCATTTTTCGGCATTTTGGCAGCCAGTTATAAGGCAATTCTTGAAGGCAAGAGTTATGGGCTTCTTTCTCACAAATTGCTGGAAGCTGAACGGAGATTGCTGCACTTTTGACATCATCACCATGCTCAAGAGCATCATCCTGATTACATATATTTATTAAACTTGTCAGGATCTGTTCAAGATGCTCATTTTTTTCTGGAAATTGTTATAAATATATGAGGAAGGTCAGGCGAATCCAATGCCTCTCCGGAGGATGGCACTTCTGGGTTAGTGCTTTCTTTAACACCTATCACCTATCAGGTTCCCCGTGGTCAAGTCGTCAACATGAGGTAACATGTCCTGAAGCAGCTGTGACTTACTGCGTTCACAAGGCCAAGGTGCTTCTGTGTTTTTTTAAAATGGAAAAGTTGTGAAGTTAAGGAATGTCTCCTTATCCCGTGACAGATTACTGAGAGACAGGTCACACACTCATGGTCCAGGTCCCAAAGTGTGAGTGTGGCTGGAAGTGCGAATGCACTTCTAGCAGTGAGGGTTTCATCTCGTTCTAACTTGAGGAGATTATGTCCATGGTGTACAACGGCTACAGATGAGGTCACCAGCACCTGTTGCATAGTCGGCGAGGGTTCACTAGTAATGTGGAGCAGCCATCGATAAGGAAAGTAAGATGTAAGGATTAAAGGTAGGAAATCGCTCTTCATCTGTTCTTCAGGTGAAATTTCCACTTACAGTTTAGGCAGAGAATGGTAATGTACAGTACTTCCACTGGCCTAGCATTGGAGGTTAAGACATTCTTGTGGTAGGTGACTCTCAGGAAGATCTATACCTGTTTTCCTGGTAATGAGGAAGGTAGAGAAGATAATTTTGGGCCCTGGGGGGGCCCCCGAAGGGAAAATCAAGGGGGCCCCTTCGGGAAAGAAAAATTTTTTAAAAAAAAAAGGGTTTAGTGGCACTTAAACCCCAAAATTTTAAAGGGAACAATTTGGGGTTAAAAAAGCGCACAAAATGCGTGCCTAAAGGAAATAAAGGAAAAGTCGGTCGATGGATCTATAATTTCCTCACAACAGGAACACAGAGAGTAGTCGTCAACAGAGGTAAAGTCCGAGGCAGCCTACGGTGAAAACGCTCCTGTTCACAAGGCCACAGTACTCGCTCCCATCTGTGTTCCTCATCCTTATATCCGACATAGACAAGGATGTCAGCCACAGGCACCGTGTCTTCCTTTGCAGATGACCACCGAATCTGCATGTACAGTGTTTCCATGCAGACACTGCAAAGCTCCAGCAGAACAATCAACCAAATCTTTCAGTGGGCTGAGAAAACAATATGCAAGTTCAAACACGATGAGAAATTTCAATTACTCAGATATGGGTAAACATGAGGAAATTAAATCGATCATCAGAGTACAAAACAAATTCTGGCCACAAAATTAGAGCGAAAACACCAACGTCAAAGACTGGGAGTGATCATGTCGGGAGGATTCACCTTCAAGGACCATAACATGAATTCAATCGCATCTGCTAGAAAATGACAGGATGTGGATAATGAGAACTTCAAAACTAGGAGGCAAGCCCACATGATGACATCTTCAGGTCACTTGTTCTATCTAGGCTGGAATTATTGCTGCCAACTTACAAGCACCTTTCAAGGCAGAGTGAAATTGCCCGACCTAGAAAATGTACAGAGAACTTCCACGGCGCGCATAACGGAGAATTAAAATACACCTCAATTATTGGAGTGCTTGAGGTTTCCTATACCTGTTATTCCCTGGAACCGCAGGAGGGAGAGATAACATGATTATATACACCTGGAAAATCCCTAGAGGGATCAGTACCGATCCCACTTGCACACGCGAAAATCACTCATTACGAAAGCACAAAGACTTGCAGACGATGCACCAATCCCCCAATGAAAAGCAAGGGTGTCACTAGCACGTTAAGAGCCATACAATTAAGTGTGGGGCCCGAGACTGTCTTCAACTGCCTCCACAGCCACACATAAGGGGGATTACCAACAAGACATCTGGCAGTCTTCAAGCTGGACTGGACAAGCACTAAAGTCAGTTCCGGATCAGCCGCGGCTGTAGCTCGTATGTTGGTTTGCGTGCAGCCGCAGCAAAAGCCTGGTTGATCAGGCTCTGATCTACCAGGAGGCCTGGTCTCAGACCGGGCCGCGGGGGCGTTGACCCGGAACTCTCTCCAGGTAAACTCCAGGTTAATTGAGGAAGGTCAGGCGAATCCAATGCCTCTACGGAGGATGGACTTCTGGGTTAGTGCTTTCTTTAACACCTTATCTACCTTAACAGGTTACCATGGATTACAGTAGTGTCTCTTGTTTCATATTCATTGATGGTAGGTTACTGAGCATCTGACTCATCTCCAAATTTCCAGGGAGGTTACTGGGTGGTGTCCGTTTCTGACTGTTTGTATTACCTGGAGTTTACATGGAGAGAGTTTGGGGGTCAACGCCCCCGCGCCCGGTCTGTTGACCAGGCCTCCTGGTGGATCAGCGCCTGATCCAAACCAGGTCTGTTGCTTGCTGGCCTGCACGCCAAACCACGTACGGGCCCACAGCCCGGCTGATCAGGAACTGATTAGTGCTTGGTCCAGTGCCAGCTTGAAGACTGCCAGGGGTTCTGTTGGTAATCCCCCCCTTATGTGTGTGGGAGGCAGTTGAACCAGTCTCGGGCCCCTGAATCACTATTGTATGGTCTCTTAACGTGCTAGTGACACCACCTTGCTTCTCATTCGGGGGTATGGTAGCTTCGTCCTGCCAAGTCTTTTGCTTTCGTAGTGAGGTGATTTTATGTGCAAGTTCGGTACTAGTCCCTTAGGATTTCAATGTGGTATATATCATGTTTCTCTCTCTCCTTGCGTTCCGGGGGAATACAGGTTTAGAAAACCTCTCAAGCGCTCCAGTAATTGAGGTGTTTATTCGTTATGCGCGCCAGTGAAAGTTCTCTGTACATTTTCTAGGTCGGCAATTTCTCACTGCCTTGAAAGGTGCTGTAGAGTGCAGCAATATTCCAGACTAGAGAGAACAAGTGACTTGAGGTTGTCATCATGGGCTTGGCCTCCCTAGTTTTGAAAGGTTCTCATTATCCATCCTGTCATTTTTCTAGCAGATGCGATTGATCATGTTATGTCCTTGAAGGTGAGATCCTCCGACATATCACTCCCAGGTCTTTGACGTTGGTGTTTCGCTCTATTTTTGGCCAGAATTTTTGTTTTGTACTCTGATGAAGATTTAATTTCCTCATGTTTACCATATCTGAGTAATTGAAATTTCTCATCGCCCTTGAACTTCTATTGTTTTCTGGAGACCACTGAACCAAGTTTGGTTGATGGGTCGCTGGAGCCTTGCAGTGTCTGCAATTGAAGACACTGTCATGCAGATTCGGAGTATGTATTGCAAAGGCAAGACACGGTGCAGTGGCTGTCTTCCTTGTCTATGTCGGATATGAGATGAGGAACAAGATGGGAGCTAGTACTGTGGCTTTGTGGAACAGAGCTTTTAACCGTTGCTGCTCGGACTTTACAT
Source organism: Cherax quadricarinatus (assembly GCF_026875155.1). Classification (NCBI taxonomy): domain Eukaryota; kingdom Metazoa; phylum Arthropoda; class Malacostraca; order Decapoda; family Parastacidae; genus Cherax; species Cherax quadricarinatus. The sequence goes on from NC_069475.1 coordinate 16,575,237, forward strand.
CTGTTGACGACTACTTCTCTGTGTTCTGTTAGTGAGGAAAATTATAGTCCATCGACCCCCGACTTTTCCTGTTATTTCCTTTATAGCGAGCATTTTTGTTGCGCTATTACGCCATGGGTCACACTTGTCGAAGGCTTTTGCAAAGTCTGTATATATTACATCTGCATTCTTTTTTGTCTTCTAGTGCTTAGGACTTGTCGTAGTGATCAGTAGTTGAGACTGACAGGAGCGGACTGTTCTAAACCCATGTTGGCCCTGGGTTGTGTAACTGATGGGTTTCTAGATGGGTGGTGATCTTGCTTCTTAGGACCCTTTCAAAGATTTTTATGGATAAGGGATGTGTGCCTCATTGGTCTGAAGTTCTTTGCCTCGTTGCTTTACTGCCCCCTTTGTGGAGTGGGCTATGTCTTGTGTTTTTAGTAGTGGAGGGACGATACCCCCGTGTCCATGCTCCCTCTCCACTAGGATGGAAAAGGCTCGTGATAGGGGCTTCTTGCAGTTCTGATGACCAGAGTACCATGAGTCTGGCCCTGGGGCCAGAGTGCATGTGCATGTCATTTATCGCCCTGTTCGAAGTCATTGGGCGTCAGGATAAACATCGGATAGGCTTGTGTTAATCAAATTTTTGTGGTCTCTCTCATAAAAAATTCATTTTTGATCTTCGACTGTATCAGTTCTTGGTTAGCGGCTTGCTAAAAACTGAGTCACTCATTGGGACTTGAGTAGCTCACTCATTTCCTTGCTGTCATCTGTGTAGGACCATCTTGTTTAAGTAGGGGCCAATACTGGACGTTGTTCTCGATTTTGATTTGGCATAGGAGAAGAAATACTTTGGGTTCTTTCCGATTTCATTTATGGCTTTTAGTTCTTCCCGCCGCATTGCTGCTCCTAAAGGATTCTTTTAGCTTAGTTCGATGCTGCTATTTCTCTGACCAGTGGTCTCCCTGCGCATTTTCAGATATATTGACCTATTTTAGCCCGCTCTGTTATTCTTTTCCGTCTCGCCTGTAAAGGGAGCGCCTGTCTCTTTCTATTTTACATCTTATTCCTCCTTTTTCTTAGAGGAAATAAGCCTTGTGCCATACATTGAGTGCCACCGAGTTATCTTTCTAGGGCATAAGTTTGGGTCTGTGTAGCTTGATATTATCTTACCAGCTTTTATATCGGTTTAGGACTTGGTTTACTTGGTCCCACTTTATGTTTTTGTTATTGAAGTTGAATTTGGTGAATGCTCCCTCGTGACTAGTCTCATTTTGTCGGTCTCTGGGGCTCCACGCATAATGTCTGAACCTCAATTATGTCCAATGTGATCTGAGTATATTGTTTTTGATATGGTGACCATTCTTATCTGATCTTCATTGTTAGTGAAAGATGAGGTTTCTAGTGTATTCTCAAGGTCTAGTAGGCTCTACTTATTTGCTGGTTTAAATGAATTTTGTGCAGAGATTTAAAAGCTGTGTGAGTGTGAGTTTTAATCAGGAGCTGCCTCCTGGTGTTATTACGCATACAATATTATTTGCTTATTCCTCCAATTTTAGGTCTGCCTTAAGTTGAAGTCCCCCAGGAGCAAGATGTTGGGTGCAAAGTAGCTGGAAGATTTTACCAGGGACAGTGGTCAATTTTTAACAGCTTTCTGGAATTGTGGGTGCGGATGTTGCATCCGGAGGCTTGTAGACTACCACAATGACTAGGTTTTGGTTCTCGACCTTTATTGGAGAGAAATGAACAACTCATCCCCATATTCCAAGGTGTAGCCATAGTAACTGTAGTGGCGACCAGTAGTACATATGTGCTAGCAGGGATGGCCTAGCTCCCCACAGCTGGATTTGTGTGATGGCATTCTGGTATCACCAGGAATCCTTTGCAGTGAGGTGGGGTTCTTGCACACTTTGCAGAGGTTCAGTTCAGATTCTGGCTGTGGTAGACTGGATGGCCCCATCTCTCAGTTACCATTAAGTGAACTGTTATCAGGTTTAATCGAAGGATGTTTGGGTTCTGACTGGCAATCCTTGTGGGAAACTGTAAACCCCAATTCTTTACAGGTAATACTCTTAAAGTTTCGGCTGTCAGGGCCTACTGTGCATTCTCTAAGTGGAATGTTTCCCAGCACACTTTCCACACTAGATGGAGTATTCCACAAGGCTACTGCACATGGCATAGTGCCTGGCATTTGTAACACCTACGTTTAGGGGGTAGGGTACCACCTTCGACTGTTTAGCGAAAACGAAACCATGCACCCAGATATTCCGGGGAAGGGGCACAGGACTACCAATGGCAAATAATTTGGGATTTTCCTTTAGGTCTTTTAGGCATGTGATATGCTTCACTTCGAGGTAGATAGGATGGGTCCATCAGAGAGCGGTCATCCAAAGATATGATGTACTGACCCATTTTTTAAAGTGGTGAGTAGTGTCTGATGAGGTCGGAGCAGTGAATATCACCATAAGGAGACTAAAGTAGATCATTGATCATATCTTTATTCTGTTCCACAAACACAAGTTGTGTGTGTTTTTCCTAAATTGGATCTTGAGTTTAGGAGCTTGTTTACAGCTTCATTAGCCTTGTGCACACTTAGCAGGCAGCGGGGTGTTGTCAGGGAAGTCAGCTTAACACATTCTTCCTTTGAAGAAAGACTTCTCGCAGCCTCTGTGCACAAAGGACGTTTAGTTTATCACATTGTGTACGAGGTCAGTGAGTCTGACTACGTCGATGCTCTAGCCCTTTCTCACTTTTTCTTCTATTGTTTAACTTTTAAAAGGTTTGGAAGCTATCATCATTTCATCACCTGCAGAATTGGTTCCTCTATGACAGTTGCCATGGTTGCCAGTTATGATATTGGTGTAAGACTCACAACACAAGAATTCTCGCTTATCTTTCCCTTATAGCACTTATGCAGAGCAATTATTCACTACAAAGTCAGAAGTCCAAATAAATCACACGACACAGTGCTTCAAGTTCAATGAACACCTCCACCATACTCAACCCAGACCACACCACTCAATACGACACACACCCCACCAAAAACACATCAGAGACCTCTTGTATGTGTGGTAATAATATGGACATATATGATATAAGGAATGGTACAGGCGAGGGTCTTACACCTTATCACAAAATTACAAAGATGAAAAAGAGAGCCACCGAGGAGAGAGAGAGAGAGAGAGAGGAGAGACAGAGTCAAGACGAGATGGGAGAGAGAGAGGGAGACAAAGTAGGTAATATTGAGATAAAATTAGAAATTCTGACATACTCACATTTCCCAACATGAGGTTCAAATTCAATAACTTCCACTTGAGTTAGTTTAAAGGCTTACTGCACCTAATGTACCTCACTGAAATAATAATAATGCGGACTCACAATGAATGCTGAAGACTACCTCTTTACCCCATACCATAAAATTGTAAAGAGTATTACTAAAAAAAAAAAAAAAAAAAAAGGCTAGGTAAATGTTACAATGGACAATGGAGTTAATCATCTGTGGTGGATTGCTTGGTCCAGCCTGTGTAATCACACATTACTATGCAAGATAAGTGTAAGCTGAGATAGATGAACAGTAACTAAAACAATCTCACTTACACACGCGTTGTACTATAGATAAGATAAGATAAGATTTCGTTCGGTTTTTTAACCCGGAGGGTTAGCCACCCAGGATAACCCAAGAAAGTAGTGAGTCTCGAGGACTGTCTAACTTATTTCATTGGGGTCCTTAAATTTGTCCCCCAGGATGCGACCCACACAGTTCGACTAACACCCAGGTACCTATTGATGCTGGTGAACAGGGCAAAGATGTAGAAAGTGTCGAATGTTTCCACCCGCCGGGATCGAACCCGGCCCTCTGTGTGTGAAGCGGGGCTTTAGCCACCAGACCACCGGGCCACTATGTATGACATGTGTACCAAGTACACCAAGTGTACACTATATCACTTAGAATACACTTGTGTTGATGTAGTAATATGGGAGAGTGGTAACACCCGCCTGGTCGTAATAAACACACTGATCTTCTCAAGGTCAACACCTAGGCCCAGCTTCTGGAGTACCAGCGTTTTAATGTGTTTATTATCGTGTCAGTGCGTTGTCTGCAGTCATTAAATTGGTGTATCAAAGTTAAACACTACATCCAGTTGATCAAATAGTCTAAAACAATGTACACAATGTATAACTAGAAGTATAATGATTGCAAATGTTACTTTATCAATTTTAACTAGGCGCTAGACCCACTAGATTGCGATGGCCAAGGGAAATAGATGTTGACAGGCTGACTTCTTGCTTAACCAGTTTTGAAAGTGTAACCGAATTACTCAAGTATGAAAGATATTCATGAAACTGAACATTATGAAGGAGTAGCTTGTTCACAAGTAAAAATACAAACATAAGTTACACACTCACATCACAGATGAACACTGCAATTTGAAATATTACTGGAATTTAGCAGTAAAGTTTCAGAATGAACGAGAAAATGTTTAGAAAAACACAACAATGACACTAGGACAAGCAACTTTAATATGTAACCGTATTTAATAGTTCAGTTACATGGTGCGAGCAAGTATTACATGATTTATCAATGTAAAGGAGTCACTACACTGAAGTACACTCGACTCCTTTTTTAAAGTCTTAATTACAGGCTCTACAAATGACAATTATACTGTTGGGGGGAAAGCAGCACTTACACTTCTAGCATCTCGTATGGACAGATGAATGTTCACTGTGTACAAGCCTATCACAACAAGCTTATTATGTTTATAAGTGAACCTCTGGCATGTCCCACTCAAATGTCAGCATGCAATGCCTCGTCAAATGTACTCGAGCCAATACGGAAACATGGTTATGCCAGCAGCCACTGCAGAAGTATACGACATGCTGGGCCCTAGGACAGCTATAAACTGCAGGATGCCTTAGCTTGTTCTGGCTCAGCTTTTTAGTGATGCCAAGCTTGCTTGGACTGTGTTCACCCAAGCCCGTGCCAACCACCCGGGACAACATGCTTGCAGCAGGCATGGCAGGCAACACGGCGAGGGACATCACAACGCCTGCGCAGTGGAGTGTGGCACAGGAGGACACGGGCATCAAGCACCCATGTGGTCTGGCAAAAAAACCGCCTCTAGACACAAGGCACAAATGAGGCAAATGGCTGAGTTCCAGATGAGGAAGGAGAAGGGACAAGGAAAGGATATCACCTCGCTAGACACAGGGCATATGGTTTGTAGTGGCCTGCAGGGTCGCAGTTGCAATTTTCAAAGGTCATTCACTGGGCCCCCACAGTCGTCTCGAGAGTTACCAACCTGTACTACTTGTTCATTACTCCAAACCACAGCACTTAACAATCTAGCACACGTGTCTTGAATGACAGACAAATTTTCACTACATAAGAATAGCCTTCTCTACAACACCGACGGTACGGCGGAACACTGTAGAAACGGTTCACAAAGGCATTCTGGCGATTCAGAAACAGATGTAGCCTTTGCCTTCACTAGGCTGGCTTGGAGCGCTGTGTTTGGCCCTGGATAGCTAAACTCTCCCTTATTTCCCATATGTAGATAATGGCGAGAGGTTAAGGGGATACCGGTGAATAGGAAATGTCGAGGAAGGGACATTCACTCACTAGAACACGAGTATGTGTGTAAGTGGCATGCGGGCTTTTATAGAAAAAAACCCGAACCCCCACTTTACCCTGCCATTTTCAAGGTCACCCCCCCCCCCCCCCCCCCCCCCCCAGCAGGCCAGACATTCGCACTCCCACTTTAAGACCTACGTACGGTAATGATGGTAGCATAATGTCCTAAGTCAGCGTTAATCCACTCATGCAAAGTAGTTTACAACAAATCTGCAGCACTGCGGAACTCACATATTCGAGTACCAGCGGTAGGCAGCAATATACACCTCTTACACTGCACGTTCGTTGATCAGAGGCAAACGGGGCTGAGTTAAAGGAGGAGAGTTGGGGATACAGGAGAAACAGCAGGGGTAACTGAGCACGCACATTCGCCTATCTAACATAGTCAATATGGCGAAAGGTTCTCAGGCAGGTGATGCAGTGCCTCGTCAAGGTCACAGGCTCTGAGGCCAGACTTCTCAAGGAGGTACCATAACACTGCAATACTCGTAAGATTGTTACTCATCCCCAAACTTTGCAGGAACTTCTAGCACCGTGTCTTGGTAGTGAAAGACGAATTTTCTGTGTGTTCACACCTGGGTTACCAACTCAAGTAGGACTGCAAACTCGTCGTTATTCCTCAGGTTGGTAAAGCGATAGTTGTCGAGCATTTTGAGGGCACGAGTAGCAGTGGACTAGCAAAATCGCCCTCTACACTGGTATATGGTGATAAGAGTGCCGAAAGGGTATGAGGTCAATGAAAGGCAGAGGGGAGGAGGGGGGGCAGAGCCGACCTGTGAGGGTTTTGCAAAAGGGAAAAACTATTTTTTCAGTGTTTGACTAGCGTATATCTTAGTCACAGCTCGCAATAAGAGTTCTCACAACTGAAGTTGTCTTCAACAGTAGGAGTTTTTATGATGACTTATCAGTCGGAGAAAAGAAATGGGTAGGCCTATTTCTTCATATTTAAGTGTTTTATATTTTATATTTTCTAAATAATAAAGTGTTTATGTTTGTCAGTTTTTATTCTTCTTTCTATAAATTATTTTTCCTGAGGAGGTGTGAGCCAGCCTTAGTATACTGACTAAAGTTGTTACAGGGCTGAGTAAGCCTTCACAAAGTGGTGACCTTGCCTGGAATTCAAATCTACTGAAATCAAGATTCAACTCCATCTCGGTATTAACATTGGAAACTTCAATGCCGCATACTGTGAATTTCATATAACCTGTTAGTTACGACGGTTGCAATTAAAACACGAGGAAGCATTATTACTCCAGAAAAAGCGTTCTTTCCTCCAAAATTTCCACCAGCCAACTACTGGGCATAATATAGCATTTATTGTGGTTGCAGACGCGAGAAATAAATAGAAAAGCTAGATAAGCGATTGATAAACAAGGGTTGAGGTCGACCGTTCGTCATTGAAGGAGCTGCCAGCAGTCACCGGCTCTTCAACATGCAAGTTATACTTTGTATCAATCAAATCACATATTACTCGGGTAGATAATTTCCAGTAGATCCTTCAAGCGTTAGCTCAAATCACCGACCAGTATGTTTTAAATAAGTGACCCACTGATCAGATCAGATCGACTGGTCCGAACCCTTGACTGGTCAGAACCCTTGACTGGTCTGAACCCTTGACTGGACCGAACCTTGACTGGTTTCAAACGGTTTCGTTGGACAATAAAGCAGACTGTAAACGGATGGGGTTTGTAGCGCCCTTATAAACACAAACATTAAATATATATCAGGAACGTGCACGGTAAGCTGTCCAATATACAAAAACAGTTAGAAACAGAAATACAAATAGCTAGAGCTTCATTTAAGAAGGTTATTAATAGAATATTCAAGAGGTTGCTAGTAAAATTGCAGTAAATCAACCATTCAAATCATTATGAAGCTGTGTGTAGTCTGTGGTCAGTCAAACAAATGGCTTCCACATGGATAAATTGTCATTTTTGTGGAAATTGGTGTCACGCCCCTTGTGCAGATATCCCAGAACTAGCTACAAGCAGTATTAAAACAGGGAAGTGTTTTTGGGTATGCCCAAATGAGATAAATCTTTGGACTAAAATCACAAGGGATAACATCAAAGCTGCTTTCATAGAAAACCTGGAAGCTTTCTACAACAGATGGGAACATAAAAAGTCTGGGCTGATGGTACTGCCCTTGATACTGGCCATGTAGTCAGAAACTGTAAGGCTGGAGGTGATGTCCTGGTAGTCAGTAAATGTGGGGCTGATAGTGCTGTCCTGGGAGACAGTAATGGTGAAGCTGGAGATGCTGTCCTGGGAGACAGTAATGGTGAAGCTGGAGGTGCTGTCCTGGGAGACAGCAATGGTGAAGCTGGAGGTGCTGTCCTGGGGGGACAGAAATGGTGAACCTGGAGGTGCTGTCTGGGAGACAGTAATGGTGAAGCTGGAGATGCTGTCCTGGGAGACAGTAATGGTGAAAGCTGGAGATGCTGTCCTGGGAGACGTAATGGTGAAGCTGGAGATTTTGTCCAGGTAGTCGGGAATTATACGCAGGAAGGAATAATATAAATGACCTCATAGGGGACAGGAGCCATAGTAGGGAAAAAGTGTAGTCAAAGATAAGATAAAACCAATATTGCAAACTAGAAATACCTCAGGAAAATAGAAACAAGAGGACTCCACTAGCATAGTGAGGATATATTACCAAAAACAACTGGTGGGAGCTCCATTGTTGGTGCTAGGGAGGATAGAAGTAAGACAGGGAAACATGCACAACCGGGAAACAGTCACAGAAACCCAAGGCAAATGGAAACCAAGCCTGTGCACATTATTTATGCACTTGGTATCATCTGGTATGGGAAATCTGGAAAAAAACAGATGGGACGTGCAACTATGACCACCCTAAAAAATGCCATGCCCATATGACAACCCGGAAATGAAACTCCCTTCCTGTAAGCTTTTTCACCCTGAACTATGTACCTCTTCAGTACAGGAAAGACTGTGCTATAACCTAAATTGCCGGATAACATCTAAAGGGAACAAAAAGATACAAAACATCCAGGCCATGGGAAAACCTGGGTAGCCACAGCCACTCAAGAGGGAGAGGTTTTTTAGTGCCAAGAAGGAAAAAAACTGGCAGGAAATGGCAGAAATCTTACACCAAATCCAGTCATTCCTGGGTGGAACCCCCAGTCGATGGGCCCCCAAACCCCAAAACCAACAGATACAGATACTATGCCGGAAAAAAATCCCCCCCCCCAGTACCAACAATGCCACCAGTCTGATAACATTCTTCTTGCAATATACAGGGTCTAAAGCCAGCAAAAAAACAACAAATACCTTTCATCCGTGGACTGCTTGCAGAGGCAATGGCAATGTTTTCGGCTTTCACTGAGACCCACATAGAGGATCACTTGGACTACGAAAAATGGATCCAGGTTACAACCCATACAGATGTGACAGAGTGAACAGGCAAAAGGGGGGGGGGTTGGCCTTTTACATTGCAGAGTCACTTGTTTTTCACAGAACTGCTAAATGCCTCAAATGATGTAGTGGAAGTTTTAGCAGTAAAGGTCGAGAACCAAAACCTAGTCATTGTGGTAGTCTACAAGCCTCCGGATGAACATCCCAGCAATTCCAGGAACAGCTGTTAAAATTGACCACTGTTGGAAATTTTTCCAGCTCCCGCACCCAACATCTTGCTCCTGGGGGATTTCAACTTAAGGCACCTAAAATGGAGGATATTTGCAAATAATATTGTTGCAGAAATAACACCAGGAGGCAGCTCTGATGAAAACTCACACTCACACGAGCTTTTAAATCTCTGCACAAAATTCAATTTAAAACCCGCAAATAATAGAGCCTACTAGACTGGAGAATACACTAGACCTCATATTCACTAACAATGATTTATCTGATAAGAAATGTCACCATATCAAAAACAATATACTCAGATCACAACATTAAATTTAGGTTCAGCATGTATGGTGGAGCCCAGACCGACAAATGAGACTAGTCACGAGGGAGCATTCACCAAATTCAACTTCAATAACAAAACATAAAGTGGGACCAAGTAAACCAAGTCCTAACCGATATAAGCGGGGAAGATATACTAAGCAACACAGACCCAAACTTATGCCTAGAACAGATTAACTCGGTGGCACTCGATGTATGCACAAGGCTTATTCCTCTAAGAAAAAGGAGGAGTAGATGTAAAATAGAAAGAGACAGGCGCTCCCTTTACAGGCGACGGAAAAGAATAACAGAGCGGCTAAAAGAGGTCAATATATCTGAAATGCGCAGGGAGACACTGGTCAGAGAAATAGCAAGCATCGAACTTAAGCTAAAAGAATCCTTTATGAGTCAGGAATCACGGGAAGAACTATAAAGCCATAAATGAAATCGAAAGAAACCAAGTATTTCTTCTCCTATGCCAAATCAAAATCGAGAACAACGTCCAGTATTGGGCCCCTACTTAAACAAGATGGGTCCTACACAGATGACAGAAAGGGAAAATGAGTGAGCTACTCAAGTCCCAGTATGACTCAGTTTTTAGCAAGCCGCTAACCAGACTGAGAGTCGAAGATCAAAATGAATTTTTTATGAGAGAGCCACAAAATTTGATTAACACAAGCCTATCCGATGTTATCCTGACGCCAAATGACTTCGAACAGGCGATAAATGACATGCCCATGCACTCTGCCCAGGGCCAGGACTCATGGAAATCTGTGTTCATCAAGAACTGCAAGAAGCCCCTATCACGAGCCTTTTCCATCCTATGGAGAGGGAGCATGGACACGGGGGTCGTCCCCCAGTTACTAAAAACAACAGACATAGCCCCACTCCACAAAGGGGGCAAGTAAAGCAAACAGCAAAGAAACTACAGACCAATAGCACTAACATCCCATATCATAAAATCTTTGAAAAGGGTCCTAAGAAGCAAGATCACCACGCATCTAGAAACCCATCAGTTACACAACCCAGGGCAACATGGGTTTAGAACAGGTCGCTCCTGTCTGTCTCAACTATTGGACCACTACGACAAGGTCCTAAATGCACTAGAAGACAAAAAGAATGCAGATATAATATATACAGACTTTGCAAAAGCCTTCGACAAGTGTGACCATGGCGTAATAGCGCACAAAATGCGTGCTAAAGGAATAACAGGAAAAGTCGGTCGATGGATCTATAATTTCCTCACTAACAGAACACAGAGAGTAGTCGTCAACAGAGTAAAGTCCGAGGCAGCTACGGTGAAAAGCTCTGTTCCACAAGGCACAGTACTCGCCCCCATCTTGTTCCTCATCCTTATATCCGACATAGACAAGGATGTCAGCCACAGCACCGTGTCTTCCTTTGCAGATGACACCCAAATCTGCATGACAGTGTCTTCCATTGCAGACACTGCAAAGCCCCAGGCAGACTCAACCAAATCTTTCAGTGGGCTGCAGAAAACAATATGAAGTTCAACGATGAGAAATTTCAATTACTCAGATATGGTAAACATGAGGAAATTTTAAATCGTCATCAGAGTACAAAACAAATTCGGGCCACAAAATAGAGCGAAACACCAACGTCAAAGACCTGGGAGTGAGGATCTCACCTTCAAGGACCATAACATTGTATCAATCGCATCTGCTAGAAAAATGACAGGATGGATAATGAGAACCTTCAAAACTAGGGAGGCCAAGCCATGATGGGCACTCTTCAGGTCACTTGTTCTATCTAGGCTGGAATATTGCTGCACACTAACAGCACCTTTCAAGGCAGGTGAAATTGCCGACCTAGAAAATGTACAGAGAACTTTCACGGCGCGCATAACGGAGATAAAACACCTCAATTATTGGGAGCGCTTGAGGTTCCTAAACCTGTATTCCCTGGAACGCATGAGGGAGAGATACATGATTATATACACCTGGAAAATCTAGAGGGACTAGTACCGAACTTGCACACGAAAATCACTCATTACGAAAGCAAAAAGACTTGGCAGACGATGCACCATCCCCCCAATGAAAAGCAGGGGTGTCACTAGCACGTTAAGAGACCATACAATAAGTGTCAGGGGCCCGAGACTGTTCAATGCCTCCAGCACACATAAGGGGGATTTCCAACAGACCCCTGGCAGTCTTCAAGCTGGCACTGGACAAGCACCTAAAGTCAGTTCCGGATCAGCCGGGCTGTAGCTCGTATGTTGGTTTGCGTGCAGCCAGCAGCAACAGCCTGGTTGATCAGGCTGTGATCCACCAGGAGGCCTGGTCTCAGACCGGGCCGCGGGGGCGTTGACCCCCGGAACTCTCTCCAGGTAAACTCCAGGTAAGGGGGATTACCAACAGACCCCTGGCAGTCTTCAAGCTGGCACTGGACAAGCACCTAAAGTCAGTTCCTGATCAGCTGGGCTGTGGCTCGTACGTTGGGTTGCTTGCAGCCAGCAGCAACAGCCTGGTTGATCAGGATCTGATCCACCAGGAGGCCTGGTCACAGACCGGGCCGTGGGGGCGTTGACCCCCGGAACTCTCTCCAGGTAAACTCTCTCTCTCTCTCCAGGTACCACAGATGTTTACCACCAGCCATGAGTAATCATTCTCTATGGTATGACTACAGTATAGGTATTTAAAAGTTAAGTTAAAGTAGCAAAAGAATAAAAAAGTAGAAAAAAAAATATATATGAGGTAGTTGGTACTAGTTAGCAAAAGATAGTTAAGGGCCTTGAACAATAATATAATTGAAATATACACTAATTGCACACACAATATATTCACTAAGATATGAAAACAATCTTAGAGTAGGACTTACAATATAAACTTATAATATAAAAATACAAATTGAAATGGTACTTGCAATTGCACTAGAGTCTGGTATAGGTTGTTGACAAGATCAAGAGTATAACTAGATTTAAATTGACAAAATGAAATTCACAATTAAAGTACCAAAAGAATAATAGTAAAAAATAACAATGGTAATGTCTTGGTTATAATATGATAGTAAGATGGTGGGACAGGTACCCAGGACAGGTACAAGTACACGGTACAAGTACAAAGGATAATATAAAGGTTGGAGTTGAATATACAAACTTGAAAATTTTTTATGGGAAGGGTTATAAAAATAATGTTTAATGTACAAAAGAAAAATTGACTGGTAGTAAATATGGTGTTTAATAAATTTTAGTAAGTAATAATGATTAAAAAAAAAAGTGAAAAAAGTAATGTTATTTCATTAAATATTGCACGGGTAGTTATACTAGAGGTTATATGGCAGTACAGGTAATTAAGAGTACCTAAGATACTAAATGTGGTATTAAAACAGGTAAAGGTAATTAGACAAGTAATGGTTATTAAATTCAAAAAATGTTAAGATAAATTGAAATTATAGTAAAAATGATTAATTATTAATTTTAGTAAGTAATATCAATTAATAGTACTTAAAAAAAATAGAGTGTAATATGGACAGAGAAAGTATCAATTTAGCTAATGTTTAAGCAACAATAGTAAAAAAAAATTACATTAGGTGACTTATGCTTACTAGTAAAATCACAAAATGAGGTAGTTGACTTTTTAAATTAAAAGAGATTGTACAATGAATTGAACAATAATGGAGCAAAACATACACTACACTACGTAGGCTTTTAAGTTGGACATTGTTTAGTTATTCTCTGTAAGATTAATATCCCTGAGAAATCGTGATAGATCATTCTCGTTCGTGATTGTGTACAGTTGACCTACATTTGTTTTCCTAACAAGAATTTTCCCATCCCGTGTGAAGCATTGGTGTATTGTGTCGTTATTCTCCCGCTTAAGTTTTCTGACTCTATACAGGAGGTTCTGACGTTTTTTGTTAAGACACTCGTTTATGTATACCTCTTTCTTTACTTTAATATATGCAATAATAAATTAACATAGATAGTTACGTATATAAATGTGATATAAATATATATAAAAAGAGGCATTATCAGTGGGTGTGTTGCGGTCCACTAAGTGTGGAAATTTATTTGGTCCAAGTAGTTCCACAGCTCAGATCCAGCATGGGCATCTGGTCGTCTGAGCCGAGTGGCCCTTAAACCCTCCCAAACACGGCATTCTCTGGTTGGCGGTTGGTAAGCTTATTTAATTTATAGATTTACTCTTCAGGGAAGGAGTAGGTAGTTTTACTGGTAGTACACTAATATTAGGTTTACTAAGGCATCTGTAGATAATGATAGAGTAGACCTAAGACCTTAACATAGGTAGTAATAGGCCGATAATGAAGGCAAACACTAGGATAAGTTAGCTAGGGAGAACTGGCAGCCCTAGCTTGAATGGCAGGGCGCAGGTCACAAAGACAGAATAGTGCCCTTCTTACGATAGACACCGACTGGACAAGACGTGCCGTGAACAGCAGGCGGCGCCCCCACGTGTCTTCACATCTGAGACCTGGGGAAATCTGGTAGAGGCACCTCGATGTACCGTAGATGATCTCCTCCATCAGCCCATACAGTAAGACGAGATATTCACCTTTTCCCGTAGGATCTGGCCATGTTCTTAGAGATTGTGGGTTGAGTTACTGTGGGCTCGGCGTGCTACAGAGAGAGAGCATGCCCAGTAAGTACCAGCGTCTCAGAGCCGTCTGAAGCTAGTGTCTGAGTCTGCATAGTTTTACTAGGGGATACATACCCTCTTGGATATAGGAATTTCTGAGGTGCAGGCAGGACACTAATAACGATTGAATATTGCAGGAATTAATGCTCCCGGTTGCACGTGGTTCCCAAGGGGAAGTCCAAAGGGGCTAAAGCTAGGCTTAGGAAGTTGAAGATCAGGATATATGCTGCAACACCAAGTAAGTTAGTCCTTTATACATGCATGCAGGCAAAGTTTCTTGCAATACCAATCATTTGTGAAAATCTGTTCTATAAGCCACTTGTGAGGCTGAGGTACCCACCTCAGAGCTCGGTGTCAACAGAGTTTGCCAGGGTAGGCGACTCACTTGAAGGCAGTCCACACAAGTTTTCACAAAAGTGGTCCTTCGAAAACCGGATGTGGAATAGCTAGGTTAAGCTATCATAGCTAGGCCACAGTTAGGAACTAGTTTAACAGAGTTAGGTTAAGCTATCATAGCTAGGCCACAGTTACCTGGAGTTTACCTGGAGAGAGTTCCGGGGGTCAACGCCCCCGCGGCCCGGTCTGAGACCAGGCCTCCTGGTGGATCACAGCCTGATCAACCAGGCTGTTGCTGCTGGCTGCACGCAAACCAACATACGAGCTACAGCCCGGCTGATCCGGAACTGACTTTAGGTGCTTGTCCAGTGCCAGCTTGAAGACTGCCAGGGGTCTGTTGGTAATCCCCCTTATGTGTGCTGGGAGGCAGTTGAACAGTCTCGGGCCCCTGACACTTATTGTATGGTCTCTTAACGTGCTAGTGACACCCCTGCTTTTCATTGGGGGGATGGTGCATCGTCTGCCAAGTCTTTTGCTTTCGTAATGAGTGATTTTCGTGTGCAAGTTCGGTACTAGTCCCTCTAGGATTTTCCAGGTGTATATAAATCATGTATCTCTCCCTCCTGCGTTCCAGGGAATACAGGTTTAGGAACCTCAAGCGCTCCCAATAATTGAGGTGTTTTATCTCCGTTATGCGTGCCGTGAAAGTTCTCTGTACATTTTCTAGGTCGGCAATTTCACCTGCCTTGAAAGGTGCTGTTAGTGTGCAGCAATATTCCAGCCTAGATAGAACAAGTGACCTGAAGAGTGTCATCATGGGCTTGGCCTCCCTAGTTTTGAAGGTTCTCATTATCCATCCTGTCATTTTTCTAGCAGATGTGATTGATACAATGTTATGGTCCTTGAAGGTGAGATCCTCCGACATGATCACTCCCAGGTCTTTGACGTTGGTGTTTCGCTCTATTTTGTGGCCCGAATTTGTTTTGTTTTAGGAACCAGTTTAAAAAAGTTAGGTTAAGTTAGCACACCTAGGTCAAAGTTACTCAGAGGCTAGGCCAAGCTGACTATACACAGAAGTTGTTATTTGCAGTAATTTACAGGCAGGCCAGGTAGGCTAGAGAAGCTTGTGAATTTAATTATTTACAGTGATTACAAGTAATCCAGAGTAGGAGACTTGTGTGTTAATTACTTACAGTGGATTTGCAAGGTAGCCACATTTAGGCTAGGCTTGTGCAATATTTACAAAAGGTTATAGTAGCTAGGACAGATTTAACCTAGTTATTATTTACAGGGAGTTATAAAGCCAGGTTTAAGTTATAGCATACTAGCTAGGTTAGGATTTACCTTATCCAACCATCCACGCTAAATAGAGTAAGCTGGGCACAGTTAGGCCAAGCTGTTTACATACATTATTTATTTACTGTTTCACAAGTTGAATTGTTGAATTTACTTGTGTTAACCAAGTGATTTTAATTTGTATATTGCACTTTTATTGTGATTTTCATCATCTTTGATTCATGTTAATGTGGGATTTGTGAATTATACCTGAGACTAGGTTAAGTCCTGTAATTATTTGCTGGCATTGTACAGTTGAGTGCTAGATTAAGCTTTCACATCGATACACATTTTTGATTGGGATTTGAGAGCTAACAGTGTACATTTTTGATTCATAGTAGTCAACTTAACAAAGGGAATTGTTAAGCTTGTTGAGAATCCTTAAGACTCGTTCATTCTTGCCTAACACCGTGACGTGCTGTGGGGTGGACTGGGTAAAGTACAATTAGTGTCGCACTCCTCATTAAACTTCGACAATGGCAGATGGGGGTTCAGGAGAGTCTAGTCCAGTGTTAACAAAATTAAGGCGATCAGTAGCAGCATACAAAGGGCATCTGAACAGAATACGTAACAGGTGCAAGGCTACTTGCCAACGCAGTAATGTAGACTGCGATGATTTGCAAGACTGCTTGAAGAGTTTGGGGGAAAAATGGGAAGCCTATGAACGAGCATTCTCAGCATATGAGCAACAGGCTATTGCGGATGAGGAATCCCAGGGAAGTCTTCACCAGGCTATGGACGAATTCGATAAGGATGATGTAGATTGTCATCAGGAAATGAATATGTACAAAGATAAGTTAAGTACATTAAAGGCTAGTATTCCAAGGTGGGGTTTGAACGCCGCAGGTACCCCAAACAACCGCACACCTGTCAATTTGTTGCCCAAGTTGCCCCAGTTGAATTTGCCAACGTTCGACGGAACCTTAACAGAGTACATAGCTTTCTGGGATCAGTTTAGAGCCCAGATAGATGACAGAAACGATTTGTCAGATGCTGTCAAGTTGCAGTATTTGCGGTCGCAGCTCAAGGGTAAAGCCTTAGATCTGGTCCAGCACTACCCGATTACTGACACTAATTACCAACATGCCAAAGACCAATTAGAAGACATGTTTGGCAACACTGAGGAGATAAAGGTAGCTATACTTTATCGGTTGTTGGATCTAGAGGCTTGCCGACATGACCGTCAAAGTCTAGAGAAGTTCCGTATTGAGATTATGAGCTTGACCAATAGTTTCAGAGATCTGCATGATGAGAATGATTCAAAATGGGTCCTTAGCCAGGTGATTCAGAGGAAACTGGCTAGCACGACAGTGCATGAGTTACACTTAAAATATCGGATGAATAGGTTCACGATAAACCAAATTATTGAAGGGTTAGGGGATCTCATATCTCACCTGAGCATAGGTCAGGGGGAGAAATTACCTACCAAGGAGAAGTCGGTCGACTTCCCCAGACATTCGAGAGATAGACCTAAACCACCTCCCACTAAAGTAGGCACGTATTATGCCCAGGGTGAGTCCTCCACCCACAGGGCCAAGGGAGAAGCCACTAAAGCGGCCAGTATGAGACGGTGCGTGTTTTGTGATGAAGAACACGCTAGTTCAGGGTGTTCAAGCTTCACCACCTATAACCAAAGGGTTCAACGGCTAAGAGAGTTGAGACTTTGTTTCAAGTGTTGTGGAGAACATTTTGCCAGGGACTGTAACACCATGCTCAGGGAGTGTCGGGGCTGCCGGAAGGGAAAGCACCACAGTGCACTGTGTCCTAATGATGCTGGATTAGCACAAGTTAAGGAGAGCAAACCACAAGAAAGGGCAGAGAGCAAGAGCAAGTCAGAAGTAGCGATGAGTGTGGTGAGTACGGCACCGAGAATTTGTTCTGGTGAGCAGTTTCAAGGCTCGGTGGCCTTGCCCACCATAATGGCGGTGGTCGCGAACGGGAAGAAGTCTGAAATGACCCGTTTGTTCTTTGACAGTGGGGCACAGAGATCCTTCATAGCAGAGAGTCTAGCAACTAGGTTGAAGCTGGAGACAGTTGGTAAAGTTGACATGAAGGTGGAAGGGTTTGGTGGGGAGGTCCCACGCAGGTCTTATCCAGTAGTCAAGGTGACGGTCAGGTTAGCCGGGCATCGACGGGAAATTTCAGCCTTGATGGTGAAGAGGCTGCCCAATATCATTACCACTAGGGGACTGGCTGCAGCAGTCAAACGTTTGAGGGAGTTGGTGTGGAAGCTAGCGGAACCAGACATTGCTACAGACAATGTTAGTAATGTAGGCATCTTGGTAGGAGGGGATTACCTAGACGAGTTCGTGTCTACGAGAAGGGTTATCAAGGAGGGTGTGGGCCTGTACAGGACTCCAGCAGGGTACATCGTAGGAGGCAGAGTACCAGCTCACTTCCCTGCGACCCCGGGAAAGGAGGGCTCTGGTATTACAGCGACTGAGGCTGTACTGGTGATGCGGATTGGTGTGCACGAAGGCCTGTCAGAGGCGCAAGTTGGCATATCCGACAGTGAGACGGTCCATAAACTATGGGACCTGGATGTAGTAGGGATTAAAGGTGACCAGCCGCCCCCCGAACACAAAGAGACGTATCGAGATTACTTGAACCATGTACAGTTCAGGGACGGGCAGTATTGGGTGCGACTCCCATGGAAACCGGGCCACCCAACGCTGCCCACTAATTTCAAGAGGGCACGTGGTCAGTTGAATTCATTGGTGAACAGCCTGACCAAGAAGGGTCTGGTGGGGAAATATATGATATTATTAAGGAACAGCTGGCCCTTGGGTTCATCGAGAAAGTGCCCAATGCCAGCCCTGGGGAAAACACCCATTATCTTCCACACATGGCAGTCACCAAGGAGTCGGTAACCACTCCCATCAGAGTAGTCTTCAACTGCAGCTCGCAGGCGAGTCCCCGAGAGCCATCGTTGAATGACTGTCTGCTCACAGGGCCCTCCCTGACGCAGAAATTAGCAGATGTGTTGTTGAGATTCAGGACGGAACAGTACACCTATGCGGCAGACATTAGCAAAGCCTTCCTACGTATTGGGTTGCAGCCACAGGATAGGGACTACACAAGGTTCTTGTGGTTGGCTAACAGGGAGGTGCCAAGCAAGGGTATGATACTATAGATTCAGGGCAGTGTTGTTTGGTGCCACTAGTTCACCATTCCTATTACAGGCTACCATAGACTACCACCTTGTGAACTGTAACAGCCCGCTTAAAGAATTACTGAAGACCCTATTTTATGTAGACAACATGCAGGGTACCACCTCAGATGAAAGGCTGTTGATGGATATTTACCGAGAGTCTAATCAGGAGATGCTCTCGGCTAACATGCCATTGAGAGAATGGGTGACAAACAATCCAACGTTGCGGGGCATGGTGGAACGTGACTATACTGGCTACTCAGTGCCTGAGGTAACATCGGTGTTGGGACTGGAGTGGGAAATCAAGGAAGACAGACTTAGGCTAAAGAGGAAGCCTGATGGGGAAGGGAAGCTGACCAGGAGGTCTTTGCTGAGCAAAGTGCAGACTGCCTTCGATCCTTTGGGTTTGTTGACACCCATCACCATTCGAGGGAGGATGCTGGTGCAACAGACCTGGGAGCTGAACCTAGGTTGGGACTACCCACTGCCAGAAACAGTCTGCCAGGAGTGGGATCTGGTTAACAAAGACCTAGCGAATTGCACGAGTTCACATTCCCCAGGTCCATCGGGTGCACCGGGCGGGATTATGACTTGCACGTCTTCTGTGATGCCTCCTCCAGGGCCTATGGGACAGTAGCGTATTTGGTGGCCGGGGACCAAGTCAATCTGGTCACCAGTCGTGCGCGGGTGACACCCCTGAAGGATTGCTCGATCCCAAAGCTAGAGCTCACGGCGATGTTGCTGGGAGCAAGACTGGGTAAGTACGTAGAGGAGGTGTTAAGTAATCTGAGGGTGACACACACCTATGTATGGACAGACTCGGAGGTGGCCTTACAGTGGGTCCAGAATGACAGGTCTAAGCTCCCCTATGTCAGGAATCAGGTAAAGGAGATACGGGAACTACAGTCAACGTCAACAATTCTGTATGTGCCTACAGATCAAAACCCAGCCGACCTGATAAGCCGAGGGGTGACACACAGAAAGTTGAGTAAAAGTGAGCTTTGGTTCAAAGGCCCAGACTGGTTACCGGCAAGGGATTGCTGGCCGGAGCAGAAATTCGTGGAGACAATCAGCAGCATAGTACATTTTGCGGGGGAACACGACACTGAATTATTTGACCCCAGGCGCTACTCCTCGTGGAGAAAACTTATAGGAGTCACGGAAATGGTATTTCGATTCGTGAGGAAGCTGCATGACAAGGTAAGCCAAGGTCGACAGTTGTCTCTAGTGGGTCCCAGAGAATATTGGATAAGGCAGTACCAAAGGGGGAGGTTCCCAGGAGTGCTGGAAGTACTTGCAACCCGGCAGCAGGTTATGGCGTCAGGACGCGTGTCCAACGATGACGACTCAGGGAACAGCAAATTGGTTCACTCATTGGGATTGTTCCTAGATCATGCGGGGCTAATAAGATGCAGGGGAAGAATACAAAACTCTGAGCTCAGCTATGGGGCCAAACATCCCGTGCTACTGGGAAAGGAGGGATGGGCGACAGAGCTATTGATACAAGATGCCCATCAGAGGACCTTACATGGGGGGTTTGGAGATACCCCTCACCTGCCTACGTCAGAATTACTGGTATTGAGGGTCGAGCTGCCGTCAAAAGGGTGCTAAAGAGTTGCACGGTCTGCCGGCGGTACGATGGGAGGACCCTACCGTACCCAGGTCCACCACCGCTGCCTCAGGAGCGGGTATATAGTGACAGGCCCTTTGAGACTGTAGGAATAGACTATACTGGGGCTATCACATTGAAGAACCCAGGAGACGTTAAGGAGGACCCTCAGAAAGTATATGTCTGCCTGTTTACTTGTGCCACTACTCGAGCGGTGCATTTGGAGTTGGCAGAAGATATGACAACAGAGACTTTCGTGAAGTTGTTCAGGAGGTTTACTGCCAGATTCTCGTGCCCGCGATTGATTATCTCGGACAATGGCACAAGCTTTAGGGTGGCCGATAAAGTTTTCAGGAATCTTAGGGACAACGGAGAAGTACGAGAACACCTGAAGAGAATAGAGTGCGAGTGGAGGTTCATAGCTCCCAGGGCACCCTGGCAAGGGGGATTCTATGAACGCATGGTGAGCAGAGTCAAAAGGTGCATTCGGAAGGTCTTGCACGCAGGAGGGTGAGCTGTGATGAACTGAGGACAGTGTTAGTTGAGATAGAGCAAGAGTTAATAACAGGCCTACTGACCTACGTACAAAATGGAATTGACGAGCAAGAAGCTCTCACCCCCAATCACATGCTGTTTGGAAGAAGGATTGAGCCCTTCCCCGCAATTTTAAGTCAGTCTTCCAAGGAGCTGGATTATTATGGGCCAGATGGTCCCCCCATCAATGAAGAACTGCACAGGAGTCACAACAGACTGGTGAACATCCTGGACAAATGGAACCAGGTGTGGCGCAGGGATTACTTGACAACCTTGCGGGAACATTTCTATGGTGCCGACCCCGAGGCGAATAAGATGATGCTAAGTGAAGGGGACCTGGTGCTGGTAGAATCCGAGGCACCGAGGGCATACTGGCCTCTTGGCCTGGTAGTGTCAACCCACCCAGACAAGGCTGGGCGGTTGAGAATGGTGAAAGTGAGAATGAACAGTGTCGAGACTATAAGACCCATCAACAGGCTTTTGCCTCTCGAGGTCCACACGGTGGGACCGGGACATGAGAAATCAGACCAGAGGTTGAGCGAGCTGAGCGGCCGGACGACCCGTCGAACGGCGCTCGAGTCCAGGGCCCACTGGGGGGGCCTGCAGGAGGCAGACTTGATCTAGACTTAGCGCCTACCTTCGCCGGCGGGAGGATGTGGAAATTTATTTGGTCCAAATAGTTCCACAGCTCAGATCCAGCATGGGCGTCTGGTCGTCTGAGCCGAGCGGGGGGCCCTTAAACCCTCCCAAACACGGCATTCTCTGGTTGGCGGTTGGTAAGCTTATTTAATTTATAGATTTACTCTTCAGGGAAGGAGTAGGTAGTTTTACTGGTAGTACACTAATATTAGGTTTACTAAGGCATCTGTAGATAATGATAGAGTAGACCTAAGACCTTAACATAGGTAGTAATAGGCCAATAATGTAGGCAAACACTAGGATAAGTTAGCTAGGGAGAACTGGCAGCCCTAGCTTGAATGGCAGGGCGCACGTCACAAAGACAGAATAGTGCCCTTCTTACGATAGACAACACCGACTGACAAGACGTGCCGTAACAGCAGGCGGCGCCCCACGTGTCTTCACATCTGAGACCTGGGAAATCTGGAGAGGCACCTCGATGTACCGTAGATGATCTCCATCAGCCCATACAGTAAGACGAGATATTCACCTTTTCCCGTAGGATCTGGCCAGTGTCTTAGGAGATTGTGGGTTGAGTTACTGTGGGCTCGGCGTGCTACAGAGAGAGAGCATGCCCAGTAAGTACCAGCGTCTCAGAGCCGTCTGAAGCTAGGTCTGAGTCTGCATAGTTTTACTAGGGGATACATACCCTCTTGGATATAGGAATTTCTGAGGTGCAGGCAGGACACTAATAACGATTGAATATTGCAGGAATTAATGCTCCCGGTTGCACGTGGTTCCCAAGGGGAAGTCCAAAGGGGCTAAAGCTAGGCTTAGGAAGTTGAAGATCAGGATATATGCTGCAACACCAAGTAAGTTAGTCCTTTATACGTGCATGCAGGCAAAGTTTCTTGCAATACCAATCATTTGTGAAAATCTGTTCTATAAGCCACTTGTGAGGCTGAGGTACCCACCTCAGAGCTCGGTGTCAACAGAGTTTGCCAGGGTAGGCGACTCACTTGGAGGCAGTCCACACAAGTTTTCACACTAAGTAACACAATTTATAATGATTCTGATATACACATAACTACATAACTAACACACTACTGTAAAATACACAGTGCTTCCATTACTGTTTTTTTTTATCATAACGTAAAATGACACAAAGCACTTACAATACTTGTGACTCCCACCCCCCCAACATTTACGTTATTGTTATTATTATACTCAAAATGTTGCGCTAAACCACAATGGTGAACATGCACTTTAACCGTTTTATATACTCCATATATTCTCATTTTTAGTTTAAAACATTGCAATGAACTAATAAATAAAAGAAGCCTAACAGGTCCTCCACAGAAAAAAATTAAATTAGATATTCGCAATACACTTACACGTTTATCTATGAGCTGACATGAAATATAGACTCCACAACATCTTAAAACTATTCAAAGAACTTTTAAAATACTGACAACTATTATACTTTATGACAATATATAAATAATAACACTACTTTACTATTACCTGGAGAGAGTTCCGGGGGTCAACGCCCCCGCGGCTCGGTCTGTGACCAGGCCTCCTGGTGGATCAGAGCCTGATCAACCAGGCTGTTGCTGCTGGCTGCACGCAAACCAACGTACGAGCCACAGCCCGGCTGATCAGGAACTGACTTTAGGTGCTTGTCCAGTGCCAGCTTGAAGACTGCCAGGGGTCTGTTGGTAATCCCCCTTATGTGTGCTGGGAGGCAGTTGAACAGTCTCGGACCCCTGACACTTATTGTATGGTCTCTTAACGTGCTAGTGACACCCCTGCTTTTCATTGGGGGGATGGTGCATCGTCTGCTAAGTCTTTTGCTTTCGTAGTGAGTGATTTTCGTGTGCAAGTTCGGTACTAGTCCCTCTTGGATTTTCCAGGTGTATATAATCCCTGTATCTCTCCCTCTGCGTTCCAGGGAATATAGGTTGAGGAACCTCAAGCACTCCCAGTAATTGAGGTGTTTTATCTCCGTTATGCGTGCCGTGAAAGTTCTCTGTACATTTTCTAGGTCGGCAATTTCACCTGCATTGAAAGGTGCTGTTAGTGTGCAGCAATATTCCAGCCTAGATAGAACAAGTAAACTTGAAGAGTGTCATCAGGGGCTTGGCCTCCATAGTTTGAAGGTTCCATTATCCATCCTGTCTTTTTCTAGCAGATGGGGTTTGATACAATGTTATGGTCCTTGAAGGTGAGATCCTCCAACATGATCACCCCAGGTCTTTGCCGTTGGTGTTTTGCTCTTTTTTGTGGCCCAGAATTTGTTTTGTACTCAGATGAAGGTTTAATTTCCTCATGTTTACCATATCTGAGAAATTTTAAAATTTTTCTCATCGTTGAACTTCATATTGTTTTCTGCAGTTCCACTGAAAGATTTGGTGATGTCCGCCTGGAGCCTTGCAGTGTCTGCAAGGGAAGACACTGCCCATGCAGATTCGGGTGTCATCTGCAAAGGAGACACGGTGGCTGTGGCTGACGCCCTTGCTATGTCGGATATGAGGATGAGGAACAAGATGGGAGCGAGTACTGTGCCTTGGGGGAAACAGAGCTTTTCACCGTGCTGCCTCGACTTTACCTGTTGACGACTACTCTCTGTGTTCGTTAGTGAGGAAATTATAGATCCATCGCCCGGGACTTTCCTGTTATTCCTTTAGCACGCATTTTTTTGCGCTATTAGCCAGGGTCACACTTGTCGAAGGCTTTTGCAAAGTTTGTATATTTTACATCTGCATTCTTTTTGTCTTCTAGTGCATTTAGGACCTTGTGTAGTGATCCAATAGTTGAGACAGACAGGAGCGACCTTTTTCAAAACCCCCATGTTGCCCTGGGTTGTGTAACTGATGGGTTTCTAGATGGGTGGTGATCTTGCTTCTTAGGACCCTTTCAAAGATTTTTATGATATGGGATGTTAGTGCTATTGGTCTGTATTTTCTTTGCTGTTGCTTTACTGCCCCCTTTGTGGAGTGGGGCTATGTCTTTTTGTTTTTAGTAACTGTGGGACGACCCCCGTGTCCATGCCCCCTCCATAGGTGGAAAAGGCTCGTGGTAGGGCTTCTTGCAGTTCTTGATGAACATAGAGTTCCATGAGTCTGGCCCGGGGGCCCAGAGTGAAGAATGTCAACTAATATGATTAACGTACACTGGATTTGAAATACACACTTGTATTACATATACCAAGAATGTATATTATTAAAACACGTATTGTCATGTTCAACCAAATTCTAGATGTTATTGACATGTTTCAGAGCAATTTTAGACTTGCTCTTTCACACACTAGGGTTTTAATAATAAAACATTAAAAGCCCGTAATCGAATTGATAAGCCCCTCCTCGCTTCTCAGGAAAAAAATGCTTAATAATCATGATATTCTATATCCATGTAGTTCATTTTCCCTCCCCCCTTTTACAGAGACCAGTCCTCCCAGCCATTACAAACTAAATTGCTCAACCCTCTTACAGTCATGCCTCTAAAAACGATCCCGGGAAAATCTATAGCCCATCTACATCCATACACTACCTCATTTATACACTTTGTTTTATAGAAATGTCCTGCTAAAGCCCTTGTTCGTTCCTCCCCCCCACCTCCCTCATCGCCCACGATATATAGATATATCTGCCACTAAAATACATGAGGCCCTCCTCACACTATCCCCCACTCCCTCTATATCCAAACCAGTGCCCTTAATACCACTAACCTACTCCCACCCACCATATCCAACACTCTGTGAAACCTAGACGTGGCCCTCTCGATATGCTCACAGAAATAAAACCACTTTGATATGTTGTTTCCTCCCCCCCCACACAAAACAAAAACATTGAGACTGCTAAATTCCCATCTGATACAGTCGTACTTTAGTTGGCAAAATCCCATGTAAAAACCTATACATAGTTCCCTCACCCTTGACTTCCCCCCGTAACTTACCGAAGTCTCCCCAGATTCGTGTCCAATTATATAATGGAAAACCAAAGTCTCCCCTTCCAACACCTCTTGACACCTTTTACCAACCTCCCCAAAACACGCGCCTTTACATTTTCCGGATTTCTTACTTGTAATAATATCTAAAACATACTCATACCCTCCTCTAAGCCCCCTACCCCGCACCACCGCCTCAACATCTTCCATCACATCCCTCACTCTGACACCACGTTCCCCACCAATCCCCAGATAACAATGCTTCACGTACATAATCTTCAGTCTGCTACCCAAAAGGAATTAAATCAAAAACCCCCTTTGCCAGCAGTGTCATTACAACCGTTTGCCTCAGTCCAATGACAACCATATCCCCATATAAAATTCAGTACTTTCCTTTTGCACTTGCCGCACGTCTTTCGCCACCCAATGTTACACCACAGCCACGTGCCACAATTAGGATAATGAGTGTATTAACTACAATGACTCTGTTGTATAGTCAAACCACTCGGTCTTATTCCCCCTAACCTAAGCAATACTCTTTGCACTACCCTTTTAAAATTTTGCCTCTCTACCCCCCTGCGCTGCCCCTCTGTACAATACTCCAAAAAATTTTTTATCTGCTCTACTTCCTGCCATCCATACTTTTTTCCCAGTTCCCCTCCCACCCATGACCCACCGCCAGTAATTTCGACTTTTCACTATTAAACACCCCATACCTGTTGCTCCACTAAATATTTCAACAATTCTACTTACTTTCTTTAACCCCCCCTCCTCCCCCCACCTAAGACCGTAGTGTCATCCACATAACCAACTATATCCGTAGCACCCCTAAGTCTTATCTCCCCCTCACTTACTCCTACATTTATCAACCTATATAATGGTCTTGCATACATGCAAATAGGATCGAGACAGGGGAAATCCCTGCCACAGCGCCCTACCCTTTACTAACCATCTTCCCCACCCTTCCATTTATTTGCACTCGTATTTCTGAAACCCTATATAAAGTTTCCGCCCCCGCACAATTTCCTCACCCCAAAACCCCAAACCTCCCCATAATCATCCAAATGTCTCTCTCTCTACACAATCATAAGCCGCCTTCCAATCCTAAGCAAGAACACCCCACCATCCTCCTACGCTCCTCTATAACCTTTTATCTCCCCTGCCCACTAAACATTGTTCTCCCTGGCACACCCCTCTGTCCCCCATATAACCTTCCCAATTTTCTTTACGCAATCTATTACCTAACACCCTGGCAAACAATTTATAATCCCCACACATTAATGATAAAACTCTATAATCTAGGATGCTATTCTGTACTTCCCCCTTTGGAACCATAATACTACACCTGTCCTTTGTGTTAGACTCATGCTTCCCCTTTTCCTTCATTACATTCATCAACTGCAACCAAAAATTCTTTCATGACATCCCAATTGCTCAAATAAAAAATTTATTTGGGATTCCATCTATCCCAGGTGCTCCGACACTCATCCCTTTTAAAGCCGCCACACTTCCTCTTCATCTATAGGCCCTTCTATCATCGCTCATCTGCTGACCTAGGTTTCTCTGTATCCCCCTTCTCTAATTTATATCTGCTATCTTCCTGTTTCCCCCCCTCATATATATCTCAAACCACTTACAGCATAACCACTCATACTTTCCATAGTTACAAACCTCTGTCCCATCGTATACCCTCCCACAACCATATGTAAAGTCCAACTTCATCATAGTCATTGTCTTCTGTCGCATCTTTAATCACCGCAATACACAGGTGGATGGCTTATCTCCCCATAAAACATCTTCCAATCCACCTCTCATTCTCTCACCATCAAATTTGCATTCTGCAAATTTTCCCTTAATTGTGCTTTGATGCCCTCAATCTTTGTACTGGATAAACCCCACTAAAACCTTCATAGCACTGTTTCAGCTGCCCCTCCAAATATCTCTGTAAGCCATATTTCCATTGCCCTTTCCTCCTTTCCTTTCCTCACATAAAAATTTTTGATTCCTGGATTGGCATATTCCTCCCACCATCGTAGTGTATCACCTCCTTTTCTCCCCTTGGTCCACTCATTTGTCCACCACTCAACAAAACTAAACACCCTCCTCCAGCTCATCTAACAATCTCACATTAAGTTTCCAATAACTCATGTAACGCTTTTGGGAAACCTCCCCATCCCACATCCACAACCACTCCTCTATGATCTGAAAACACTACATTTATAGTTTCTGTATTAGCCACCTGTAACCGGGAGAAGCATAATACGATCTAGTCGTGCCCTATATCCTCTCCTCACATAAGTATGCTCCTCGTTCCACCCCTCCCCCTCACTACATCCGCGAAGCCAGCTCCCCTAAAACATCTCGTAGGACCCCCAAAACACACCCTGCATCCCTCGGCCCCACATCTTTTTTTTATGTATCACACTATTCCAATCCCCTCCTAATAATGAATAAACAGGTAAACCCCGCATATTTATAAATTAGTGTGTCCCCTTTCAAATTCCTCTTTAACACGTCTATTACTGTCGCCGGCAGCTGTTAAAAATTGACACTGTCTGGAAAATCTTCCAGCTCCCGCACCCCAACATCTTGCTCCCGGTGGATTTCAACTTAGGCACCTAAAATGGAGGAATATAAGAAAATAATATTGTTGCAGTAATAACACCAGGAGGCAGCTCTGATAAAAACTCAAAACTCACACGAGCTTTTAAATCTCTGCACAGAATTCAATTTAAACCAGCAAATAATAGAGCCTACTAGACTGGAGAATACACTAGACCTCATCTTTCACTAACAATGATGATCTGATAAAAATGTCCCATATCAAAAACAATACCAGATCACAACATAATTGAGGTTCAGACAGTATGCGTGGAGCCCCAGACCGACATAATGAGACTAGTCACGAGGGAGCATTCACCAAATTCAACTTCAATAACAAAACATAAAGTGGGACCAAGTAAACCCAAGTCCTAAAAACCCATATAAGCTGGGAAGATATACTAAGCAACACAGACCCCAACTTATGCCTAGAACAATTAACTTGGTGGCACCGATGTAAGCCACAAGGCTTATTCCTCTAAGAAAAAGGAGGAGTAGATGCAAAATAGAAAGAGACAGGCGCTCCCCTTTTCAGGCGACGGAAAAAAATACAGAGCGGCTAAAAGAGGTCAATATATCTGAAATGCGTAGGGAGACACTGGTCAGAGAAATAGCAAGCATCGAACTCAAGCTAAAGGAATCTTATAGGAGTCAGGAATCGGGAAGAAAATAAAAGCCATAAATGAAATCGAAAGAAACCCAAAGTATTTTTTCTCCATGCCAAATCAAAGTCGAGAGCAACATCAAGTATTGGTCCCCTACTTAAACAAGATAAAGGGCCTACACAGATGACAGCAAGGAAATGAGTGAGCTACTCAAGTCCCAATATGACTCAGTTTTTAGCAAGCCACTAACCAGACTGAGAGTCGAAGATCAAAATGAATTTTTATGAGAGAGTACAAATTTGGTTAACACAAGCCTATCCAAAGTTATCCTGTCGCCAAATGACTTCGAACAGGGGGTAAATGATATGCCCCATGCATCTGCCCCAGGGCCAGACTCATGGAACTCCGTGTTCATCAAGAAAATGCAAGAAGCCCTATCATGAGCCTTTTTCCATCCTATGGAGAGGGAGCATGGACACGAGGCTCGTCCCACAGTTACTAAAAACAAAAGAATAGCCCCACTCCCCAAAGGGGGCAGAAAGCAACAGCAAAGAAAACAGACCCAAAGCACAAATCCCATATCATAAAAATCTTTGAAATGGTCCTAAGAGCAAGATCAACACCCATCTAGAAACCATCAGTTACACAACCCAGGGCAACATGGGTTTAGAACAGGTCGCTCCTTTCCCGTCACAACTATTGGATCACTATGAAAAGGGTCCTAAATGCACTAAAAGATAAAAAGAATGCGATGTAATATATATAGACTTTGCAAAAGCCTTACGACAATGTGACCAGAACCAAACGATCACCAAACTAGCTCAAGAAATGCAGGAACTAAAGGCAAGCAATGCAAATTACCTCAACAAGATCACTGCTCTAGAACATAAACTAGACACTCTAGAACAACAAAGCAACACCCACACCCGGTCCCTAGACACCATCAACACTCTATAAGACCAAGTCACCCTACTTACTACCAACATTACAGAGGAAAGAGCAAGAGTGGACCAACAACTTGCCAATGTCATAACTAACTTCCAAGATCATAATGACCAACAGCAGCTATCTGATGCTGTTGTAGTTAACAGCAAACATCTCCCACCCACAGTCACCCAAGAGACCTGCATGGAGACCACCCTACAGCTTATCAAGGACCACCTTCGCCTTAATATACGTAGTGATGACCTAAAGGATTGCAAACTGATGGGCTACCAAGCAGGTAAAAAAAAAATGCTGTTAAAATTCCAAACTAGCCTACAAAGAAACAACCTACTAAAAACATCTATTTCTATGAAAAAACGATGTTTACGTCAATGAGTGCCTTCCCAAAAACAAAAAAAAACCCTTTTTTAAATCGACTAAAAAAAATTGCGCTATGCCCAAAAATCCCCAGTGCTTTGTGAGGGGTGGAAAAATTCCCCAGTTTTGGAAACAAGGGCCCCCTGGGAAAAAATATTATCTCTACAGAACATGACCATAAAAACATTCCCAAGTGAGGCTGGGGCTAACAGAATCAAAAATAAAGTGCAGATAATACCCTTAAATCCACTGTTTGTGTTATAAATTTTCAAAATTTTTGCCCCCCAAAAAATTTTAATACCCCAAAAAAAATTTTTATTGGGCAAGTTGTACTCAAAGACCATTCTAACCTCAAAGTCTTAATTGTGTTTAATATTCCCACAGAATCTACTCCTTTTTTTACAAATTACCACATCACTGTTTTCCCCTTATTTTACTTTTAAAATAACCAAAACTTTTCCTTCAATAATTTTTACCTTTACTTTTAAAAAAAAAAAAAAAACTCAAAATTTCCCCAATTTTTTTTCTAAATCTCATTATTGCCCAAAATTTTCTTTAAACTTTAAAATTGATCAAAATTATTTTTAAACTTCTTTTTTTTTACCATTTTTAAATTTAAAAAAATTTTTTTAAAATAGTATTTTCAAATACAACTTTTTTTATTATCCTGTTCTACCATCTTACTACATATTATAACCAAGTCATTGCCATTTTTATTTTTTCATTTTTTTTTTTTTATTCTTTTCTAAACCCTAATTTTTGTATTTTTAAACCCGTCAATTTAAATCTAAAAATTATACTCTAATTTCTTGTAAACAACTTATATAAGACCTTAGTGCAATTACAATTGAGAGTCTTGTTCCTTTATTATATTATTAGATTAATCACATTTTTTACTCTAGCTCATTCTAGCTCAATACATAGTCAATACCAAATTCACTATACTAGACCATAGTACAATTACTAGTGAGAGGCTGGTGCTATTTGTAATTTGTATTTTTATATTATTAGACAAAAACCTAGTTGTACTATGCTCTTTCTCGCTCAATACATAGTCAATACCAAATTCACTATATTAGACCACAGTGCAATTACTAGTGAGAGACTGGTGCTATTTTTAATTTGTATTTTTATAAAATTAGATTAAATTCAGTTGTACCTTTAGCTCATTCTAACTCAATACACAGTCAATACCAAATTCACTATATTAGACCATAGTGCAATTCCTGGAGTGGAACCACAGTCGATGGCCTCCACCCCAAACCAACAGATACAGATACTAATGCCAGAAAAAAAACCCCCCCCCCCAGTACCAACAATACCACCAGTCCGATAACATTCTTCTTTGCAAATATACAGGGTCTAAAGCCAGCAACAAACAACAAAATACCTTTCATCCGTGGACTGCTTGCAGAGGCAAAGGCAATGTTCGCAGCTTTCACTGAGACCCACATAAAGGATCACTTGGACAATGAAATATGGATCCCAGGTTACAACCTATACAGATGTGACAGAGTGAACAGGCAAAACAGGGAGGTTGGCCTGTACATTGCGAGTCACTTGTTTGCACAGAACTGCTTAATGCCTCAAATGATGTAGTGGAAGTTTTAGCAGTAAAGGTCGAGAACCAAAACCTAGTCATTGTGGTAGTCTACAAGCCTCCGGATGCAATATCCCAGCAATTCCAGGAACAGCTGTTAAAGATTGACCACTGTCTGGAAAATCTTCCAGCTCCTGCACCCCAAAATCTTGCTCCTGGGGGATTTCAACTTAAGGCACCTAAAATGGAGAAATATAGCAAATAATATTGTTGCAGTAATAACACCAGGAGGCAGCTCTGATGAAAACTCACACTCACACCAGCTTTTAAATCTCTGCACAATATTCAATTTAAACCAGCAAACAATAGAACCTACTAGACTGGAGAATACACTAGACCTCATCTTCACTAACAATGATGATCTGATAAGAAATGTCACCATATCAAAAACAATATACTCAGATCACAACATAATTGAGGTTCAGACTTGTAAGCGTGGAGCCTCAGACCGACATAATGAGACTAGTCACGAGGGAGCATTCACCAAATTCAACTTCAATAACAAAAACATAAAGTGGGACCAAGTAAACCAAGTTCTATCCGATATAAGCTTGGAAGATATACTAAGCAACACAGACCCCAACTTATGCCTAGAAGAGATTAACTCGGTGGCACTCGATGTATGCACAAGGCTTATTCCTCTAAGAAAAAGGAGGAGTAGATGAAAAAATTGAAGAGACATGCGCTCCCTTTACAGGCGACGGAAAAGAATAACAGAGAGGCTAAAAGAGGTCAATATATCTGAAATGCGTAGGGAGACACTGGTCAGAGAAATAGCAAGCATCGAACTTAAGCTAAAAGAATCCTTTAGGAGTCGGGAAAATCGCGGGAAGGGAACTAAAAGCCAAAAATGTAATCGAAAGAAACCCAAAGTATTTCTTCTCCTATGCCAAATCGAATCGAAAACAACGTCCAGTATTGGGCCCCCACTTAAACAAGATGGGTCCTATGCAGATGACAGCAAGGAAAAGAGTGAGCTACTCAAGTCCATATGACTCAGTTTTAGCAAGCTGCTAACCAGACTGAGAGTCGAAGATCAAAATGAACTTTTTTATGAGAGAGCCACAAAATTTAATTAACATAAGCCTATCCGATGGGTTTTCCTGACGCCAAATGACTTCGAACAGGCGATAAATGACATGCCCATGCACTCTGCCCAGGGCCAGGGCTCATGGAACTCTGTGTTCATCAAGAACTGCAAGAAACCCTTATCTTATCATGACCCTTTTCCCCTCCAAAGGAAACAGGAAAAGGGGTCGTCGACGTTCAAAAAAACCCAACTCCCCATCACAAAGGGGCGTAAACAAGAAAGCTACAGAAAATGGAAACTCTTTCCAAAACTTTAAGGTCCTAAACTTTCCCACCCTCAAAACCCATAGTACAAAAACCCAGCTTTTCCTTAGAACACGTCCTGCTGTCTTATTGGACACTGCAAGGTCCAAATGCAAAACCAAATGGCAGAGAATATATGCAGACTTGCAAAAGTTTCCAATTTCCTGGGATAATAGCAAAAAATTTAAAAAGAATAACAAAAAATTCTGGACAAATTTCCCAAACAAAACAAAGAGGGGTCAACGATTTAAGTCGAGGCCCCTTCCGGGAAACAACTTTTCAAAACCATCTCATTATTAATCGATTAAAAAGGGAAGGCCACAGCCCGGTCCCTTTCAGAGCCACGAACTGGATGAATGCCATCAACAGCATTTCAAGGCGGTGAATCAACCAAATTTCAGGCCTTGGGGCCCAAACAAGATAAAATTTCAATTACTCGGAGGTTAAAGGGAAATTAAACTTATCGGGGGAAAAACAATTTCACTTGGAAAACACAAGAAGCCCGGGGAATTGACAGGGAAAATTCCCCTTCAAGACAAACTTGGACAATCCATCCAAAAAATGAGGAGGTATGGAACTTCAAAACTAGGAGCCAAACCCATAATGTACCCAAGGACTTTTCCTCCCTGAAATAGTGACCAACAGAACCCGGCAGTAAAGCGGGCAAAAGGGACAGGAACCTAAAGGGGCCGATACCGGGTAAACCTTAATTTGGGCGCTAAAGGGCCGAACCGTATTCCCGGGAAATCAGCGGGAGGACTGTTCATAACCGGGCCTGGGGCCCGACAAAATTTCACCAAAAAATCATATACGAAAGAAAAAAGACTTGGCAGACGATGCACCATCCCCCCAATGAAAAGCGGGGGTGTCACTAGCACTTAAGAGACCATACAATAAGTTCAGGGGCCCA
The DNA here is from genome assembly GCF_026875155.1 of Cherax quadricarinatus. Classification (NCBI taxonomy): domain Eukaryota; kingdom Metazoa; phylum Arthropoda; class Malacostraca; order Decapoda; family Parastacidae; genus Cherax; species Cherax quadricarinatus. Next base: position 16,609,247 of record NC_069475.1, read on the forward strand.
AGACTGTTCAACTGCCTCCCAGCACACATAAGGGGGGTTACCAACAGACCCCTGGGAGCTTCAAGCTGGCACTGGACAAGCACCTAAAGTCAGTTCCTGATCAGCCGGGCTGTGGCTCGTACGTTGGTTTACGTTTCAGCCCGCAGCAACAGCCTGGTTGATCAGGCCTGATCCACCAGGAGGCCTGGGTCACAGACCGGGCCGCGGGGGCGTTGACCCCCGAACTCTCCAGGTAAACTCCAGGTAAACTTGAAACAAAAAGCTTCATTTTACTCCATGAAACGGGCCTCAGTTTAAAAAAAAGTTTCCAGGGGCCCTAGGACTGTTTAATGCCTCAGAAATTTCCAAGGCCCTGGATGTAACTGGCATGGGCACCAACCAAATCAGTTCCAATACTTCGTCCTTTTAAAAGACAAAACATCAGTCACCCCCAAACTAAACGGGGGTGGTTGCCCAGGAAATTCCCAGGAACATTTTGAAAACCTTGAATAAAACACAATTATTAAAAAATATGACAGGGCTATAAAAAACAACCTAAAGTTATTCTATAAACACTTTTTATAGGCCACACCAAATTTCTTAAAAAACCAAACAATTTCTATATAACAAAAAGACCCCAAGGGTATAAAAATTGACCTGGGAAAAAACACCTTAAAAGCTTAGGGAAAACCAACAAATGAGAAAAAACCAAAATATATTGTCCCTTTAAAAAATAAAAACTCAATGAAATAAAACAAAACCCACCTTAAAATATCCCACTGACACAGCTAACAAATAAACGACTTCTTCTCAACCATAGGATCTAATCTCGCCAGTAAAATCCCACATACCAATGCCCATGCGGGGAAATACCTAGATGGGAATTTCCCTAATTCCTTCTATCTTGCCCCTAACTGACCCATGGAAGTCACTGAGATTATAAAGTCACTTAAAAATAACTCGGGGAATCTGTCTCATGTCCCACCATTACTGTACAAAGCGAGCTGCCCATGTCCTTTCGCATGCTATTTCATTACTTTTTAACAAGTCACTAGAGACTAGCACTTCCCGAAACTACTCAAGATGGCAAGGGTTACACCAATACATAAAGGTGGTGACCCTACAGACTTAAACAACTATAGGCCAATATCTAACTTACCATTGCTATCAAAAATCTTTGAGAAACTCGTGCACAGGAGACTGTATTCATTTATAATGGCTCAAAACATACTCAACCCCTGCCAATTTGGATTCAGGAAAAATAAAAGCACTAATGATGCAATCATAAAAATGCTAGATCTGCTTTACACAGCATTGGAAAATAAGGAATATCCACTAGGAATTTTTATTGACCTATGAAAAGCTTTTGACACAGTAGACCACGACATCCTACTCCACAAACTTGATCATTATGGTATAAGAGGCCATGCGCTTGCTTATTTCAAATCTTTCATTACTAATAGGTATCAGTATGTCACCATTAAAGACACAGCATCAGCAACACGCCCACTTGATACTGGAGTTCCGCAGGGAAGTGTCCTTGGTCCCCTGCTCTTCCTCATATACATCAATGACCTTCAAACGTATCCCAACACCTGAAACCCATTCTCTTTGCTGATGACACGACTTATGTCATCTCTCACCCTAATCTTGGCACCCTCAACACCATTGTGAATGAGGAGCTGATTAAAATATCGACTTGGATGACAGCCAATAAACTTACGCTTAACACTGACAAAACCTACTATATTATGTTTGGTAGCAGAGCAGGAGATGCGCAAATTAACATTAAGATTGACAACACTCTAATTACCAGAAATAATGGGGCTGTGGCTCGTATGTTGGTTTGTGTGCAGCCAGCAGCAACAGCCTGGTTGATCAGGCTCTGATCCACCAGGAGGCCTGGTCACAGACCGGGCCGCGGGGGCGTTGACCCCCGGAACTCTCTCCAGGTAAACTCCAGGTATACCTTGACAACAACCTGAATTTCAGCACCCATATCCAGCATATAAGCAAAAAAGTATCGAAAACGGTTGGGATCCTCTCTAAGATACGATACTACGTGCTGCAAAATGCCCTTCTCACACTATACCACTCACTTATTTATCCATACCTCACCTATGCTATTTGTGCTTGGGGATCAACTGCAGCAACTCACCTAAAGCCAATAATACCCCAACAAAAAGCTGCAGTAAGAATAACCACTAAATCCCATCCCTGGCAAACACCCCCCCCCCACTCTTCATAGACCTAAACTTACTCCCAGTTCAGTGCATCCACACTTACTACTGTGCAATCTACATCTACAGGGCCTTAAACTCTAATATCAACCTTGACCTAAAACGCTTTCTTGATATTTGTGACAGAACCCACAGGCATAACACCAGACACAAACTTCTCTACGACATTCCCCGTGTCCGACTGAACCTTTACAAAAATTCAATGTATGTCAAAGGCCCTAAAATCTGGAATACCCTACCTGAGAACTCTAGAACTGCAGACACATTCATCACCTTCAAAACTACCATTAGAAAACATCTTATCTCCCTGATACTCTCTCCAGGTAAACTCCAGGTACACCCCGTCAACTAACCACACGAATACCACCTGGTGGTTCACACTTACACTCACTCACTCATTTGATCATAAACAGAAATATTAATCTCAATCTTAAAATAATGAATCCTGTGATACTCCAATACTGAAACTATGTACTGTGCCAAAACAAAAGCATTCACATTGCTAAACTCACAAACTAGTATTTAGTCACTTAGCCATAATACCAACTTACCTCATAATTTGTAATATTTTACAATTAAGAATAAAACTAAGTCTGCCCGAAATGCCTAGCCATGCTAAGCGTTCTAGTGGTACACTCTGTAACCACAATTTTACTACATGTAAACCACACAATAACCAAAATTTCTGTAAACTCAGCATTGTAATCCTTATAGAGAATAAACTTTGAATTGAATTGAATTGAATTAAATATCCGACATAGACAAGGATGTCAGCCACAGCACCGTGTCTTCCTTTGCAGATGACACCCGAATCTGCATGACAATGTCTTCCATTGCAGACACTGCAAGGCTCCAGCAGACATCAACCGAATCTTTCAGTGGGCTGCAGAAAACATTATGAAATTCAACGATGAGAAATTTCAATTACTCAGATATGGTAAACACGAGGGGAAATTAAATCTTCATCAGAGTACAAAACAAATTCTGGCCACAAAATAGAGCGAAACACCAACGTCAAAGACCTGGGGGTGATCATGTCGGAGGATCTCACCTTCAAGGACCATAACATTGTATCAATCGCATCTGCTAGAAAAATGACAGGATGGATAATGAGAACCTTCAAAACTAGGGAGGCCAAGCCCATGATGACACTCTTCAGGTCACTTGTTCTATCTAGGCTGGAATATTGCTGCACACTAACAGCACCTTTCAAGGCAGGTGAAATTGCTGACCTAGAAAATGTACAGAGAACCTTCACGGCACGCATGACAGAGATAAAACACCTCAATTACTGGGAGCGCTTGAGGTTCCTGAACCTGTATTCCCTGGAATGCAGGTGGAGAGATACATGATTATATACACCTGGAAAATCCTAGAGGGACTAGTACCGAACTTGCACACGAAAATCACTCACTACGAAAGCAAAAGACTTGGCAGACGATGCAACATCCCCCAATGAAAAGCAGGGGTGTCACTAGCACGTTAAGAGACCATACAATAAGTGTCAGGGGCCCGAGACTGTTCAACTGCCTCCCAGCATACATGAGGGGGATTACCAACAGACCCCTGGCAGTCTTCAAGCTGGCACTAGACAAGCACCTAAAGTCGGTTCCTGACCAGCCGGGCTGTGGCTCGTACGTTGGTTTGCGTGCAGCCAGCAGCAACAGCCTGGTTGATCATGCTCTGATCCACCAGGAGGCCTGGTCACAGATCGGGCCGCGGGGGCGTTGACCCCCGGAACTCTCTCCAGGTAAACTCCAGGTATACACTCACAAAACACACACGTACCCCACCCCATGTCCCAGCCACCCTCGCTACTCTTCTTCCCAGTGTAACAATTGGAATGGACTGGTCTCAGCTATTAAAACAGCAGCACCTCCCTTAAGTTTCCCAATATACCCAGCATAAACTTTATATCCATCTGCCAACAAATCCCTTCCATACCTAAAATTATGCTCTTGTAAAATATTACTTGTATGCCAAATCTCTTTAAAAAATCACTAAATATCTTACTCTTTACATCAGCCCTTAGGCCGTTAACATTTAAAGTTAGACACTTAAAAATGCTATCGTGGGCTTACCAATCGACCGACATCCTTGCGTTTCCTTACGTTTTTGCTGAACATTCTTTTCACATTGTCCTTTCTTTGCCTCACCTTCCTCTTCCCTTTCCCCCCCCCTTGTTATTTTTTTTTTGCACATCCACTGATAGTTTCTTTAGCAGTTCGTTGCGCTGGTGTGAGGACATCATCACTATCAGAAGCCCTGCTTTCTTAGATGATGCCTCTACTATGTGCATTCCCTCATCTTCACATTCTACGTTGTGTACTTCAACCACAACCTCACTAATCCTCTTTGATTGCATATCCCCATCACCCACATTACTCACCTCTTGAATTCCTTCCTCACCTATAAGTTTCCCATCTGACACCATGCTTAGTGTCCCGTCCTCATTCTGATTACCCAAGAATTCTATTGTAGCCGTAACCTGACTACCCAATTCCACTCGTCTCACCTCATCCTCCATACACATATTCTCTATAACCTGAGAGATCTCCGGTAACCTGGAGTTTACCTGGAGAGAGTTTCGGGGGTCAACGCCCCCGCGGCCCGGTCTGTGACCAGGCCTCCTGGTGGATCAGCCCCTGATCAACCAGGCTGTTGCTGCTGGCTGCACGCAAACCAACGTACGAGCCACAGCCCGGCTGATCAGGAACTGACTTTAGGTGCTTGTCCAGTGCCAGCTTGAAGACTGCCAGGGGTCTGTTGGTAATCCCCCTTATGTGTGCTGGGAGGCAGTTGAACAGTCTCGGGCCCCTGACACTTATTGTATGGTCTCTTAACGTGCTAGTGACACCCCTGCTTTTCATTGGGGGGATGGTGCATCGTCTGCCAAGTCTTTTGCTTTCGTAGTGAGTGATTTTCGTGTGCAAGTTCGGTACCAGTCCCTCTAGGATTTTCCAGGTGTATATAATCATGTATCTCTCCGTCCTGCGTTCCAGGGAATACAGGTTTAGAAACCTCAAGCGCTCCCAGTAATTGAGGTGTTTTATCTCCGTTATGCGCGCCGTGAAAGTTCTCTGTACATTTTTTAGGTCGGCAATTTCACCTGCCTTGAAAGGTGCTGTTAGAGTGCAGCAATATTCCAGCCTAGATAGAACAAGTGACCTGAAGAGTGTCATCATGGGCTTGGCCTCTTCCGGATTGTCCTCCACGATTTTACTCCATGTTCTATGATCTTGAAGATGCTCCCCTGTAGACTGGGTCGTCACCTCTCTCTCCTTCCCATCTTCTTTCCCCTCTCCATATTTCTCAGGTGTCGATCGACGACGACACATTGCTGCCATATGATCAAAGGCTCCACACAGTCTACAGGTTCGTCTTTGCCTCGCATATGTTACGTATACCTGTATTCTAAGTCACTCATGAGTCACATATGATGGTATAGATTTGCGCAAAGACATTTTGAGGGTAAAGGAGCCCTCACGCAGTCCAGCATACATATCATCAGACCACCTTCCAACTGATGCCTGATGTATAACACCATACTCATTGAATGTTGCTTTTATATCTTCTTCATCCGCTTCAAATGGGACATTCCGTAACTTTACCCAAGTATAATACTTGGATACGTCCCTCATTCGTACTTCCAAACCAGGATTAACCTTCATACACACGTCTTGGTATTTTTCCACCATCTTGTCATATGTCGCAGCCATCACAAATTTCACAAAGATCCTTGTTGCTCCATTTAAGGCAATACCATACAGATCGTCTTTGTTGATGCAGTAGGTATCCCGTAGTATGGCAGGGAGCATAACAGAAGCATTGGTTTGATAAACAGTTCCTTTCAACACCTCAATACACACAGTGTTGATTATCTGCCTGATAGCCTGCGCCATTTTGTGAAAATCACTCAGTGCTACCAACAGGTGCTAGCTCAACCGCCAATGTCCGTCCTCCACCAAGGCTGAGTGATGAATGCAGGAGCAAGGCGCAGCACAACCTCACGGCCCTAGAGCGATGAGGTCAATTGTCATTACTGTAATTAAGAACACCACAACCACCTTGTTCAGCAGCCTTACACTTGCTTTCACAAATTGTGACAATCTTCTTTTTGGTACACTCTACACATCTTTCCTTGTGTTGCTCAAGATGTTTCAGGAGAAATTGTTGTGTTTCCAGTACTTTTATGCACGACATCAGGTTGTATACCACAGGAGCAAGACTTGGAACATCTGGAGACGTGAAGTCCCGGTCAGCTGAGCTCGTTGGCTGACTGTCAGCTGACTCAGCTAGGCTGGTATTGACAGGCGACATGATGGAGGTCTGCTGACGTGCTCCCCAGGTGAGGTGCTCATCCCCATTGTCTGAGGGCAGGCATGAGCCCGTATTCAGACCCGAGATACCTGGTAGTCCTGGGGGGTCATGATGGGGGTACAGGGTATGGTGCGGTTGGCTGCAATGTGGGCAGCCCTCACACTGCAGTCAGCATGAGCTGCTGTGACTCCTGAGGTATTACAATTGATACATTGTTTAGCAACAGTCTGTTGCTGTTTGATCATATCATAACACCGTTCAGAAGGATGAGCATTGGCACACACTGCACACCAGTGTGACTTAGATAAGATTTCGTTCGGATTTTTAAGCCCGGAGGGTTAGCCACCCAGGATAACCCAAGAAAGTCAGTGCGTCATCTAGGACTGTCTAACTTATTTCCATTGGGGTCCTTAATCTTGTCCCCCAGGATGCGACCACACCAGTCGACTAACACCCAGGTGCCTATTTTCTGCTAGGTGAACAGGACAACAGGTGTAAGGAAACGTGTCGAAATGTTTCCACCCGCCGGGAATCGAACCCAGGCCTTCCGTGTGTGAAGCGGGAGCTTTAGCCACCAGGCCACTGGGCCACCGGGGCATTTCCTGGCAATGTGGCCCCAGCGTTGACACTTATAACATCGACGTTGAGGAGGTCTGTACAATGCAATGTAATAGCGTCTGTTGAGGGCTGCACGGGAGAGAATATAGCGTGGCAGTGTCCCCTGGCCAGTCCACTCAGCTAATATCAGACTGTTGGAAAGTCGACGAGGGCTTGCAACTTGCTCTGACGCCAGATATTGAGGATTCAAGTGCTTGTTGACATTGTAGATGACAATAAGCACTTTAGGTGCCCTTGGTGGGGCAGCTCGGAGTTTGAAGTTGGCATATTCGTGAATGAGAAGTTTGTCTATAAATGCTGAATCATTAGGCACAAAGACGTAGTTATCCTCATCATGGACAAACTTGATCGTTTTCTCATGATTGTTTACACTAGCTTCGAAAAACTAGTTACACTTGGTCTCTTGATCAGTGTTGTTAGGGAAATCTAACCTGACAGCTTTGGGAAGGTGTGTGCCCATTGTACTGCTTTCAGCAAGCTTTCTCTGGAAGCCTCCTGGAGTTTACCTGGAGAGAGTTCCGGGGGTAAACGCCCCCGCGGCCCGGTCTGTGACCAGGCCTCCTGGTGGATCAAAGCCTGATCAACCAGGCTGTTGCTGCTGGCTGCACGCAAACCAACGTACGAGCCACAGCCCGACTGATCAGGAACTGACTGTAGGTGCTTTTCCAGTGCCAGCTTGAAGACTGCCAGGGGTCTGTTGGTAATCCCCCTTATGTGTGCTGGGAGGCAGTTGAACAGTCTCGGGCCCCTGACACTTATTGTATGGTCTCTTAACGTGCTAGTGACACCCCTGCTTTTCATTGGGGGGATGGTGCATCGTCTGCCAAGTCTTTTGCTTTCGTAGTGAGTGATTTTCGTGTGCAAGTTCGGTACTAGTCCCTCTAGGATTTTCCAGGTGTATATAATCATGTATCTCTCCCTCCTGCGTTCCAGGGAATACAGGTTTAGGAACCTCAAGCGCTCCCAGTAATTGAGGTGATTTATCTCCGTTATGCGCACTGTGAAAGTTATCTGTACATTTTCTAGGTCGGCAATTTCACCTGCCTTGAAAGGTGCTGTTAGTGTGCAGCAATATTCCAGCCTAGATAGAACAAGTGACCTGAAGAGTGTCATCATGGGCTTTGCCTCCCTAGTTTTGAAGGTTCTCATTATCCATCCTGTCATTTTTCTAGCAGATGCGATTGATACAATGTTATGGACCTTGAAGGTGAGATCCTCCGACATGATCACTCCCAGGTCTTTGACGTTGGTGTTTCGCTCTATTTTGTGGCCAGAATTTGCTTTGTACTCTGATGAAGATTTAATTTCCTCATGTTTACCATATCTGAGTAATTGAAATTTCTCATCGTTGAACTTCATATTGTTTTCTGCAGCCCACTGAAAGATTTGGTTGATGTCTGCCTGGAGCCTTCCAGTGTCTGCAATGGAAGACACTGTCATGCAGATTCGGGTGTCATCTGCAAAGGAAGACATGGTGCTGTGGCTGACATCCTTGTCTATGTCGGATATGGGGAAATGGGAACAAGATGGGAGCGAGTACTGTGCCTTGTGGAACAGAGCTTTTCACCGTAAGCTGCCTCGGACTTTACTCTGTTGACGATTACTCTGTGTTCTGTTAGGAGGAATTATAGATCCATCGCCCGACTTTTCCTTTTTATTCCTTTAGCACGCATTTTTTGCACTATTACGCCATGGTCACACTTGTCGAAGGCTTTTGCAAAGTCTGTTTTAATTAATCTGCATTCTTTTTGTCTTCTAGTGCATTTAGGACCTTGTCGTAGTGATCCAATAGTTGAGACAGACAGGAGCGACCTTTTCCCTAAACCCATGTTGCCCTGGATTGTGTAACTGATGGGTTTCTAGATGGGTGGTGATCTTGCTTCTTAGGACCCTTTCAAGATTTTTATGATATGGGTTTGTTAGTGCTATCGGTCTGTAGTTCTTGCTGTTGCTTTACTGCCCCCTTTGGGGAGTGGGGCTATGTCTGTTGTTTTTAGTAACTGTGGGACGACCCCAGTGTCCATGCTCCCTCTCCATAGGATGGAAAAAGGCTCAGAAAGGGCTTCTTGCAGTTCTTGATGAACACAGAGTTCCATGAGTCGGGCCCTGGGGCAGAGTGCATGGGCATGCCATTTATCGCCTGTTCGAAGTCTTTTGGCGTCGGGAAATAACATCGGATGGCTTGTGTTAATCAAATTTGTCGCTCTCTCATAAAAAATTCATTTTGATCTTCGACTCTCAGTCTGGTTTAGCGGCTTGCTAAAAACTGAGTCATATGGGACTTGAGTAGCTCCATCATTTCCTTGCTGTCATCTGTGTAGGACCCATCTTGTTTAAGTAGGGCCCAATACTGGACGTTGTTCTCGACTTTGATTTGGCATAGAGAAGAAATACTTTGGGTTTTTTTCGATTTTTTATGGCTTTTAGTTCTTCCCGCTATTCCTGACTCCTAAAGGATTCTTTTAGCTTAAGTTCGATGCTTGCTATTTCTCTGACCAGTGTCTCCCTACGCATTTCATATATATTGACCTCTTTTAGCCGCTCTGTTATTCTTTTCCGTCGCCTGTAAAGGGAGCGCCTGTCTCTTTCTATTTTACATCTACTCCTCCTTTTTCTTAGAGGAATAAGCCTTGTGCATACATCGAGTGCCACCGAGTTAATCTGTTCTAGGCTTAAGTTGGGGTCTGTGTTGCTTAGTATATCTTCTCAGCTTATATCGGTTAGAACTTGGTTTACTTGGTCCCACTTTATGTTTTTGTTATTGAAGTTGAATTTGGTGAATGCTCCCTCGTGACTAGTCTCATTATGACGGTCTGGGGCTCCACGCATACATGTCTAAACCTCAATTATGTTGTGATCTGAGTATATTGTTTTTGATATTGTGACATTTCTTATCAGATCATCATTGTTAGTGAAGATGAGGTCTAGTGTATTCTCCAGTCTAGTAAGATTTCGTAAGATAAGAGATAAGATTTCGTTCGGATTTTTAACCCCGGAGGGTTAGCCACCCAGGATAACCCAAGAAAGTCAGTGCGTCATCGAGGACTGTCTAACTTATTTCCATTGGGGTCCTTAATCTTGTCCCCCAGGATGCGACCCACACCAGTCGACTAACACCCAGGTACCTATTTGCTGCTAGGTGAACAGGACAACAGGTGTAAGGAAACGTGTCAAATGTTTCCACCCGCCGGGAATCGAACCCGGGCCCTCCGTGTGTGAAGCGGGAGCTTTAGCCACCAGACTAGTTTATTGTTTGCTGGTTTAAATTGAATTTTGTGCAGAGATTTAAAAGCTGGTGTGAGTGTGAGTTTTCATCAGAGCTGCCGCCTGGTGTTATTACTGCAACAATATTATTTGCTATATTCCTCCATTTTAGGTGCCTTAAGTTGAAATCCCCCAGGAGCAAGATGTTGGGCGCAGGAGCTGGAAGATTTTCCAGACAGTGGTCAATTTTTAACAGCTGTTCCTGGAATTGCTGGGATGTTGCATCCGGAGGCTTGTAGACTACCACAATGACTAGGTTTTGGTTCTCGACCTTTACTGCTAAAACTTCTACTACATCATTTGAGGCATTAAGCAGTTCTGTGCAAACAAGTGACTCTGCAATGTACAGGCCAACCCCCCCCCTTTTGCCTGTTCACTCTGTCACATCTGTATAGGTTGTAACCTGGTATCCATATTTCGTTGTCCAAGTGATCCTTTATGTGGGTCTCAGTGAAAGCCGCAAACATTGCCTTTGCCTCTGCAAATAGTCCACGGATGAAAGGTATTTTGTTGTTTGTTGCTGGCTTTAGACCTTGTATATTTGCAAAGAAGAATGTTATCGGACTGGTGGTATTGTTGGTACTGGGGGGGGGGATTTTTTTTCCGGCATTAGTATCTGTATCTGTTGGTTTGGAGTGGAGGCCATCGACTGTGGTTCCACTCCAGGAATGACTGGATTTGGTGTAAGATTTCTGGCCATTTCCTGCCATTTTTTTTTACTTCTTGGCACTAAAAAAACCTCTCCCTCTTGAGTGGCCGTGGCTACCCAGGTTTTCCCATGGCCTGGATGTTTTGTATCTTTTTGTTCCCTTTAGATGGTATGCCTGGCAATTTAAGTTATAACACAGTCTTTCCTGTACTGAAGAGATTAGATTTAGATTTCGCCAACGAAGTGGCTAGTTTATTGTGCACCCATATCCTCCTGTGGAGGGTAGTGCGAGAGCATATGGATGCACAAAAGGCCTAGGAACTAGGCCCCAAAGGGTTAACAGGAATACATATGGATTTATATCTACATATCTATAGTTCACTTATCTGTTACAAGCAAATTTAGGAAATTTGCATAGTATATCTGGTATCATATTTTCATTAATAAGATATCTTGACATGTCACATGGGTTATTATACTGTCTGTCTCTGTATTCCTCAATTAGTAGACAATTAAGCACATAGTGTTCAAGAGAGTGACCATATGCCTGATCACATTAATTTACATTTAGTTTGATCATCATCTGTGTGTCTCCCAAACTGCCAGAAATACTTGTAACCAAGCCTAAGCCTGGCCACTACAACATCAGTCAGTCTGTTCACATTGAAAGTTGCTCCATAAACATACTTATCTACGTTCATGTTATCATAGTGGGTTATAGATCTACTCAGGCTTCTAACTGCATTCCTATAACAATCATTTTCATTATTTACTTCTCTCCTAATATTATTCCTAATGCTAGACACAGTTATCCCAAAGTTATATTCTACATTCTCCTTCTCGATACTCTTCTTGGCTAACATATCAACTTTATCATGAAGGAGTAATCCAATGTGTGATGGGATCCATAGCAATTGTACATTAATTCCTTTGTCCCTAATTTTTGAGTATCTATACCTGGCTTCCCAATGAGCATTTTTGTTGGAGTCATTATATGAGCCAAGAGCCTTCAATGATGACATAGAATCAGTAATGATGATAGAGTCAAGCTCAGTGTCATAGGTTAGCTTTAGCGCCATTAGGATTGCAAACAATTCAGTTTGCAGTGTAGACCCCAAAGTTGTTATTTCTTATGCCTAACTCAACAAATTTATTATCGTTCTTAACTGGGGGAGGTGGCAACAAGAGCAGATGCACCCCTGCCAGAAGACCCCTGTTTAGATCCATCAGTGTAAATAACTTGTGATAACTTATTACTACCAGCTAGGTGAGAAATTCTTCTTGAGCAGTTGCTCTAACAAGAGATTTAAGGAAGGGATTAATAGCAATGAGCTTCTTGGGAGGGACTTGTAGGTATGTGATATTAAATGAACACATCTTCCATGGAGGGGTGAAATGCTCTTGTTGCCTACAGTGATACAGTTCATGCAGGTTATAAAACTTAATGCAATTGCACGTTTTCACAATCCATTTAGATCTGTGTGTATTTACCTCTAGACACTTGGTAAGATTCACTGTGACAGTGTCTGGTTCGTTTCTCAACATTCTAATACCGAGTACAGTGTTAATTTCAACAATCCTATCACTGATACTACTGAAGGGGTTTACCAGTTCAGGGTGAAAAAGCTTACAGGAAGGGAGTTTGCATTTTCTTGTTGTCATATGGGCATGGCATTTCTAGGGTGGTCATAGTTGCACGCCCTCATCTGTTTTTCCAGATTTCCCATGCCAGCAGATACCAAGTGCATAGTATGTGCACAGGCTTGGCTTCCGTTTCCCTTTGGGGTTTTCTGTGACTGTATTCCGTGTTGGTGCATGTTTCCCTGTCCTTACTTTATCCTCCCTAGCACCAACAATGGAGTCCCACCAGTTGTTTTTGGTAATATATTTCCCCACTATTGCTATTTGGGGTTCTCTTGTTTGCTATTTTCCTGCAGTATTTCTAGTTTGCAATATTGGTTTTATCTTATCTTTGACTACACTTGTTTCCCTACTATGGCTCCCGTCCCCTATGAGGGCATTTATATGTATTCCTTCCTGCTATAATTCCCGACACCTGGACAAAATCTCCAGCTTCACCATTACTGTCTCCCAGGACAGCATCTCCAGCTTCCCATTACTGTTCCCCAGGACAGCACCTCCAGCTTCACCATTACTGTCTCCCAGGACAGCACCTCCAGCTTCACCATTACTGTCTCCCAGGACAGCACTATCAGCCCCACATTTACTGACTACCAGGCTTCATCTCCAGCCTTACAGTTCTGGGCTACATGGGGCCCGTATCAAGGGCAGTACCATTCAGCCCAGACTTTTTATGTTTCCTATCTGTTGTAAAAAAAGCTTTCCCGGTTTTTATGAAAGCAGCTTGATGTTGTCCTCTTTTAATACCCTTGTGATTATAGTCCACAGATTTATCTCATTTGGGCATACCCAAAAACACTTCCCTGTTTTAACACTGCTTGTAGCTAGTTCTTGGATATCTGCACAAGGGGCGTGACACCAATTTCCACAAAAATGACAATTTAAACCCCTGTGGAAGCCCGTTTTTTTTGACTGACCACAGACTACACACAGCTTCATAATGATTTGAATGGTTGATTTACTGCAATTCTACTAGCAACCTCTTGAATATTTTATTAATAACCTCCTTTAAAAGAGCTCTAGCTATTTGTATTTCTGTTTCTAACTGTTTTTGTATATTGGACAGCTTACAGTGCACGTTCCTGAATTATATTTCGTTCTTTCTTCTGAGCCTGTTTACTAAAACATGTTTCAAATCTGCCTTCACCATCATCTACGTCAACGCCATCAGCTATACTCATAGCTGACAGGAGTTTCACACTTGCGATGGGTTAAAGGATACCGGTGAATAGGAGGGACACGGAAGGGATATTCACCTTGCTAGACACAGGCAATATGGGTGAAGTGGCCTCCCGGGTCGCAGTGCGATTTTAAAGGTCATTCACGGGGCCACAGTCGTCTCGAGAGTTACCAATACTGCACTACTCATTAATTACTCCAAACCCGCAGCACTTAACACAGTTAGCAACACGTGTCTAGGAATGACAGCAAATTTTCACTCTCTGGACAAACAAATCAGCACAAACTTACTATGTTTATAGATGAACCTTGGCATGTTACAGTTAAAAAGCCGTCTCCAAAGGAGTTACCGGGTACTGCAATGCTCGTTAATTGTTCTTAATCACTCTTGTTGTTTTCCAACTATGCAGCATTCCTCCCAGAAACACTCAGAACATAGAAGAATAACGGGGTCATCTTCCTCAGTTAGAGATATAACACTTTTTTGTACAAGTGGCACAGTCTGATTCATCTGGCAGGCCTCAGGTCTGGATCACCAACTCATGCAGGATGGGAGATTCATCCGTATTTCTCAGGTAGGCAGAGGTGACTAGCTGTGCGGAACTCAGATATTTGAGTACCAGCGGAGCAGCAAAATACACCTCTACACTGCACGTTGATAAAGGCGAACGGCTGAGTTTAAAGGCGGAGAGTTGGAGGATACAGGAGAACAGCAAGGGTAACTGAGCATGCACATTCACCTCTCTTCAGTTGCTGTGGTTAGAAAAAATAAAAAGTTAAGAGTTGGGTAGTCATCTGACCCATTGGAAATAAGGTCACTCTGTATGACTTTTTTGGCTTATCCCAGGTCTCTACACATATGCTGCTATGTATGATAATCTATGTAACTGTATTTGTGTGTACTTAATAAACTTATTTATTACTTACTAGTGGGGCTGTGCTTGGAGTTTGAGGGAAGTCTTCGCTTCAATCAGTTTATTTTTCGGTTTGTAGGTATCACTGTGTTTTGTTTTGGGGTCACCCTGGGTTCTACGTACGTTAGTGCAGTTTGTTCAAATTAATAAATAAATAAATAAATAAAATAAATTTAATGGAAGCGTTGAGGGCTTTGCAGGTGAGAAAAATGTCAGAGCTTGTGCCTCTGCTACTTGAAGAGATCCTTCCATTGAAGAGCTCCTTCTAAGTAAGTGACAAATTTCCCCCGTTGTCACTGGGGTCTATTACAAACACCAATGGAACTAAACTAGTGAGATTGCTAAATGAGCATGATAATGTTCGAATTGTGGGCACTACTGAGCCTATCACATATATGGTGGCATACTAGATCTGTGTCTTGGATTTAATACATCATATACGATGCATGACTCTGTCATAGTTGATGATCCTCTATCTGATTCACTTCCCAAGACTAAAAACTGTCAATCTTGATCACATCTCCAGCAATCAAGGAGCTAAATACAGAAGAGGAAACTTATCTCAAACCAGAACACAGAGAAAACTTTATTAACCACTTGGATCAATGGTATAAGAATTACGACCCCACTGGCACACAAAAATTTAATGATGATTTAATTACCACTACTGAGAGTGTTCTCACAGATCAAGTGGGCAGAATAGGAAAAAAAGACCCTCCACTATAAATAACAATAAAAACCAATTTTAAATACTAAAAATGATCCACAGCTGTGCAATCTAACACATGCAGCTAGGAGGATTGGTAAATCATACCGTGAATGTAGAACACCAGACCTGCTCAAAACGTTCCAAGCTGCACTAACAAATGCAAGGAATAGAATGCAAGAACTTAGGCAACAGGAATGGGAACAGTTTGTTAGAGGATTAAATAGGTCCCCCCCCTTTTGGGAGTTTGGCTTGGAAAGGAATAAACAAAATAACCAGGAAAAAGACTGGCAATGTTGCCCCATCCGTTTCCTCTTAAAAAAAGCAAATGACCTCAAAATGACTGGTCCAAACATCCAGGCATGAAAGCCTTCCATCTCATATTAGAAAAAATTTAGAGAGTTACTTCTGAAGAAATGTTGAAACTGATTAATTTTATGAGCCAAATATTGATGAGAGTGATTGCCTTTTTACCGAGTATGAATTAGATAATGCATTAACCAAAGGTCGATCAACTGCTCCTGGAGAGGAGGGTTTATAACCTATGATATTCCCCAGAACTCTAAGGCACGTGCCTGATAACCCTTTGTTGGCACTGTATAATCTCAGTTACTTTGAGGGCGTTCTTCCTACTTCCTGGAACCAATAGTCTCATTGTGCCTATCCCTAAGCCCCAACAGCCTGATACATTTAGGCCGATCTCCTTAACTAGTTGTATTTGCAAAACTTTTAAAAGAATGATGCTTAACAGATTGTACTACAGAATCAGACATCAACTTTCCCCCTACCTGTATGGGTTCATGAAAGGTAAAAGTGGCAGAAAATTTATTTCCACTTGTAGTGATACTGGTCCTGTGGGGAGCAGCAGCAGGATAATATGCACCACCTCTTGGGGCCCTTAACAACAAAACAGTTTGGTGTGTGTCTGGGGGCCAACACATGGTGTGTGATTCTCTCCTATTATATCCATTTATCAGTGATTTCAGATTACATGGTGAGTTTAAATATGTGGCCTGTAGTTATAACTTTTCTCTTGACATATGCCCAAGACATCACCATCCCTGTGAAGCCATTATTAGATGTACTAGTCATTATATTTTGTTGTTGCAGAAGTACTATGAAGATCCTATGTTCAATAAAGCCTAGAGATAAGGACTGTGTTTCTATTTACAACAATTTTTTTGAACATAGAATCCTGGGCTACCTGGTGGTGACCTGAGCTAGACTACATCACAACATGGAGCATTTACTGAAACCTGAGAGGCTAGACTGTGACCCCAGCTTATCAACGGCTGCTCAGGAATGGAAGCACTGGTTTTTAAAACTTTCGAAAACTTCTTGGAGCCCTTCCTAAACATGGGTCTAGATAAACTAAGTCTGCTCATCAATTTTGTGTCACCTAAGATATATGAGGCTATATCTGAGTGTAATACTCAAAATGCTATCAAAACCCTCAAGTCTCAGTATATTAAACCTACAAATGAAATCTTTGCACGCTATCGCCTTGCAACTCGCCGCCAGCAGATTGATGAATCCTTAGAGGAATACTTTCAAGCACTGAAAATTTTAGGTAAGGACTGTCCCCTTCCAAGCAGTGACAGCTGCTCAGTATTGTGAAGAGTCCATCAGGGATGCTTTTATCAGTGGCCTGGGAATCACCAATAATAAGGCAGCGTTTATTGGAGAATAAAACTCTCACTTAGCCGTGCCTTTGACCAGGCAAGAGCTCTAGATTCATCCCAGAAGAATTCTGAAGTTTTACAGTACCACTCAGCCTTCTCGAGTGGCAAGTGCTGCAATTTCCCGACCAAGACTCTTGCAATGAAGTTACTGTGGAACCTGCCTCAGTGACAGCAGCAGCAGGTACGGTGTGTTTTTTTTTGTGGTTTTTCAAGACATCCCGTCCAAAGTGTCCTGCTCGTGAAGCAATGTGCCATAAATGCCACAAGAAAGGTCACTTTGCTAAAGTATGTCCCTGCTAATGCATCAACAAAAGCTAGTGCCTCCACACATTCCAGTGATCATGCGACTCTAGCAACAGTGACTTCTGCGGCTACTCCAAATTCCCCTGTCAAAGGCAGTTGTGAAAGTATTCATCAAAGGAACAGAAGTAGATGGTCTTATTGATAGTGGCAGCTCAGAGAGTTTCATCAATCTTGACTTAGTTAAACGCCACTCCTTGATGTACATCACTCATCAGGTACCGTTTCCATGGCATCAACATCTCTCTCATTCAGACCTTAGGGTTTTGTAAGGTAAATCTCAGAGTTAATGGAAAGGATTTTCAAGATGTACATTTAGCTATTCTGCCACAACTGTGCTCTGATGTTATCCTTGGTCAGGGCTTTCAGAAGCGCATGTAGTGTCACCTTAACTATGGAGGTGAACTGCCTCCTCTTGTTGTCTGTGGACTTAGCACTTTAAGGGTAGACCCACCAAAGCTGTTTGCAAATCTTACCGCGGATTGCCATCCTATATCAGCTAAGTCACGCCGCTATTCTTATGAGGATCGGATGTTCATTGAGAAAGAAACTCAGAGGCTGCTGAAGGAGGGTATTATAGAACCGAGTAATTCCCCTTGGGGTGCACAGGTTGTTTGTTGTTAAAAAGGTTATAGGAAACGGAGACTGGGTATCGATTACTCTGGGGACAATCAACAAATTTACACTTCTTGATGGGTACCCTCTACCTCGAATTGATGATACAGTGAACAAAATTGCTCAGTACTATTTGTTTAGCACAATTGATCTACAGAGTGCCTATCATCAAGTCCCTATAAGGAATGAAGATAAACCATACACAGCATTTCAGGCTAGTGATGGCCTGTATACAGACTTTGCAAAAGCCTTCGACAAGTGTGACCATGGCATAATAGCGCACAAAATGCGTGCTAAAGGAATAACAGGAAAAGTCGGTCGATGGATCTATAATTTCCTCACTAACAGAACACAGAGAGTAGTCGTCAACAGAGTAAAGTCCGAGGCAGCTACGGTGAAAAGCTCTGTTCCACAAGGCACAGTACTCGCTCCCATCTTGTTCTTCATCCTCATATCCGACATAGACAAGGATGTCAGCCACAGCACCGTGTCTTCCTTTGCAGATGACACCCGAAACTGCATGACAGTGTCTTCCATTGCAGACACTGCAAGGCTCCAGGCGGACATCATCCAAATCTTTCAGTGGGCTGCAGAAAACAATATGAAGTTCAACGATGAGAAATTTCAATTACTCAGATATGGTAAACATTAGGAAATTAAATCTTCATCAGAGTACAAAACAAATTCTGGCCACAAAATAGAGCGAAACACCAACGTCAAAGACCTGGGAGTGATCATGTCGGAGGATCTCACCTTCAAGGACCATAACATTGTATCAATCACATCTGCTAGAAAAATGACAGGATGGATTACCTGGAGTTTACCTGGAGAGAGTTCCGGGGGTCAACGCCCCCGCGGCCCGGTCTGAGACCAGGCCTCCTGGTGGATCAGAGCCTGATCAACCAGGCTGTTGCTGCTGGCTGCACGCAAACCAACATACGAGCTACAGCCCGGCTGATCCGGAACTGACTTTAGGTGCTTGTCCAGTGCCAGCTTGAAGACTGCCAGGGGTCTGTTGGTAATCCCCCTTATGTGTGCTGGGAGGCAGTTGAACAGTCTCGGGCCCCTGACACTTATTGTATGGTCTCTTAACGTGCTAGTGACACCCCTGCTTTTCATTGTCTCTACAGCGTTGTTGGCAAATTGCTCGTTCCATTGGCATTCCCTATAAACGCACTCTCACAGCTGCGCAACTGCGTTCACTTATTGCTGACATACTTATTGAAGAAGAGATGGCACATCAAACTCCTCCCTCTACGGGAGCTAGGGCAAAAACTACTATGTTCTCGCAGGAGGAAGATGATATACCTACGGAGCAAAATGGTCAGTATAGTGCAGCTGGGTTGTCTCAGGGTGAATCAGCGTCGTTGGCACTTGAGCTGGCAAAAATCAATCTTGAGCAAACTAGGGAACAGAGAGCATTCGCAAGGGAAGAATTTGATAGGGAAAGAGAAAGGAGGCAGTTTTCGCATTCTGTAAACGATTTCAGTTTACAAAAAGCAGTACAGCTTGTTCCCCGCTTCAATGAGGCCGAACCAGAGCAATTTTTCGAAAGCTTCGAAAATCAGGCTCGAGCCTTGAGGTGGCCGGAACAGCACTGGGCAGCGTTGGTTCATACAGCATTATTGGGTAAGGCACAGGAATTTACGTCGGTATTAACTGACGCTGAATTCTCTGATTATCAAGTAGTGAAGACCACAGTGTTGGGAGCATATACATGTATCCCAGCTAAATATCGTAAGACCTTCAAATTGAACAGGCGGCAGCTTGGTCAATCCCTGGTGGACTTTGTGAGACAGCAAACCAAAGCTTTTACCAGCTGGTATAAAGCGAGTGGTGTCTCTAACTTTGAGGAGCTGGTGCAGCTTATTCTGATTGATAACCTGCTGGAGTCTGTGGGACCAGAGGTTCGTGTCTTTCTGCAGGATCGTGACTTAACCACTGCATTGGAGGCGGCCAGGTTGGCTGATACCTTCGAAACGAACCGCTCCTTGTCCGAGCGGTCCTGTCTCTCTTTTCAACAGTCTGGCGTGAGCAGAGATCGACAACATTGGGGGAATGAAGTGCCAGCCGGAGGGAGAGCGTCTACGTCATCCAACCAAGTCACCTGGTGAGCCACGCTTCTCAACATATGGTCCCCCTGCGAGAGGCAAAATACTTATGGAGCATCTCGACAACAATATCCAGAGAGGCACCAGCCCGAACGACACCCCTTGCAAGTCCTCAGGGGTAAAGGGCAAGCCTTGTTGTTC
>NC_069475.1:16630105-16675683 GCF_026875155.1 Cherax quadricarinatus
TTTGAATTGAAATATACAGAGTACCACAGTCAAACATTTACCACTTTAGTAAAAAATTAATAAACATGATTACTGATGCACACATGAATAAAGACTACCTACTACCTCTGCACAAAATTCAATTTGAACCAGCAAATAATAGAGCCTACTAGACTGGAGAATACACTAGACCTCATATTCACTAACAATGATGATCTGATAAGAAATGTCACCATATCAAAAACAATATACTCAGATCACAACATAATTGAGGTTCAGACATGTATGCGAGGAGCCCCAGACCGACAAAATGAGACTAGTCACGAGGGAGCATTCACCAAATTCAACTTCAATAACAAAAACATAAAGTGGGACCAAGTAAACCAAGTCCTAACCGATATAAGCTGGGAAGATATACTAAGCAACACAGACCCAAACTTATGCCTAGAACAGATTAACTCGGTGGCACTCGATGTATGCACAAGGCTTTATTCCTCTAAGAAAAAGGAGGAGTAGATGTAAAATAGAAAGAGACAGGCGCTCCCTTTACAGGCGACGGAAAAAAAGAATAACAGAGCAGCTAAAAGAGGTCAATATATTCTGAAATGCGCAGGGAGACACTGGTCAGAGAAATAGCAAGCATCGAACTTAAGCTAAAAGAATCCTTTAGGAGTCAGGAATCGCGGGAAGAACTAAAAGCTATAAATGAAATCGAAAGAAACCCAAAGTATTTCTTCTACTATGCCAAATCAAAATCGAGAACAACGCCCAGTATTGGGCCCCTACTAAACAAGATGGGTCCTCACAGATGACAGCAAGGAAATGAGTGAGCTACTCAAGTCCCAATATGACTCAGTTTTTAGCAAGCCGCTAACCAGACTGAGAGTCGAAGATCAAAATGAAATTTTTTATGAGAGAAGCCACAAAATTTGATTAACAAAAGCCTTATCCGATGTTATCCTGACGCCAAATGACTTCGAACAGGCGATAAATGACATGCCCAGCACTCTGCCCCAGGGCCAGACTCATGGAACTCTATGTTCATCAAGAACTGCAAGAAGCCCCTATCACGAGCTTTTTCCATCCTATGGAGAGGGAGCATGGACACGGGGGTTGTCCCTCAGTTACTAAAAACAACAGACATAGCCCCACTCCACAAAGGGGGCAGTAAAGCAACAGCAAAGAACTACAGACCAATAGCACTAACATCCCATATCATAAAAATCTTTGAAAGGGTCCTAAGAAGCAAGATCACCACCCATCTAGAACCCATCAGTTACACAACCCAGGGCAACATGGGTTTAGAACAGGTCGCTCCTGTCTGTCTCAACTACTGGATCACTACGACAAGGTCCTAAATGCACTAGAAGACAAAAGAATGCAGATGTAAATATACAGACTTTGCAAAAGCCTTCGACAAGTGTGACCATGGCGTAATAGCGCACAAAATGCGCGCTAAAGGAATAACAGAAAAGTCGGTCGATGGATCTATAATTTCCTCACTAACAGAACACAGAGAGTAGTCGTCAACAGAGTAAAGTCCGAGGCAGCTACGGTGAAAAGCTCTGTTCCACAAGGCACAGTACTAGCTCCCATCTTGTTCCTCATCCTCATATCCGACATAGACAAGGATGTCAGCCACAGCACCGTGTCTTCCTTTGCAGATGACACCCGAATCTGCATGACAGTGTCTTCCATTGCAGACACTGCAAGGCTCCAGGCGGACATCAACCAAATCTTTCAGTGGGCTGAAGAAAACAATATGAAGTTCAACGATGAGAAATTTCAATTACTCAGATATGGTAAACATGAGGAAATTAAATCTTCATCAGAGTACAAAACAAATTCTGGCCACGAAATAGAGCGAAACACCAACGTCAAAGACCTGGGAGTGATTATGTCGGAGGATCTCACCTTCAAGGACCATAACATTGTATCAATCGCATCTGCTAGAAAAATGACAGGATGGATAATGAGAACCTTCAAACTAGGGAGGCCAAGCCCATGATGACACTCTTCAGGTCACTTGTTCTATCTAGGCTGGAATATTGCTGCACTCTAACAGCACCTTTCAAGGCAGGTGAAATTGCCGACCTAGAAAATGTACAGAGAACTTTCACGGCGCGCATAAACGGAGATAAAACACCTCAATTACTGGGAGCGCTTGAGGTTTCTAAAACCTGTATTCCCTGGAAAGCAGGAGGGAGAGATACATTGATTATATACACCTGGAAAATCCTAGAGGGACTAGTACCGAACTTGCACACGAAAATCACTCACTAACGAAAGCAAAAGACTTGGCAGACGATGCACCATCCCCCCAATGAAAAGCAGGGGTGTCACTAGCACGTTAAGAGACCATACAATAAGTGTCAGGGGCCCGAGACTGTTCAACTGCCTCCCAGCACACATACGGGGGATTACCAACAGACCCCTGGCAGTCTTCAAGCTGGCACTGGACAAGCACCTAAAGTCAGTTCCTGATCAGCCGGGCTGTGGCTTGTACGTTGGTTTGCGTGCAGCCAGCAGCAACAGCCTGGTTGATCAGGCGCTGATCCACCAGGAGGCCTGGTCACAGACCGGGCCGCGGGGGCGTTGACCCCCGAAACTCTCTCCAGGTAAACTCCATGTAAACTACTTACAGAAGATTTCAACATAAACATACTACACGACTAGGACTCACAAGTAACCGAATTCACTAACACAATGAGTGACTGCCTGTTGCTACCAACAATAACTAAACCTACAAGAATTACCGAGACAAGCATCTCCTTAATAGACCACATCTGGACAAGCACCATATCCCTTTCAAAATCAGGCATAATCACAGAAAACACTGAAGACTCAGACAAGTCACAGGGACGTTAGGAAGTCATAGAGTCATCAGGAAGTGGAATAGCCTAGCAAGTGAAGTAGTGGAGGCAGGAACCATACATAGTTTTAAGAAGAGGTATGACAAAGCTCAGGAAGCAGAGAGGGAGAGGACCTAGTAGTGACCGTAAAAAAGGGGCCAGGGCCAAAAGCCGAGCCCCCCGACCCCTGAAACCCCACAATTAGGGAGTAAAATTTTTAGGTGGGAGGGTTAAAGACCCCTCCCCAAAACCTCCCTTAAAAATTTGGGGCAAACTGCCACAAAAAAACCACTAAAGAAACCCTTCCCAGCCCAACATAACGAGACCCAGTAAACAACTTCAGGGCAGCAAAGAAAACACGATTGGCAAAAAAAATTTTCAAAACATTTTAACCGAAGGAATAATAAAAAAAATTTTTTTTTTCCAAAAAAAAAAAAAAAAAAAAGCCTCTATACAAACTTTGCCCCAAAAAAAAACCTAAACAAAATTCACAGCAAAGAGCCCTAAAATAATCCCGGGGGCAAACACCAAGAAACATCAAATACTTTAACACTTGGGAAACAAATAAAAAAAATAGTAAAAAGGGGTAAAAATAACTGAGAACGGGTCAAAAACAATCCCTTTGCCCCTTCATTTAAAACCCAGCCTGAAAAAGATCAAAAAAATTTGGTTATTAAAAAAAATAGATTACAAAAACATCAAAGGGGGTTTATGAAAAAACCCTGGAAAACTCTTTTTCCAAAAATTCCCTTGGAAAAAAAAAGGGTTTCCAAAAACAAAAAAATAAAATTTAACAAAACAATAAAACCCCCCCACTCCATTTAACAAAAAACAGCACACAAACCTAAACGTTTTTTTCTTTCCTCCACCATAGGTAAAAACCCTAGAAAAAAAAAATACCAAGGGGTAAACACCCGTCCTAAAACCTACCTCATAGGTACCAAACCCAAATACACTAAAACCCCTAGCTCCAAAAAAAACCCCATTTTAAAAATTTATGCCATCATAAGCCCCCCTAAAAAAAAAGGGCCGGGAAACCCAAAAAACCCTTTTGCCTGTTTTCCAGGGAAAAAAAAGTTTCCCCTCAAGTATTATCACCAAATATTCCCAACGCTCTTTAGAAAAACCACTGAATCATCTACCTTCCCAAAAATCTCAAAAATAGTGGGGTCACCCCCAAATTTCCACAAAGGGGTGCCCCAAGTGCCTTGAAAAAACTTACCCCCAAATTTATTAACTTCCCACTGCTCTCAAAATTTCTTTAAAAATTTAAAATTTTCATAGAGGGATCTATTCTACCTCTTTTTCACAAAACCCCTTTTTAAACCTTGCCCATTTTTTGGTTTCGGGAATAAAAAAAAACCCCACAAAATTGATGCTATCAACCATGCAAACAAAATATACCCCCGGCCCCTGGGAAAAGAAAGAATCCCCGCGGGGCAATTTTCTTTATTTTACGTAAAGTTTTTCGATACAGTCGACCAAAAATTTGCTGTCCCTCCCCAAATTAATGCACTATGGTATCAGAGGCCACTCCCTCAAAAATACCTAAAAAAACATACCTTTGTAACAGAACCCCAAAAATTGGTTTTGCAAATGATTACAAACTCTTCCCCCCCCAACCAATTCCCCAGTAGGGGTTCCCCCCCAAAGGAAACGTCCTGGAAAACCCCAATTTCCCCTTCCTACTTAAAAACAATGATCAACCCAAAATTTCACACAGCTACTCAAACCCATTTTTACAAAAGACCTACATAAATTTTTTTTCCCCCCTCCAAACCATCATACTTTGCAAACACGTCCCCAAAGCCGAATTGCCCGAAAAATCTGCCTGGATGACGAACCAACAAACTTTTTCCCCTTTAATACCGAAAAAAACCTTTTCATTCATTTTGGGAAAAAAAGCTGCAAAAAAATCCATTTAACATAACGATTAAAAGGATCTTTGGTAAAAAAACCACAAAGAAAATTCCCTTTTGGTAAAACCCAAACCCTTTACAGTAGCCCGTTTTTAATTTTCCCACACACAACAAAAAAATCCCCCAAGAAAAATTCCCCTAAAAGACTGTAAGGGCATACAATCAAAGATAAGGGGAACCCATGTTTCCCCAATCAGCCTCCTGGCCCAATGTACCATACACTCAATACCCTTACTTACAATGGAAAATTTTGGGGCTTTGGGGGTCAACAAACATCCCAACACCCCAAAAAACCCCCCCTAACCCCCGCAAAAGGCAGCAGTTTAAGGGAAAGATAAGGGGGGAATTCCCCCCTCAGGCCAGCATACTCCACCAAAAAAAGTCTAATCCCGCTCACCAAAATTTAAAACATCCAAAAATTTTTTCATCGTTTCCTACTGCTTTCAAAAAGACCAATACACAACAAATATAAATTTCCCCCCTCAAAATTTTTCTACCAAACCCTTAAACGGGCAAAATGACCCAATACAAGACCCCAGATCTCCTTTTTTTATATACCTCGTGTCCCCTTATCTCACATGTTTAAAAACTCTATGCACATAAAGGGGGCCCCAAAATTTTTTGGGAATTCATTACCAGTATATTAAAATAAACCCAATTTTGAAAAACAGTTTTAAGGGACCCCCAAAAACCCCCCAAAATCACCAAGGGGGCCACTAAATTTTTAAAACAACCCTCAAACACCCCAACCCAACCTTTTACAGTGGAAACCCCCCCCCTTAACGATCACCTCCAAATGCCCAAACCCAAATTTTGTAAAGTGTAAAATTTTGTAAGTGCGTTTTTATGTGTATGTTTTGGGGGCTGAAATGGACAATTTTACTTCACAATTCCTTAAAGGGGAAAAAAATTCGGTCAGTACGGGAAAAATGAAAATACTACTGGAAATGAAAAATTTTTCGTTAACCCGGGGGGTTTCCCCTGTACTCCCACATCAAACTTCAACAATCAAATTTTACCCTTTTTTATCCATTGTTTAAAAGGAATATAATTTTAAAAAATTGGTTTTTCCCCCAAAAAAGCCCTTTTAGACTCAAAAAATATATCCTTTGTTTAAAACCAAAATTTAATTCACTTATAATTAATAAACCCACTGTTCAAAAAATGAAAAAAATTACGGTCCCCCCGTAACAACTAAAGATTTAAAAACCTTGGTATTAAGGTTTGTCTGTAAGTCAATAATGTTTTAAATTGGGGCCCCTAATGCCTAGGGAAAAATAGAGGCTCTTTTTGCTTTTCAACCCAAAATTGTAAATATAATTTTTCTCCCAAAGGAAAATGGGTTTTCAAAGACATAAAATAAAAAAAATAAAAAATAAATCTTTGCCATTAATTTTTTGTTTTTTTTAAATTTTCAAAATGTTAAGTTATCCAAAAAAAACAAATTCATCTCTAAAAAAGAAGGGGGCAGACAAATGGGAAATGGGGTTTGTCCAACCATCTTTGGGTATTGTTTTAATGTCCCCCTTTCCCCCATTTTTTTTAAAATTTCTGGATATTTTTTTAAAAGTTTCCCAAAAGCAGTTTGTAAAAAGGGAAATTTAAAGAGAATAAAAGGAAAAACACTCTAAAAAAATAAAAATTTAGGTAAAGGGCCCTGGGCCCAAAAGTCCATCATAAATCCACGTTGGCGGGAAATACCCCAAACCCCAAAGGGGGGGAGGTTGGTTCCCCTTTTCCTTTTTCCCAAAACATTTCCCAAATTAAAAAACATTTAATGGAATAAATTTTTAAAAAGTAATTTTTTATTTTTTTTTTTTAGTATTTTTTCCCCCAATTTAGTAATTTTTGGACTAGGGTTTTTTCCCGGTATGGGGCCCTACCAACAACCCAGAGGGGAGAGAAAAAAGGAAAAAGTGTAAGAAAAAACCCAGAGAGAAGCAAGGGGGGAGGGTTTTCACAATAAGGGGAAAACGTATCAACATCCAAAAATTTTTATCGAATGAGTTAAAAAACCACCCATTTAAACCCATTTTAACCCATGCAATAAAGTGGGCAGAATTTTGCCCAAATTTTGGCCAATTTCCATAAAAATTTTTTTAAAAAAAGGCCCCAAATTTTTGAATAGGGGCAAAAAAACACAAGAAAGACATTAAAAGCACAAAAAAACCCAAACCCCTTCTGTTCCTTTTGTTACCTCCCCAGGCCCTTTTTTTATTTTTCCCCCTTTTTTGGGCCCCTTTAATTTTTTTTTTAAATTTTTAAAAAAGATAGAAAGATTTAAATGTAAATTTCAGACTACTGCATTTAAATGTGAAATTTGTAAAAATAATATCAGCACAATTGGGGGAAAGAAAAAATAACTCGCCCCTTAAAGTGTATTGGACATTAGGTTAAATTTTAAAATTTGGTAAAAAACCCAAAAAAATTTTTTGCTACTTTCCCGCCCCCAAATTTTAAGGTTCCTTTTTTTATTGAAAAAAATTTTTAGTCAAAATCATCTCATTTTTTTTGTAATGTATTTTCCCTTTTTAAAAAATGAGACCAAGGGAAAAATAGAATAAAAAAAATTAAAAACCAAAATAAAATACAGTGCAAAATCGCCCTTTTTTTAATTTCCCCCAAAAATGGGCAAAGTTTTTTTTCCATTTCGTACTTATGCTTTCAGGAAACTTTTTTTATACTGTGGGACAAATGACCACATTTTAAAACCCTTTTTTTCAATGGGCCCCACCCCTTTCTCTCACTAGATTTGAGGGTGGGTTTGAATTTTAAACCCTATACCAGTACGTCAAAAAAACCCGGGGCGTAAGCCCCTAACTATTTTCGACTGAAAAACCCCGAAAAAGGGGAAAAATGTTAGCAAAATAAATCCCTAGGTTTAAAAAGTAACCAATTATAATGGAAAATGAATTCCTGTTAAGTTTTAAAAAAAGGGATCCCAAAGGGATCATTGAAATGTGGTTTAAAAATTTTTAAATTTTCTGTAATTTTAAGTACTTTTTTTTACTATAAATTGGTCTCTCTTTAAATTAATGAAAAAAAAACTCAGTTTACCCTTTGGGAAAAATTTTGGGTTTAGATTTTTTAAAAGGGAGGGGTTTCCCCCCAAATAACCCAAGAAAGTCCGGCTCATTAAAAACTTTGGTCTTTTTTTCCTTGGCGTCCCAATCCCTTGGGGGCCCCCCCGGAAAGCCACCCAGACCATCCAAAATAACACCCAATAAACCCACTTTCTAGGGAACGGGACAAAGGGGGTTTAAGGGAAAAAACCTTTAAAATTTCCAAAACCCCCCCAGGGCCCGGGGGCCCCCTTATTTTCCAATATACCCCTTTGTTTTTTTTTTACTGATTTTTTACACAGTTTACTTAGATGTTTTTTTAAAATTTTAAAAAATAAGAAAATTCACAAGGGGCACAATTAAGTCCCCTTTGATTTTTTTTTTTATCTCTGGTGGTTAATGTAAAATTTAATATGGATGATAAATTTTTTTTGTTAAATCTGGGGGGTTAAAAGACATGTTTTTCTATGTATGAAAATTTTTTTGTTTTCCCCGGGGTTAATGTACAGGTTTTTCTAAAAGCCCTGATAATTTTTTTTTTTTTACTTTTGGGGTTAAAAGGGACAGTTACCATGTAAAAGATAATTTTTTGTGTTACCTGGGGGTTTAAAGGTTTCATGTTACTATTATGAAAAATAATTTTTTTTAATCGGGGGGTTAATGTACAAAATTACTATGCCCTATTAAATTTTTTTGGGGTTACTTCCCGGGGGGTTTTAAAGTTTTCATGTTACTAAAAGTATGTTTAATTTTTTTGTTACTCCCGGTGGTTAAGGGACATGTTTTTCTAAAAGTAAGGGTAAATTTTTTGGGGTTTTTCTCCCCGGTGGTTTTTAAAGTACATGTTACTTTTGGGATAAAAATTTTTTTTTTTTAACCTGGGGTTAAAAGTAATGTTTAAATAAATTTTGATAATTTTTGGGGTTTTTACTCGGGGGGTTTTAAAGACAAATTTCTAAAGTATGAAATTTTTTTGTGTGACTCTTGTGGGGTTTAAAGTACATGTTTTTTAGTATGGAAAAATTTTTTTTTATCCCTTTTGGGTTTTGTACTGGGGTTTCTAGTAAGAAAAAAATTTTTTTTTTTTTTTGCTCGGAGGTTTTTTGTCCCTGTTACTCAAAATATGATAATTTTTTTTGGTTCCTGGAGGTTTTTGTAAAATGTTACTATGAGGTAAATTTTGGGGGGGGGGTCCCGGAGGTTTAAAGTACATGTTTTTTAAGGGATGATAATTTTTGGGGTTTACCCCCTTGGGTTAATGTACAAATTTTTCTTTTGTAGATAATTTTTGGGGTTTCTCCCGGGGTTTTAATTTTACAAAGGTTTTCTAAATTTTGATAATTTTTTTTTTTACTCCGTGGGTTTTAAAGTACAGGTTTCTATTTAGGGAAAATTTTTTTTACCCCGGTTTGGGTTTTTGTCAAGTTACTATGTATGATAAATTTTTTTTTTTTTCCCGGTGGTTAAATTTCATGTTACTATGTATGATAATTTTTGGGGTTTTTCCCCCCCTGGTGTTAATGTACATGTTTTCAATGGATGATAAAAATTTTTTGTGTTAACTCCCGGGGTTTTAAAGTACAATTTTTTCTAAAGGGTTTATAATTTTTTTTGTTACCCCTTTTTGGGTTAATTTTTCTTTTTTCTACCCTAGATAATTTTTTGTGTTTTTCCTGGAGGGTTTAAAGGGAAAAAGTTACATGTAAAGATTTAAATTTTTTTTTTTACTTGAGGTTTTTAAAGTACATTTTTCTAAGTAATGATAATTTTTTTTGTTAAATTCCCGGGGGTTAATGTACAAATTTTTTCTATGTATGATAATTTTTTTTTTGTTTTCCCTTTTGGTAAAATGTAAATGTTTTCTATGTAAATAATTTTTGTGTTACTCGGGGTTAAAAGTAATATTACTTTTTGATTTAAATTTTTTTTGTTAAATCCGGGGGGTTTTTAAAGTAAAAGTTACTATGGATTATAATTTTTTTGTTACTCTGGGGGGGTTTTTTTGGGAAAAGGTTTTTCTATGTATGTAATTTTTTTGGGGTTTCTCCCGGTGGGGTTTAAAGTACAAGTTTTTTCCCATGTTAAAGATAATTTTTTGTTTTCTCCCCGGTGGGTTTAAAATACCCTGGTTTTTCTATGTAAAGGTAATTTTTTTTGTTTACCTTTGGGTTTTAAGGGGGGGGAAAAATTTTTTAGGGATGATAATTTTTTTGTTACTCTGGGGGTTTTAAAGTAAAATGTTAAATATGTATGAAAAAATTTTTGTGTTACTCTGGTGGTTAATGTACCTTTTTTATCAGGAAGGAAAAATTTGTTTAAATGTATTTATTGGTTAAATTGTACCTAAAAAACCTTTAAATAACTTATTGGGGATTTCCCTTGGGTTAAAAAAGGAAACCCGTATATGAAAGTTCTTTGGGCCCAAAAAATTTTTGTTTTTATGTAACATAAACCTTTAAAATTACTAACTTAAACCGGCTTGGGTGCTCACCAACCTAACACCTCTGCCGCTGCCTGACCACCCTAACACCCCGCTCTGCTGCCTCACCCCCCCTAACAAACCCGCTGCCGGCCCGAAAACCCCTCCCACCTAACACCCGCCCGCTGCTGGCCCCCGACCACCTTCCCCCCTTCGGCCTTGCCTGACCCCCCTAAAAAACCTGCTGCTGCTGCCCCCCAACAAACCCAACCCCCCTGCCTGCTCTGCCTCACCACCAAACCTGCTGCTGCCTCCCACCTAACACCTGCCCCGCTGCCCCCTCCCCCGGAAAAACCCCCGCCCGCCCGCCTCACCACCAACCCCCTGCTGCTGTCTCACAAACCTAACCCTGCTGCTGTCTCACCCCCAAAAAACCCGCTTTCTGCCAAAACAAAAACCCCAAAACTGCTTTTTCCCCGACCCACCTAACACCTGCCCCCGCCGACACCAAACACCCCCGCTCCCCCGCCTGAGCACCCCAACACCTGAGGGAAAAACAGGAAAAAACCCGGGGGCAGCTAACACCCTGACACATTTAAAAAAACCTTTTAAAACAACTAACACAGTTTAAAAAACCCCGACAAACTAACACAAAAAACACCTGAAACAGCTAAAAACAGAAAATCCCAAAACCTGGGTCAGCTAACAGTCCCCCCAAACCGAGCCCGCTAAAACATCAACCCCCTAAGCGGGTAAAACATCAACACCTGGGGGGCTAACACAGCAACAAACCCGGGGCAATTTAAAACCCCGTCAACACCTTAAGGAAGACCCTCAATACCTGAGCCGGTAAACAGTCCCCCAAAAACCTGAAACAGGTAACAAAAAAGTAAACCGAGCAAAATAAACCCCCCAACACCTGGGGCACCTAAAACAATCAAAAACCCTTTAGCCAAATAAAAACAGTCCCCCCACCCCGACAAAGGTTTAAAAAGTCAACTCCCCGAGCCCGGAAGAAAAAGTCCAATACCTGAAAACGGTTTAAACAGGGCAATAAAACCCGAGGGGGGGTAAGACCAATCAAAACCCCCGAGCAGGGGGGACAGTCAACACCCCGAGGCCCGGTATGCAGTCAAAAACCGGCAGGTAAAAAAACAGTCCAAAACCTGAGCAGGTAAGACATCCCAAAACCGGGGCAACTAACACAGTTTAACACCTGGCGGTTTAAAACAGTCCCCAAAACCTAGCAGGGAAGACCCGTCCAAAAACCTTTAGGGAGGTAAGCAGTCAATACCGAGGGAGGTAAAAAACAGTTTTAAAACCTGAGCAAGGAAGACATCAACACCTGGGGCAGGTTTAAAACCATCAACACCTGAACAGGAAGACATCAACACCCCAGGGAAGTAAAAACAAACAACCCTGAGCAGGTAAAAACAGTCAATTAAACCCGAGGGGAGTAACACAGTCAACAACCCAGCAAGTAAGACAGTCAACCCTTTAAACAGGTAAACAGTCAAAAAAACACAGAAAAAAGATCATGTCTGGGGGCCCTTTTTAAACAACCCATAATTTTCCCCAAAGGGGCAAACTCTCCCCCTATGTATCACCCATTAGGGGGGGTTTTTTTTTATTTATTTAAATTTATTTAAAATTTTTTTAGATACATACAGAGGGAAAAAAAAAAATACAGGTAAGGGGCCCCATGCCCAAACCCCCTTTAAAAAAGCATAGCATTAAAGGGGTGGGTTAAAAATTTAACCCTTTAAAATTTAAAATAAGGGAATGAAAAACAGTATAAGACCCTTTTTTGTAAACAGATAACTAAAAAAATACAAAAAGATTTTACAAAACCCGGTCCTATGTTGGGATGCATTGCTTTTTCATTCCCTAGAAAAGGGGTATTCTGTTAGGTAGTGTATTTAAAAAAAAAAAAAAAAAAAACAAAAATTTTGGTTTTTTAAAAAATTGTGTGATAAATTGGGGAAATAACATTTAGGGTATACAAATTTTTATGGTTTTTATTATTCAAAATTTATTGGGGGGTTTTTTAAAATGATAAAATGAACTTTGAGAAGAACCCTTTAAATTTTTTAAAAAAGATATGTTTTTTTTTTATTTAAAAGGGGAAAGAATTCCAGATTTTTTTTGGGACTTTTATGTGCATAGCGTGAGATGGACACGAGGAACATCAAAGAGTGATCTGTGCCTTGTATTATGGTCATGTGTTCTGTTGAGGTTGGCAAGAGATGTTTGAGGGGAGGGTTATATCAGAGTTAAGTGTTCTATGTATGTAATAAGTGCAATAATAAGTATGGATGTTTTGTATGGCGAGTAGGTTGAGTGTTTTGAATATTGGTGGAGTGTGCTGCCTGTAGTGAGAATTTGTTATCATTCTAACTGCAGCCTTTTGGTGGGTAATTAGTGGTCTGAGATGGTTAGTTGTTGTTGAGCCCCATGCACAAATTCCATAGGTGAGATAGGGGTAAATAAGAGAGTGATAAAGGGCCAGGAGGGCTGACTGTGGAACATAGTACCGTATCTTCGATAGTATGCCTACAGTCTTGGAAATTTTCTTAGAAATTTATTGTATATGTGTATGAAATTTGAGTCTATTATCTGGAGTTTACCTGGAGTTTACCTGGAGAGAGTTTCGGGGGTCAACGCCCCCGCGGCCCGGTCTGTGACCAGGCCTCCTGGTGGATCAG
Source organism: Cherax quadricarinatus (assembly GCF_026875155.1). Classification (NCBI taxonomy): domain Eukaryota; kingdom Metazoa; phylum Arthropoda; class Malacostraca; order Decapoda; family Parastacidae; genus Cherax; species Cherax quadricarinatus. The sequence continues at coordinate 16,643,042 of NC_069475.1, forward strand.
CGCCTGATCAACCAGGCTGTTGCTGCTGGCTGCACGCAAACCAACGTACGAGCCACAGCCTGGCTGATCAGGAACTGCCTTTAGGTGCTTGTCCAGTGCCAGCTTGAAGACTGCCAGGGGTCTGTTGGTAATCCCCCTTATGTGTGCTGGGAGGCAGTTGAACAGTCTCGGTCCCCTGACACTTATTGTATGGTCTCTTAACGTGCTAGTGACACCCCTGCTTTTCATTAGGGGGATGGTGCATCGTCTGCCAAGTCTTTTGCTTTCGTAGTGAGTGATTTTCGTGTGCAAGTTCGGTACTAGTCCCTCTAGGATTTTCCAGGTGTATATAATCATATATCTCTCCCTCCTGCATTCCAGGGAATACAGGTTTAGAAACCTCAAGCGCTCCCAGTAATTGAGGTGTTTTTATATCCGTTATGCGCGCCGTGAAAGTTCTCTGTACATTTTCTAGGTCGGCAATTTCACCTGCCTTGAAAGGTGCTGTTAGAGTGCAGCAATATTCCAGCCTAGATAGAACAAGTGACCTGAAGAGTGTCATCATGGGCTTGGCCTCCCTAGTTTTGAAGGTTCTCATTATCCATCCTGTCATTTTTCTAGCAGATGCGATTGATACAATGTTATGGTCCTTGAGGTGAGATCCTCGACATCATCACTCCCAGGTCTTTGACGTTGGTGTTTCGCTCTATTTTGTGGCCAGAATTTGTTTTGTACTCTGATGAAGATTTAATTTCCTCATGTTTACCATATCTGAGTAATTGAAATTTCTCATCGTTGAACTTCATATTGTTTTCTGCAGCCCACTGAAAGATTTGGTTGATGTCCGCCTGGAGCCTTGCAGTGTCTGCAATGGAAGACACTGTCATGCAGATTCGGGTGTCATCTGCAAAGGAAGACAACGGTGCTGTGGCTGACATCCTTGTCTATGTCGGATATGAGGATGAGGAACAAGATGGGAGCTAGTACTGTGCCTTGTGGAACAGAGCTTTTCACCGTAGCTGCCTCGGACTTTACTCTGTTGACGACTACTCTCTGTGTTCTGTTAGTGAGGAAATTATAGATCCATCGACCAACTTTTCCTGTTATTCCTTTAGCGCGCATTTTGTGCGCTATTACGCCATGGTCACACTTGTCGAAGGCTTTTGCAAAGTCTGTATATATTACATCTGCATTCTTTTTGTCTTCTAGTGCATTTAGGACCTTGTCGTAGTGATCCAGTAGTTGAGACAGACAGGAGCGACCTGTTCTAAACCCATGTTGCCCTGGGTTGTGTAACTGATGGGTTTCTAGATGGGTGGTGATCTTGCTTCTTAGGACCCTTTCAAAGATTTTTATGATATGGGATGTTAGTGCTATTGGTCTGTAGTTCTTTGCTGTTGCTTTACTGCCCCCTTTGTGGAGTGGGGCTATGTCTGTTGTTTTTAGTAACTGTGGGACGACCCCCGTGTCCATGCTCCCTCTCCATAGGATGGAAAAGGCTCGTGATAGGGGCTTCTTGCAGTTCTTGATGAACACAGAGTTCCATGAGTCTGGGCCTGGGGCAGAGTGCATGGGCATGTCATTTATCGCCTGTTCGAAGTCATTTGGCATCAGGATAACATCGGATAGGCTTGTGTTAATCAAATTTTGTGGCTCTCTCATAAAAAATTCATTTTGATCTTCGACTCTCAGTCTGGTTAGCGGCTTGCTAAAAAACTGAGTCATATTGGGACTTGAGTAGCTCACTCATTTCCTTGCTGTCATCTGTGTAGGACCCATCTTGTTTAAGTAGGGCCCAATACTGGACGTTGTTCTCGATTTTGATTTGGCATAGGAGAAGAAATACTTTGGGTTTCTTCGATTTCATTTATGGCTTTTAGTTCTTCCCGCGATTCCTGACTCCTAAAGGATTCTTTTAGCTTAAGTTCGATGCTTGCTATTTCTCTGACCAGTGTCTCCCTGCGCATTTCTGATATATTGACCTCTTTTAGCCGCTCTGTTATTCTTTTCTCGTCGCTGTAAAGGGAGCGCCTGTCTCTTTCTATTTTACATCTACTCCTCCTTTTTCTTAGAGGAATAAGCCTTGTGCATACATCGAGTGCCACCGAGTTAATCTGTTCTAGGCATAAGTTTGGGTCTGTGTTGCTTAGTATATCTTCCCAGCTTATATCGGTTAGGACTTGGTTTACTTGGTCCCACTTTATGTTTTTGTTATTGAAGTTGAATTTGGTGAATGCTCCTCGTGACTAGTCTCATTTTGTCGGTCTGGGGCTCCACGCATACATGTCTGAACCTCAATTATGTTGTGATCTGAGTATATTGTTTTTGATATGGTGACATTTCTTATCAGATCATCATTGTTAGTGAAGATGAGGTCTAGTGTATTCTCCAGTCTAGTAGGCTCTATTATTTGCTGGTTTAAATTGAATTTTGTGCAGAGATTTAAAAGCTCGTGTGAGTGTGAGTTTTCATCAGAGCTGCCTCCTGGTGTTATTACTGCAACAATATTATTGCTATATTCCTCCATTTTAGGTGCCTTAAGTTGAAATCCCCCAGGAGCAAGATGTTGGGTGCAGGAGCTGGAAGATTTTCCAGACAGTGGTCAATTTTAACAGCTGTTCCTGGAATTGCTGGGATGTTGCATCCGGAGGCTTGTAGACTACCACAATGACTAGGTTTTGGTTCTCGACCTTTACTGCTAAAACTTCCACTACGTCATTTGAGGCATTAAACAGTTCTGTGCAAACAAGTGACTCTGCAATGTACAGGCCAACCCCCCCCTTTTGCCTGTTCACCTTTTGTCACATCTGTATAGGTTGTAACCTGGGATCCATATTCGTTTGTCCAAGTGATCCTTTTTGTGGGTCTCAGTGAAAGCCGCGGAACATTGCCTTTGCCTCTGCAAGCAGTCCCCCCCATTTAAAAGGTTTTGTTGTTTATTGCTGGCTTTAGCCCGTATTTTGCAAAAAAGAATGTTTGACTGGGGATTTGTTGGTCTGGGGGGGATTTTTTTTTCCCCATTAGTATCTTTTCGTTGGTTTGGGGGGACGCCATCGACTGTGGTTCCACTCCCGGATGATGGATTTGGTGTATGATTTCTGCCATTTCCCGCCAGTTTTTTTTTTCCTTTCCCGGCACTAAAAAAAAACCCCTCCCCCTTGAGTGGGTGTGGCACCCAGGTTTTCCCATGGCCTGGTGTTTTGTATCTTTTTGTCCCCTTTAGATGGTATGCCCGGCAATTTAAGTTTAGCACAGTCTTTCCCGTACTGAAAAGGTACCATTTTAGGGTGAAAAACTTACAGGGAAAGGGGGTTTTCATTTTTCCCGTTGTCTATGGGGGATGACATTTTCTGGGTGGTCTAGTTGCATGTCCCATCTTTTTTTTCCCGATTTCCCATGCCAGCAGTACCCAAGTGCATGATGTGCAAGGTTGGGTTTCCCTTTGCCTTGGGGTTTTGTGACTGTATTCCCCGTTGGGGCATGTTTCCCTGTCTTTTTCCTTCCTCCTTAGCACCAACAATGGGGCTCCCACCATTGTTTTTGGTAAAATTTTTCCCACTATTGCTATTGGAGGATAGTACCGTATCTTCGATGGCAATTGCCTACAGTCTTGGAAATTTTCTTCAGAAATTTATTGTATATTGTGTATTAAATTTGAAGTCTGATTACTGGAGTTTACCCTGGATTTACCTGGAGAAGTTTCGGGGGTCAACGCCCCCGCGGGGGCCCGGGTCTGTGACCCAGGCCTCCTGGTGGATCACAGCGCCTGACAACCAGGCCTGTTGCTGCTGGCTGCACGCAAACCAACGTAACGAGGCCACTAGCCTGGGCTGATCAGGAACTGCGCTTTAGGAGCTTGTCCATTCCAGCGTTGAAGACTGCCAGGGGTCTGTATGGTGAAATCCCCCTTATGTGTGCTGGGAAGGCAGTTGAACATTCTCGGTCCCCCCGACACCTTATGGTATGGTCTCTTAACGTGCTAGTGACACCCCTTGCTTTTCATTAGGGGGATGGTGCAGTTCGTCTGCCAAGGTCTTTGCTTTTCGTATGTGAGTGATTTTCGTGTGCAAGTTCGGTACTAGTCCCCACTAGGATTTTTCGCAAGGTGTATATAATCAATATCTCTCCCTCCTGCATTCCATGGAATACAGGTTATCAACCTCAAGCGCTTCCCAGTAATTGATGTGTTTTATATCCTTATGCGCGCCCGTGAAAAGGTTCTCTGTAACATTTTCTAGGACGGCAATTTCACCTGCCTGAAAGGTGCTGTTAGCGTGTAGGCAAAATTCGCAGCCTAGTATAGAACAAGTGACCTGAAGATGTCACATGGGCTTGGCCTCCCTAGTTATGAAGGTCTCATTATCCATCCTGTCATTTTTCTAGCAAAGCGTTGATACTCAATGTTTATTTGGTCCGCTTGAATTGAGATCCCCACATCATCCACTCCAGGTCTTTTGACGATGGAGTTTCGCTCTAATTTGTGGCCAGGAATTTTGTTTTGTACTCGATGAAGATTTAATTTCCTCTTGGGTGTACCATATCTGAGTATTGAAATTTCTCATCGTTTAACTTCAAATTGTTTTCTTACTGCAGCCCACTGAAAGATTTGGTTGATGTCCCGCCTGGATCCTTGCAGTGTCTGCAATGGTAGACACTTTCATGCAGATTCGGTGTCATCTTCAAAGGAAGACACTGTGCTGTGGCTACATCCTTGTCTATGTCGGATATGAGGATTGGAACAAGATGGGGAGCTATACTGTGCCTTGTGGGAACAGAGCTTTGTCAATCAACCGTATTGGTTGTGAGGTCTGGTGGCCCTCGACTTTACTCTGTTGACAGGACTACTCTCTGTGTTCTGTTATTGAGTAAATTATATATCCAACGACCAACTTTTCCTGTTATTCCTTTAGCGCGCATTTTGTTGGCGCTATTACGCCATGGTCCACACTGACCAGAGGCGTTTTGCAAAGTCTGTATATATTACATCTGCAATCTTTTTGTCTTCTAGTGCATTTATAGGACGCTTGTCGTATGAATCCAGTAGTTTGATACAGACAGGACGACCTGTTCTAAACCCAAGTTTCCCTGGGTTTGTAACTGATGGGTTCAAGAGGGTGGAGATCTTGCTTCTTATGACCCTTTCAAAGATTTTTATGATAGGGAATAGAGCTATTGGTCGTGTAGTTCTTTGCTGTTGCTCTTCTGCCCCCTTTGTGAGGTGGGGCTATGTCCTGTTGTTTTTAGTACTGTGGGACGACCCCCCACTGACTGTGGGACGACCCCCGTGTCCATGCTTTCCCTCTCCATAGTATGGAAAAGGCTCGTGAGGGGCTTCTGCAGTTCTTGCTGAACACAGAGTTAACCATGAGTCTTGGCCCTGGGGCAGAGTGGCATGGTCATGTCATTTATCGCCTGTTACGAAGTCATTTGGCATCAGGATAACATCGGATGAGGCTTGTGTTAAATCAAATTTTGTGGTCTCTCTATATCAAAAAATTCCCCCCCAAATTTATTTTGATCTTCGACCCTCAGTCTGGTTATAGCGCTTGCTAAAAACTGAGGTCAAATTGGGACTTGATTAGCTCATCGCTCATTTCCCTTGCTGTCGCGTGTGACCCATCTTGTTTAAGTAGGCGGCCCAATACTGGAAGCGTTGTTCTCGATTTTGATTTGGCATAGAGATGAAAATACTTGGTTTCTTATCGGATTTCATTATGGCATTTATAGTTCTTCCCCACTGCGATTCCTGACTCCTAAAGGATTCTTTTAGCTTAAGTTCGTAGATGCTTGCTATTTCCTGCTGACCAGTGTTCTCCCTGCGCATTTCTGATATATTTGACCTCTTTTAGCCCTCTGTTATTCTTTTTTCCGTCGCCTGTAAAGGGAGCGCCTGTCTCTTTCTATTTTACATCTACTCCCTTCCTGTTTTCTTAGAGGAATAAGCCTTGTGCATACAACCGAGTGCCACCGAGTTAATCTGTTTCTAAGGCAATAATTTTGGGTCTGTGTATGCTTAGTATATCTTCCCAGGCTTATATCGGTTATGGATGGGACTATGGTTTAACCTACTTTGGTTCCCACTTTAGTATTTTGTTATTGAAGTTGAATTTTGGGTGATGCACCCTCGTGACTGATCTCATTTTTGTCGGTCTGGGGCTCCGACGCATACAAGGTCTGAACCTCAATTATGTTGTGATCGTGAGTATATTGTTGTTTTTGATATGGTGACATTTTTCTTATCAGATCCTCATTGTTAGTTGAAGAATGAGGTCTAGTGTTTTCTTCCAGTCTAGTAGGCTCCGTATTATTTGCTGGGTTTTAATTGAATTTGTGCCGAGAGTTTAAAAGCTTCGTGTGAGTGAGAGTTTTTCACAGAGCTGCCTCCTGGTGTTTTATTACTGCAACAATATTATTTCGCTATAATTCCCTCATTTTTAGGTGCCTTAAGTGAAATCCCCAGGATCAAGATGTGGTTGCTGGAGCTGGAAGATTTTCCAGACCGTTGTCAATTTTATTTAACAGCTGTTCCAGGATTTGCTGGATGTTGCATCCGGAGTTCTTGTAGACTACCCACAATGACTAGGTTTTAGGTTCTCGACCTTTACTGCTAACACTTCCACACGTCATTTGAGGCAATAACAGTTCTGCAAACAAGTACCTCTTTCTGCAATGTTCAGTCACCCCCCCCTTTTGCCTGTTCACTCACTTCTGTCACATCTGTATATGTTGTAACCTGGGATCCATATTTCGTTGTCCCAGTGATCCTTTATTGTGGTGTCTCAGTGAAAGCCGCTAACATTGCCTTTGCCTGCTGCAAGCAGTCCACGGATGAAAGTATTTTGTTGTTTATATTCTGTCTTTAGACCTGTCTATTTGCAAAGTAGAATGTTACGGACTGGTGGTAATGTTGGTACTTGGGGGGTTATTTGTTTTTTGTTTCCGGCATTAGTATCTTATCTGTAGGTATTTGAGTGGGTGGACAGCCATCGACTGTGGTTGCCACCCTGGAATACTGGATTTGCGTAGATTTCTGCATTTCTGCCAGTTTTTTTTTCCTTCCTGGCACTACAAAACCTCTCCCACTTGAGTGCTGTGCTACCGCAGGTTTTCCCAAGGCCTGGATGTTTTGTATCTTTTTTTGGTCCCCTTTAGATGGTATGGCCTGGCAATTTAAGTTATAGGCACAGTCTTTCCTGTACTGAAGAGGTCCACATTTCAGGTGAAAAAGCTTACAGGAATTGAGTTTTGCATTTTTCGCTGTTGTCATAAGTGGGCAATGATATTTCTGAGGGTGGATCATAGTTGCATGTCCCATCTGTTTTTTCCGATTTCCCTGCCAAGCAGATAGCCAAGTGCATAGTATTTGTCACAAGGGCTTGGTTTCCGTTTGCCTTGGGTTCTGTGGACTGTTATTCCATGGTTGGTGCATGTTTCCCTGTCTTTTCCTATCCTCCTTAGCACCAACAATGGAGCTCCCACCAGTTGTTTTTGGTAATTTATCCTCACAAATTGCTATTGGAGTCCTCTTGTTTGCATTTCCGTGCGTATATTCGGTTTGCAATATTGGTTTTATCTTATCTTTGACTACACTTGTTTCCCTACTATGGCCTCCTGTCCTCTATGAGTCATTTTATATGTAAGTCCTGCCTGTGTCTAATTCCCGACTACCTGGACAATAATCTCACTTCACCATTACTGTCTCCAGGACAGTATCTCCAGCTTCACCCTATCCCTGTCTTCACCAGGACAGCACCTCCAGGCTTCGAACCATTACAGTCTCCCAGTACAGCACTATCAGCCCCACATTTAGGTGACTACCTAGACATCACCTCAGCCTTACAGTTTGTGACTACATGGCCAGTATCAGGGCAGACCATTCAGCCGGACTTTTTATGTTTCCAGTCTGTTGTAGAAGCTCCATTTTCTATGAAAGCAGCTTTGAATGTTTCGCTCGTTTAATAACCCCCTTTGATTTTATTTAGTCCACTAGATTTTCCTCATTTGGGCATACCAAAAACACTTCTCTGTTTTAATACTGCTTGTAGCTAAGTTCTGGGATATCTGCACAAGGAGCGTGACACCAATTTCCCACAAAAATGACAATTTATCATGTGGTAGCCCGTTTTTTTGACTGACCACAGACTACACACAGCATCATAAAGTGAATTTGAATGGTTTGATTCATATCATAAAAATCTTTTAAAGGGCCTCAGAAGCAATATCACCACCCATCTAGAAACCCAACGTTTAATCACAACCCAGTGGCAACCATGGGTTAGAACAGGTCGCTCCTGTCCTGACTCAACTACTGTATCACTACGACAAGGTCCTAAAAGCACTAAGAAACAAAAAGAATGGCAGATGTTAAATATCTACAGACATTGCAAAAGCCTTCGAGACAAGTTGACCATGGCGTAATAGCGCAAAAATCGCGTAAAGGAATAACAGGAACAGTCGGTCGATGGATCTAAATTTCTCATAAACATAAACACAGATAGGTAGTCGTCAAACTAGAGAAAAGTCCGAGGCAGCTACGGTAAAAAGCTCTGTCCACACTCAAGGCACAGTACTAGCTTCCATCTTGTGTCCTCCCTCAACCTCTATATCGACAGAGGACAAGGAATGTCACCACAGCACGTGTCTTTCCTTTGCTAGATGACAACCCAATCTGCATGACAGTGTCTGCCCATTGCAAACACTGCAAGGCTCCATGCGGGACATCAACCAAATCTTTTCAGTGGGCTGAAGAAAACACTATGAAGTTCAACAGATGAGAAAGTTTCAATTACTCAGATATGTAAATCATGAGGAAATTAAATCTTCATCAGATTACAAAACAAATTCTGGCCACGAAATAGAGCGAAACAACCAACTGTCAAAGACCGGGATGATTATGTCGATGGATCTCAACTTCAAGACCATAACATTGTATCAATAATCGCATCTGCTAGAAAAATGACAGGATGATAATGTAGAACTCAAAATCTAAGAGGTCCAAGCCCAATGATGACACTCTTGCCGGTCACTTGTTTCTATCTAGGCTGGAATATTGGCGGCACTCTAACAGGCACCTTTCAAGGCAGGTACATTGCCGACCTAGAATAATGTACAGAGAACTTTGCACGCGCGCATAAACGAGATAAAACACCTCAATGTTAACTGGGACGCTTGAGTTCCAAACCTGTAATACCCTGGAAAAAAGCAGGAGGGAGGAGAATACATGATTATATACACCTGGAAAATACCTGAGGGACTAGTACCGAACTTGCCAACACGAAAATCACTCACTACGAAAGCAAAAGAACATGGCAGACGATGCACCATCCCCCCAATAAAAGACAGGGTTCACTAGCACGTTAAGAGACCATGATCAATAAGTGTCAGGTGCCCTAGACTTTCACTGCCTCCCACACACATACGGGGGATTACCATCAGACCCCTGCAGTCTTCAAAGCTGGCACGGACAATCACCCTAAATAGTCAGTTCCTGATCAGCCGTGCTGGTGGCTTGTATCTTTTTTGGTTTTGCGTGCAGGCCAGCACAACAGCCTGGTTGGATCATGGCGCTGATCACCAGAGGCCTTGTCACAGACCGGCCGCGGGGGCGTTGACCCCCGAAACTCTCTCCAGGTAAACTCCATGTAAACTCCTTACAAAATTACAACATAAACATACTACAAACGACTAGGACTCACAAGTAAAACCGACTTCCTAACACAATGAGTGACTGGCCTGTTGCTACCAAAAATAAACTAAACCTACAAGAATTACACCGAAGACCAAGCATCTCCCTAATAGACCACATCTGGACAAGCACCATATCCCTATCAAAATCAGGCATAATCACAGAAAACACTGAAGACACAGACAAGACACAGGGACGTTAGTAAGTCATAGAGTCATCAGGAATTGGAATAGCCTAGCAAGTGAAGTAGTGGAGGCAGGAACCAAACAAGTTTTAAGAAGAGTGTATGACAAAAGCTCGAGCAGAGAGGGAGAGGACCTAGTAGTGATCAGTGAAGAGGCAGGCAGGAGGCCGAGTCTCGACCCCCTGCAAACCAACAATTAGGTGATACAAACAGGTTTGAGTATGTGAGACCACTAACCCACCTTCCTCAAAACTAATCAGGGCCAAATGCCACAAGACAACCACTAAAGTAAACCCTCAACAACATAAACGGATACAGCATTAACAACTTCATGGGCAGCTATGAATACACTGATTGGCAAAATTAGTTCAAAACATATACGAGATATGAATGATTGTAAACATAATTTTCTAAAAAAAAAAAAAAAAAAGCCTGCTAAGCAAAACATTGGTCCCAAAAAAAAACTAAACAATCAACATCAAAGAGACCTGAATAAATCCTCTGGCAATCCCCAAGCATCCTCAAATACATTAACACATAGCACAAAAATGAAAAATTAGTGTAATATAATTGGGTCACAAAACTAGAGAACAGTCTAAACAATACTTTTCTGCACTTACCAGCCTGATAAGAATCTAAATATTGATTTGAAAAATAGATTACATATCATCAAAGGTGATATGAAAAAAACTCAGGAAAACGTCCATCTGAAATTCGTGAAAAAAAAGTAATCCAAAAACAAAACAAACAAATTAACAAAATCAATGAACCCCCACTCACACTTACAGAAACAGCAACACGAACTAAACGTTTTCTTATCCACCAATAGGTAAAATCTAGCAAATAAAATACCAAGTTGTCAACACCCTCCATCAGACTAACCCTCATAAGTACCTACCAAAAAACGACTAACTCCTAGCTTCCAAACAACCCCATATAAGTTATGCTCTCGCATAGGCAACCCTTAAAAACCAAGGCAGGAGACATAAACAGCTTGCTGCTTTCATGTACGAAAAAAGCTTTCTCAAGTATAATCACCAATTATTGCAACGCTCTTTAGCAATCCACTGAAACATCTACCTTCCCAACCATCCTCAAAATAGTGATGGTCACTCCAATCCACAAGGAGGTGTAACCAAGCTGACTTGAATAACTGATATACCAATACTAACTTACCACTGCCTCTCTAAATCATTGAAAAATTAATTCATAGGACGATCTATTCCTACCTCGTTTCACACAACCATATTTAAACCTCTTGTCATTTCTTGGATTCAGGAATTAATAAAGCACGAATGATGCTATCATACACATGCTAAACTAATATACCACCGCACTCTCGAAAGAAAGAAGTCCCGCTGGGCATTTTTCAGCTGATTTACGTAAATGCTTACGATACAGAGGTCCGACCATAAACAGCTGTAACTTCCACATTGAATGCACTATGGTAATCAGAGGACCACTCCCCTCAACTACCTAACATCATACCTTTGTAACAGAACTCCAAAATGTGTTTGCAAATGATACAAACTCTTCCACCCCAACAATGCACAAGTAAGTGAGTGACCCACAAGGAAGCGTCCTTGGACCACTGCTCTCCTCATCTACATCAATGATCTACCAAATGCATCACAGCTACTCAAACCCATATTATTCACAGATACACTACATATGTCCTTTTTCCCCTCATCCAAACACATCAACTAAATAAACACAGTCAATGCCGAATTGCAGAAATATAAATCTGCCTGATGACGACGTAAATAAGCTTTCCTTGAATACCGATAAAACCTATTTCATTCAGGTTTTGGAAACACGCTGCAAATAATCCGATTAACATAACGATAAATGATCATCGTCAAAAGACTCACAGAAGGAAAATTTCCTATGTATCCACCTTGACAGTAGCCTTAAGTTCCGGACACTCATACAACAATCATCCAAGAAAATCTCTACGACTGTAGGCATATACTAACAAAGATAAGGTAATTGTTTCACACAATCATCTCTCCTGCGACTGTAACCATACACTCCATATACCCTTATCTTTACATATGGTATTTGTGCATGGGGATCAACAACATCCAATCACCTAAAACACCCTATAACCCAGCAAAAGCAGCAGTAAGAATGATAGAATTCCCACTCAGGCCAGCATACTCCACCAATTTCAAAGACAGAACTGCTCACCATTAAGATCATCCATACTATTCATGTGCCTACTGATACACATACCAATACACAACAAATATCAACCTCCACTCAAACTTCTTCTCAACCACTTATAACGACACATGAACCCCAATACACGACACAGAATCTCTTTTTGATAGTACCTCTGTCCTTATCTCACTAAGTAAAAAGAGGAAGCTCTATGCACAAAAAGGGCCCAAAATATGGATTCTTACCAGAATATATTAAAGTAACCCCAATCTGGAAGGGAGATCAGTGTACGGGTGACACTTCGGTCAAAACCACTTAATTTAATATCAACTTAGACTAAATTCTAAAAATTCAATTACACAACATACACACCTATTACAAGTGGACCCCCTCTTTAAACGATCACCCCAAATGCTACCATTATGTAAGAGTATTTATGTAAGTGCGTTTGTAGTGTATGTTTGGGGGTCTGAAATGGACTATTCTACTTCACAGAGATATTCTTATGGAAAAAATTCGGTCATTACTGGCAACTGAACATACTACTGGAATGAAAAAAGGTTCTTAACCGGGGGTTCCACTGTACTCCCACATCATAACTTCAACAAATTCACTTTGACCTCATATCCAATGTTGACTAGGAATATAATTGAATCAAGTATTTTCACAATAGCATTTTTAGACTCTATAATATTTCCTTTGTCTAAAACAAGTTTAATTCACCTTATAATTAATACCTAATGTCAACTATGAAATAATAACCTGATCCTACGGTACAACATGATAAAATCCTTGGTATTAAGTAGTCTGTAAGTGCAATAATTTTAAGGAAGTTGGCCCAATAATGCCTAGTAAAATAAATAGAGGCACTCTTTGCATTGCAAACCCACTATTGTAAATCTAAAAATCTCCATGACTGTATGCGAAAGACATAAAATAAATAAAATATAAAAAAAATAAATCATTGACCATTAATTATGGTTTGAAGTAACAAAATGTTAAGTTAGTCAGAAAACAAATTCATCTCTAAAATGAGGAGCAGACTATAATGGGTAGTGGTTTTGTGTCACCTATCTTTGATATTGTTTTAAAATGTCACCTTTGCACCATTTTTTTAATATTTTCTGGTATATTTTTAAATGTTTACACAGCAGTGTATTTACACGGTATAAAAAGAGAATAGAGGAAATCAGCTCTAACATACATTTAGGAGGACAAACTGGTCTTAGAAGTTCCCAATCATAAGTCCACGTTGTCGGTAAATGAGCAACGCTAAGGTGAGGAGAGGTTTAACTCTATCCTTTTCAATACAAACAACTTATGAACATCATGAATAATTATACAAAGTAATTTTCATTTTGTTTAGTATTTCCAATAATCAGTAATGTTGGACTAAGGTATGTGTTGCTGTAAGGTGCATACCTACATACTAGAGTGAGAGATATTAAGGAGAAAGTGTAAGGATAAAACCCATAGAGAATCAGGTGGGCGTTGTCACATATAAGGGGAACACTGTAATCAACATCCATTAATTCTATCGAATGAGTACCAGAAACCACCCATTTACCGTTTTCAACTAAGCAATAAAGTGGTCAGAAATTAGCAATTTTGCCAATACCATAAAAATTTCAAAAGTATGCCATTTTCGAATAGGGTCCTAGAACAAACAAGAAAGACATTAAGGGCACTAAAATAGGCAAAGCTCTCTGTTCATAGTTACATCCACAGGCCCATTTATATTTCTTTGGCTTCCCCCACTTTGATTTTTAAGATGATTCTTACAAAAGATAGAAATTTACTGAAATGCAGACTACTGCATTAAGTGTAATAAATAGTATAATAATATCAGCACACTTTTGGAAAGAACAATGAAACTCGGGCCAGTTGACGTGTGCATGGGGGGTGTACGAAGAGGAGTGGAGGAGGTGGTAGGGAACTATGGGGTTACAGCAACGAGGGGCGTGAGCGAGCAGAGGGAGTTGGGTGGCTGGGGCGTACATGCTCGGTCTTAGCCGTTCAGGTGGCTCTAGATTTTCAATGATGGTCGCAGAGTCAACAAAGTACACCTACAACTTCGGTAATGTTTTTTTTTGCCTGCCACATATAGTCAAATACTCTATGTTCATTTCTCTATTTTCCACGATGATGAACACATGGGATACTTCCACCACACGCCAAAGCAAACACAACCAATAACAAACCAAGTAATTTACCGACACGATCTAGTGCGTCGAGTGCGCGAGTCGCCAAGGGTGCACAGGTGCAGCTCGACTCTTCTCAATCTAAAAACATGGTGTACACACACAGAGTCATGCAGAGAGATACTCTCTTGATATCACGACACATTAACTAGTCACAAGTATGCTGCAGGAACACGATAATTCTCTCTATCTTGGAAGCACGATCTGACACATAGCACATGGCAACTTCTTCTCGTTTATGTATTCTAGTGTCTTCAGTCACTTGAGTGTGGGCGTGGGTGGGGGGGGGGGGGCCGGTGGGGGGGGTTGGGGTGGGGGGGTTGAGGTTGAGCCACCAGATTGTGAGGACTGTGCAATAACATTCAGCATAGCGCTTAGCTATCGGTACGAACACACCGTGGGGGGGCGGTGGCGTCTACAGGCGTCAGTAGCCTGTAAGCTACAAACGGAAGTATATCGGGGGGGGGGAGGGGGGGGGGGGGGGCTAACGATGGGGATGGGATTATAAAAAATTATTAAATAACAATTATGGGGGGGGGGGGGGGCATATAATTATAAATCTCAAAAAGATAAAATAAAAATAATTATATAAAGGTATTTAATAAAGATATATATATGTGATTATAATGGGGGGGGGGGGGGGGGGGGGAGGGGGGGGGGGGGGAAAGAGGTTTAGAGGGTGTTGGTGGTTGTAGGGTGTATTGTGGGTGGGGTGAGGGGGGGGTGGGGGTGGGGGTTGTTTGGTAGTTAGTTGTTAACATTGGTAGTTGGGGAGTGAGGAGAGGGGGGGGGATGGGGGAGGGGATGGGGGTGGGGGGGGTGAGAGAGGTGGGAGACACATGGGGTGTTTTGATGAGTATAGGAAATAATTGACAGTGACAAAAAATACTTAGAAATCTTAAAATATTATTATTTTATGAGTTCGATCCTTGTTGAATTCTGAGGGGGGGTGGGTAGGGGGGAGGGGTGGGTCTATGCAAAAGTTATAGTGTTGGGGGTAGTGTTGGTGGAGAGAGGGTTGTGGTTTTTTTGTAGATGGGTAAGGGTTGTGGGGGGATTGGGGTATTGGGAGGTGGGGTTGAAATAATGTTTTAAATAGAATGTCTGTGGCTCATATGGGTATGGTGTAATTATTTCATTTGTAGTCCTCAATCTTGTGCCCCAGGATGCCACCCAGACCAGTCCAACTAATCCCCATGTACCTACTTGCAGGAGAACGGAAAACTGGTGTAAGGAAACAACCTTAAAGTTTCCCCACCTTGCCAGGCCAGGGTCCTCCCGTAATTACCAATATACCTTAGTTTATTGTGACCTGATTTTGAACACAGTTTGGACTTAGATGTTTTAAGATTAAATAAATAAGATATTACAAGGAGGCACAATTAAGTCACTTTGAGTTTTTTGTGTTACTCTGGTGGTTAATGTACATGGTTACTATGTATGGAATAATTTTTTGTGTTACTCGGTGGGTTAATGTACATGTTACAATGTATGAAAATTTTTTGTGTTACTCTGGTGGTTAATGTACATGTTACTATGCATGAATATATTGTTGATACTCTGGTGGTTAATGTACAGTACTTATTATGTTGGAAATTTTTGTTACTCTGTGTTAATGTACATGTTACTATGTATGTAATTGTTTGGTTACTCTGGTGGTTTAATGTACTAATTAACTAATGCATGATAAGTTCTGTGGATACCTGGTGGTTAAATTACATGTACTATGTATGATAATTTTTGTGTTACTCTGTGGTTAATGTACATGTTACTTATGTATGATAATTTTGTTTTACTACTCTGGTAGTTAATGTACATTTTACTATGGAATGATAATTTTTGTGTTTAACTGCGGTGGTTAATGTACTATGTTACTATGTATGATAATTTTTGTGTTATACTCTTGTGGTTAATGTTACATGTTACTATGTATTATCATTTTTGTGTGACTCCTTGTGGTTAATGTACATGTTATATGTATGATAAATTTTTTTTTACTCTTGTGGTTAAATGTACATGTTACTATGTATAAAATTTTTGTGCTCTGGAGGTTAATGTACATGTTACTATGTATTATAATTTTTGTGTTTACCACTCTGAGGTTTAATGTACATGTTACTATGTATGATAATTTTTGTGTACTCTGGAGGTTAATGTAACATGTACTATTGTATGATAATTTTTTGTGTTACTCTTGTGGTAAGGTACATGGGTTACTAATGTATGAATAATATTTGTGTTTCTCTGGTGGGTTAATGTACATGTACTATGATATGATATTTTTGTGTTACTCTTGTGGTTAATGTACATGTTTACTATGTATGATAATTTTGTTACTCTGGTGGTAAATGGACATGTAACGTATGTATGACTTAATTTGTGTTACCTGGTGGTTAATGTACCATGTTACTATGGTATGATAATTTTTGTGTTACTCTGGTGGTTAATGTACAAGTTACAATGTATGATAGATTTTTGTGTTACTCTGGTTGGTTATGTACATGTTACTATGTATGATAATTTTTGTTACTCTTGTGGTTAATGTAACAATGAACTCTACGTATGAACATTTTTGTGTTTGCTCGGAGGTAATGTACATGTTTTACTATGTATTATAATATTTGGTTACTCTGAGGTTAATGTAACATGTTACTCTGTATTATAATTTTAGTGTTTACTCTGGAGGTTGATAAAATGTACATGTTACTATGTATGATAATTTTTGTGTTACTCTTTGTGGTTAATGTATTCATGTTACTAATGTTAGATAATTTTTGTGTTACTCTGGTGGTTAATGTCTTTTACTATGTAAGATAATTTTTTGTGTTACTCTGGTGGTTAATGTACATGTTCTATGTTTGATAAATTTTTTGTGTTACTCTGGTTGGTTAATGTTTTTACATGTTTACTATGTAAGATAATTTTTTGTGTTACTTGGTGGTTAATGTACATGTTACTATGTTGGATAATTTTTTGTGTTACTGCTGGTGGTTAATAATACATTACTAGTATGGTAATTTTTGTGTTTACTCCTGGTGGTTAAAGTTACATGTTTACTATGTATGATAATTTTTGTGTTACTCTGGTGTTTAATGTACATGTTACTATGTATGATAATTTTTGTGTTACCATGCTGGTGGTTATGTACTTGTACTAAGTATGATAATTTGTTTAAGTTGTATTTATTTGTACTTGTACCTAAATAAACTACTAACTATTGGGTTATTCTTTTTGGTTAAATAATGGAACCTTTATATAATGTTTCTGCCACCAATATTGTGTTATTATGTAACAATAAACCTAAAAACTTACTAACTTAAACCTGCTGCTTTCCTCACCACCTAACACCTGCTGCCTGCTGCCTGACCACCTAACACCTGCTGCTGCTGCCTCACCACCTATCACCCTCTGCTGCTGCTGGCCTGAAACCCACGATCACTCACCTAACAACACCTGCCTGCTGCTGCCTGACCACGCTGGGGACACCTGCTGCTGCACGCCTGACCCAACCTAACACCTTCGCTGCTGCCTCAACAGCCTAACACCTGCTGCTGCTTGCCACAACCACCTAACACCTGCTGCTATGCCTCACCACCTAACACGCAGCTGGCTGCCTGGCCTCACCACCTGAAACCACCCTGCTGCTAGCCTCACTCACCTAACACCCTGCTGCTGTCTCACAACTAACACCTTCGCTGTCTCACCACCTAACACCTGCTGCTGCCTAAACACCTAAAACATGCTTATCCTTGAACACCTAAACACCTGCTTCCTGCTGGCACCTACACCTGCCTCCTCCTGACACCTAACACCTGAGGCAGATAACAGTCAACACCTGTAGCAGCTAACACCATGACAGACACAGGGGCAACACCTAAGCAACTAAACACAAGTCAACCCTGAGGCCGCTAACACAGTTAACACCTGATCACTAACACAGTCACACCTATCAGCTAACAGTCAACACCTGGCATCAACAAGTCAACACCTGAAGCAGCAAAACAGTCAAACACGCTGAGGCAGCTAACACAGTCAACACTGAGCACTCTACACAGTCAACCACCTGAGGCAGGTAAGACAGTCCATACCTGAGCTGTAAGACAGTCAACGACCTGAGCAGGTAACACAGTCAACACCTGGAGCAGTAACACTGTCAACACTGACACCTAACACAGTCAACTACCCTGAGCAACTAACACAATCAACCACCTTGTAGGCAGGTAAAGACAGTCAACTCCAGAGCAGGAAAGACAGTGCAATACCTAGCAGTAAGACAAGTCAAATACCTGAGCAGGTTAAGACATCAACACCTGAGCAGTAAGACAGTCCAACACCCTCCCTGAGGCAGGTATGACAGTCAACACCTTAGGCAGGTAAGACAGTCAATACCTGAGCAGGTAAGACAGTCTATACCTGAGCCACTAAGCACAAGTCAACACCTGAGTTGCATGTAAGAAGACAGTCAACCACCTGAGCAGGTAAGAAGACAGAGTTTATCACCAATACCTGAGCAGGTAAGACAGTCCAATACCTGAGCAAGGGTACCACAGTCAACACCTGATTCAAGTAAGACAGTCAACAACCCTAGTCAGGTAAAGCCAGTCCACACCTGACAGGTAAGACAGTCAACACTGACAAGTAAGACAGTCCAACACCTGACAGGTAAGACAGTCATACCTGAGCAGGTAACTACAGTCCAACAACCTGAGCAAAGTAAGAAGTCAACACCTGAGCCGGAAGACAGTCAAGTCAAAGACACATAAATGATCATGTCTGGCTGCCTTAATACACTATATTTCATGGGTCAAACTCTCTCTATGTATCATCTATGTTTTTTGTTATTTTTTATTTATTTATTTATTTATAAAATTAGCATACATACATAGGTACAAAAAAAATAACAGGTAAGAGCAGCATCCAAAAGCCACTAATAACATAGCATTAACGGGCTGGCTTTAAAATTAACTTAAGAAAAACTAAGCAATGATGAAATCAGTGATAAGACATTATTTTGAAAACAGATAACTATAAAATACAAAAGAGTGATTACAAAGAACAGTCATATGGTTTGCATGCCCATTGCTGTCATTCAGTTAGAATGAGTATTCTGTTAGTAGTGTATTTAAAAAAAAAAAAAAAAATAACAACGTTAGGTTTAACCTTTGTGTATATAATTGTGAGTAACCTTTAGGATATACACTAATTATATGCGTGGTTCATTTATTCAGTATTTTATGTGTTTTGAGTGAGTGAAGGTGAACTTTGAGAAGAAACTTGAATTTATAAACAGTATAGTGTTTTCTTTTATATTTGACAGGTAATGAATTCCAGATTTAGGGACTTTTATTGCATATCGTGAGATGGACCACAGACACACAAAGAGTGTGACTTGTGCCTTTTATATGGTCATGTTATCTGATGAGGTTGGCAAGGAGATTTTTGAGGGGAAGGTTTAATATCAGAGTTAAGTGTTTCTATGTATGTAATAAGTGCAATAATAATATGGATGTTTAGATATGGGGCGAGTAGTTTGAGTGTTTTGAATATTGTGGAGAGTGGCGGCCTTTAGTGGAGAATTTGTTTACAGTCTAACTTCAGCCTTTTGGGTGGGTAATTATGGGTCTGAGATTGGTTAGTTGTTTGTTGACCCCCTGCACAAATTCCATAGGTGAGATAGGGGTAAATAAGAGAGTGATAAAGGGCCAGGAGGGCTGACTGTGGAACCATAGTACCGTATCTTCGATGGCAATTGCCTACAGTCTTGGAAATTTTCTTCAGAAATTTATTGTATATTGTGTATTAAATTTGAAGTCTGATTACTGGAGTTTACCCTGGATTTACCTGGAGAAGTTTCGGGGGTCAACGCCCCCGCGGGGGCCCGGGTCTGTGACCCAGGCCTCCTGGTGGATCACAGCGCCTGACAACCAGGCCTGTTGCTGCTGGCTGCACGCAAACCAACGTAACGAGGCCACTAGCCTGGGCTGATCAGGAACTGCGCTTTAGGAGCTTGTCCATTCCAGCGTTGAAGACTGCCAGGGGTCTGTATGGTGAAATCCCCCTTATGTGTGCTGGGAAGGCAGTTGAACATTCTCGGTCCCCCCGACACCTTATGGTATGGTCTCTTAACGTGCTAGTGACACCCCTTGCTTTTCATTAGGGGGATGGTGCAGTTCGTCTGCCAAGGTCTTTGCTTTTCGTATGTGAGTGATTTTCGTGTGCAAGTTCGGTACTAGTCCCCACTAGGATTTTTCGCAAGGTGTATATAATCAATATCTCTCCCTCCTGCATTCCATGGAATACAGGTTATCAACCTCAAGCGCTTCCCAGTAATTGATGTGTTTTATATCCTTATGCGCGCCCGTGAAAAGGTTCTCTGTAACATTTTCTAGGACGGCAATTTCACCTGCCTGAAAGGTGCTGTTAGCGTGTAGGCAAAATTCGCAGCCTAGTATAGAACAAGTGACCTGAAGATGTCACATGGGCTTGGCCTCCCTAGTTATGAAGGTCTCATTATCCATCCTGTCATTTTTCTAGCAAAGCGTTGATACTCAATGTTTATTTGGTCCGCTTGAATTGAGATCCCCACATCATCCACTCCAGGTCTTTTGACGATGGAGTTTCGCTCTAATTTGTGGCCAGGAATTTTGTTTTGTACTCGATGAAGATTTAATTTCCTCTTGGGTGTACCATATCTGAGTATTGAAATTTCTCATCGTTTAACTTCAAATTGTTTTCTTACTGCAGCCCACTGAAAGATTTGGTTGATGTCCCGCCTGGATCCTTGCAGTGTCTGCAATGGTAGACACTTTCATGCAGATTCGGTGTCATCTTCAAAGGAAGACACTGTGCTGTGGCTACATCCTTGTCTATGTCGGATATGAGGATTGGAACAAGATGGGGAGCTATACTGTGCCTTGTGGGAACAGAGCTTTGTCAATCAACCGTATTGGTTGTGAGGTCTGGTGGCCCTCGACTTTACTCTGTTGACAGGACTACTCTCTGTGTTCTGTTATTGAGTAAATTATATATCCAACGACCAACTTTTCCTGTTATTCCTTTAGCGCGCATTTTGTTGGCGCTATTACGCCATGGTCCACACTGACCAGAGGCGTTTTGCAAAGTCTGTATATATTACATCTGCAATCTTTTTGTCTTCTAGTGCATTTATAGGACGCTTGTCGTATGAATCCAGTAGTTTGATACAGACAGGACGACCTGTTCTAAACCCAAGTTTCCCTGGGTTTGTAACTGATGGGTTCAAGAGGGTGGAGATCTTGCTTCTTATGACCCTTTCAAAGATTTTTATGATAGGGAATAGAGCTATTGGTCGTGTAGTTCTTTGCTGTTGCTCTTCTGCCCCCTTTGTGAGGTGGGGCTATGTCCTGTTGTTTTTAGTACTGTGGGACGACCCCCCACTGACTGTGGGACGACCCCCGTGTCCATGCTTTCCCTCTCCATAGTATGGAAAAGGCTCGTGAGGGGCTTCTGCAGTTCTTGCTGAACACAGAGTTAACCATGAGTCTTGGCCCTGGGGCAGAGTGGCATGGTCATGTCATTTATCGCCTGTTACGAAGTCATTTGGCATCAGGATAACATCGGATGAGGCTTGTGTTAAATCAAATTTTGTGGTCTCTCTATATCAAAAAATTCCCCCCCAAATTTATTTTGATCTTCGACCCTCAGTCTGGTTATAGCGCTTGCTAAAAACTGAGGTCAAATTGGGACTTGATTAGCTCATCGCTCATTTCCCTTGCTGTCGCGTGTGACCCATCTTGTTTAAGTAGGCGGCCCAATACTGGAAGCGTTGTTCTCGATTTTGATTTGGCATAGAGATGAAAATACTTGGTTTCTTATCGGATTTCATTATGGCATTTATAGTTCTTCCCCACTGCGATTCCTGACTCCTAAAGGATTCTTTTAGCTTAAGTTCGTAGATGCTTGCTATTTCCTGCTGACCAGTGTTCTCCCTGCGCATTTCTGATATATTTGACCTCTTTTAGCCCTCTGTTATTCTTTTTTCCGTCGCCTGTAAAGGGAGCGCCTGTCTCTTTCTATTTTACATCTACTCCCTTCCTGTTTTCTTAGAGGAATAAGCCTTGTGCATACAACCGAGTGCCACCGAGTTAATCTGTTTCTAAGGCAATAATTTTGGGTCTGTGTATGCTTAGTATATCTTCCCAGGCTTATATCGGTTATGGATGGGACTATGGTTTAACCTACTTTGGTTCCCACTTTAGTATTTTGTTATTGAAGTTGAATTTTGGGTGATGCACCCTCGTGACTGATCTCATTTTTGTCGGTCTGGGGCTCCGACGCATACAAGGTCTGAACCTCAATTATGTTGTGATCGTGAGTATATTGTTGTTTTTGATATGGTGACATTTTTCTTATCAGATCCTCATTGTTAGTTGAAGAATGAGGTCTAGTGTTTTCTTCCAGTCTAGTAGGCTCCGTATTATTTGCTGGGTTTTAATTGAATTTGTGCCGAGAGTTTAAAAGCTTCGTGTGAGTGAGAGTTTTTCACAGAGCTGCCTCCTGGTGTTTTATTACTGCAACAATATTATTTCGCTATAATTCCCTCATTTTTAGGTGCCTTAAGTGAAATCCCCAGGATCAAGATGTGGTTGCTGGAGCTGGAAGATTTTCCAGACCGTTGTCAATTTTATTTAACAGCTGTTCCAGGATTTGCTGGATGTTGCATCCGGAGTTCTTGTAGACTACCCACAATGACTAGGTTTTAGGTTCTCGACCTTTACTGCTAACACTTCCACACGTCATTTGAGGCAATAACAGTTCTGCAAACAAGTACCTCTTTCTGCAATGTTCAGTCACCCCCCCCTTTTGCCTGTTCACTCACTTCTGTCACATCTGTATATGTTGTAACCTGGGATCCATATTTCGTTGTCCCAGTGATCCTTTATTGTGGTGTCTCAGTGAAAGCCGCTAACATTGCCTTTGCCTGCTGCAAGCAGTCCACGGATGAAAGTATTTTGTTGTTTATATTCTGTCTTTAGACCTGTCTATTTGCAAAGTAGAATGTTACGGACTGGTGGTAATGTTGGTACTTGGGGGGTTATTTGTTTTTTGTTTCCGGCATTAGTATCTTATCTGTAGGTATTTGAGTGGGTGGACAGCCATCGACTGTGGTTGCCACCCTGGAATACTGGATTTGCGTAGATTTCTGCATTTCTGCCAGTTTTTTTTTCCTTCCTGGCACTACAAAACCTCTCCCACTTGAGTGCTGTGCTACCGCAGGTTTTCCCAAGGCCTGGATGTTTTGTATCTTTTTTTGGTCCCCTTTAGATGGTATGGCCTGGCAATTTAAGTTATAGGCACAGTCTTTCCTGTACTGAAGAGGTCCACATTTCAGGTGAAAAAGCTTACAGGAATTGAGTTTTGCATTTTTCGCTGTTGTCATAAGTGGGCAATGATATTTCTGAGGGTGGATCATAGTTGCATGTCCCATCTGTTTTTTCCGATTTCCCTGCCAAGCAGATAGCCAAGTGCATAGTATTTGTCACAAGGGCTTGGTTTCCGTTTGCCTTGGGTTCTGTGGACTGTTATTCCATGGTTGGTGCATGTTTCCCTGTCTTTTCCTATCCTCCTTAGCACCAACAATGGAGCTCCCACCAGTTGTTTTTGGTAATTTATCCTCACTATTGCTATTGGAGTCCTCTTGTTTGCTATTTCCTGCGGTATTTCTGGTTGCAATATTGGTTTTATCTTACTTTGACTACACTTGTTTCCCTACTATGGCTCCTGTCCCTCTATGAGGTCATTTTATATGTATTCCTCCTGTGTATAATTCCCGACTACCTGGACAAAATCTCCACTTCACCATTACTGTCTCCCAGGACAGTATCTCCAGCTTCACCATTTCTGTCTCCCAGGACAGCACCTCCAGCTTCACCATTACTGTCTCCCAGGACAGCACTATCAGCCCCACATTTACTGACTACCAGGACATCACCTCCAGCCTTACAGTTTGTGACTACATGGCCAGTATCAAGGGCAGGACCATTCAGCCCGGACTTTTTATGTTCCCATCTGTTGTAGAAAGCTTCCAGGTTTTCTATGAAAGCAGCTTTGATGTTATCCTCTTTTAATACCCTTGTGATTTTAGTCCACAGATTTTCCTCATTTGGGCATACCCAAAAACACTTCTCTGTTTTAATACTGCTTGTAGCTAGTTCTGGGATATCTGCACAAGGAGCGTGACACCAATTTCCACAAAAATGACAATTTATCCATGTGGTAGCCCGTTTGTTTGACTGACCACAGACTACACACAGCTTCATAATGAATTGAATGGTTGATTTACTGCAAGTCTACTAGCAACCTCTTGAATATTATATTAATAACCTTAAATGAAGCTCTAGCTATTTGTATTTCTGTTTCTAACTCTTTTTGTATATTGGACAGCTTACCGTCACCCTAAGAATTTTCTCTCTGTTAGCTTTGTGATAGGTGATCCGTTTATCGTTATGTTAACCCTTTGAGGGTTTTCGTCGTACTAGTACGTCTTACGCGTAGGGGTTTTTGACGTACTAGTACTCATAAATTCTAGCGACCTCAAATCTAGTGGGAGAAAGCTGTAGGCCTTCATATGAAAGAATGGGTCTATGTGGTCAGTGTGCATAGTCTAAAAAAAATCCTGCAGCACACAGTGCATAATGAGAAAAAAAAAAAACTTTTTTCCATTTTTTTTAATAAATCAGCGACTTTGCAGTGTATTTTAGTATGGTATTTATGTTTTATTCTAGTTTTCTTTGGTCTCATTTTATAGAATGGAAGACATATTACTGAAATTGAGATGATTGTGACTGGTTTTACAATGAAAGGATGCCTTGAAATTGAGCTCAAAGTAGCAGAAATGTTCGATTTTTACCAAACTTCAAAAGTAAACAAATCGTGCAAGCGTGCAATACACGTCAACTGGTGAGTCTAATATTCTTTCACAAGTGCACCAATAATATTTATACCATTTTTTACACTAATGCAGTAGTCTGCATAACAGTAAATCTTATATTTTTTGTGAAAATAAAAATTCAAAGTGGAAAGCAAAAGAATATAAGAGGGGCCTTGAGACGTGACTAATGACTAGAGGAAATGTCATTTTAGTGCCAGGAATGTCTTTCTTGTTTATTCTGGACCCTATTCCGAAATTGGCATCTTTTGAAATTTGTGTGAAATTGGCAAAATTGCTAAATTCTGACCACTGTAAATGGATAGTTGAATTTATAAATGGGTGGTTTCTTTTACCCATTTGATAGAAAAATGGAGTTCTAGCGAAATATTCATGTTTTTTGTCGACTATTTCATGAAATTGGCCGAAATGGGGCCCCAAAGTGGCAAAATCCCCCGATCCGTAAACACGCCGAGACCGCTAACTTTGCGAGAGCATAATTCCGAAAATTTTCTATCAAATTTTAAACTTTTGGTGTCGTTATGATCGGAAAAGATTCTCTATCTTTTCATAAGAGAAAATAATTTTTTTTTTTTTTAAATTTGGGCCCACCCTGAGAACAGTTTCGGAGAGGGCCTTCGACCCCCAAAGGGTTAAGAGGTACATCTGTAGCTCTGCTACCAAACTGAATGAAGTAGGTTTTGTCAATGTTTAGTGTAAGTTTGTTAGTCCTCATCCAGGTAGATATTTTCTGTAATTCGGTGTTTACAGTATTGGCTAGTGTGGGCTGGGCTCGGGTGAGAGAAGACGTATGTGGTGTCATCTGCAAAAAGTGTGGGTTTGAGTAATTGCAAAGCATTTGATAGGTCATTTATGTATAGGAGAAAGAGAAGAGGGCCAAGGGCACTTCCCTGTGGACACCAACTGTAATTGGTTGTGCTGAAGAGCTTGCCCCATTTGCGTACACAATTGCTTCTGTTGCTGAGGTAGACTTGAGGTAGTTGAGGGAGTGCCCTCTAATACCATAGTGTGACAATTTTACGTGGAGCAAGTCATGGTCAACTGTATCAAAAGCTTTACGTAAGTCAATGAAGATCCCCAGTGGGACTTCTTTTTTCTCTATTGCGGTTATATATGTTTTAGCATTTGTATAATAGCATCATTAGTCTTTTTATTAGGGTGAATCCAAATTGGCAGGGAGTTGTGATGTTATGGGAGTATGAGGTGGAGTAGATTTGTTTATGAACAACAGATTTAATTTTTCGAAAGATTATTGAGCGAGGGTTTGTTAATTGGATATTGGCCTATAGGTTATTCAACTCTGTGTGGTCTCCTACTTAAAGGATCGGGGTGATCCTTGCTATTTTGAAGGAACGGTAGAAAAAAGGTGGAGGATCAAAGGATTTGTTAAAGAGTGGTTGCAAGATTGGTGATAGTACTTGTGGACGCTTTCTTTTGTATATAAAGGTTGGTAAGTATTGAAATCTCCTGCTGTTTTTTCAGTGTGTTGATAATAAAGGGAGGACTTCGTATGGGTTAGTCGGAGCTAGAACAGTGTGTTCGGGTGGTAGTTGCAGTGGAGGGTAGTCATATGGTGGGGTTGGGTGTCTGTGCTAGGGATATTATGGGCAAGGTTTTGACCTATAGTTGGAGAAGAAATATTTGAGTATGTTTGCTGTTCTCTGTTGGTGGGAGTTGGGGTTCATAGATTTTGTAAGTTTATTTCTCTAGGTCGTGATATCTTTTTTGTTCCAGAATCTTTATGATAGGGTCTATCCAAGGGTCTTTTTTCTATCACCTCGTAAGTTGGATAATCTGTTCTCATAATACAATTTTTTTGCCCTTCTTATCAGGCTGGTGAGGATTGACGAGTTCAACGTTATGTTGGGTCTTGGTTATGTGACCCATTCTGTATGTTTTTTATTGGTGTTTTTGTATTTATGGATTTGAAGAATGTTGGGTGTTAGCAGGGACTGTTTCAGTTCTTAGCTGTCATCTGTGTAGTTTTTTTAGGGCAGTGCTTGTTATAAAAGGGTATTGGGTCTTTTTTAGAAAAATATATAAAACAATTGTTCTATATCTGTGTAGAATTCTCGCTCAGTGTGCCAGTCAGTGTTTGTTACTGCTTTTGTGAAGTATTACGGGCTGCTCATTGTGAAGTCAGAGGTGACTTTGTCGGTTTGGGGTAGTTTACAAGAGTTGTTATGAGGAAAAGTAGGGTTAGTGGTCTGTGGTATTTATCTGTAATTATGCCCCCCCGGAAAAATAATTATTTTTAAAGGGGATATGTTGTTGTTCCAGATGTGGGTCAAGTGGGAAACACTAGTCTCTGTCACTCTTGTAGGTTTTGTTACTGTTTGCGTAGGCAACATGAGTTATCATTGTATTGGGTTAATATCAGTACGTGTGGGTCTTGGTCTTGCAGGAGATTTATATGATGTCACTGTGGAGTATAGTAAGTGATCTTTGTTCTTGCGTGCATCAGAGTTATATACTTCTTAGGTTTTGACCTTAAATTGGCTAATGTGTGATTGTGGAATTCTGTGATGTTTTATCACTATGACGGGTTTTTGTAGGTATTTGGATTGAATTTAGCTATTATATATTCTCCATGTTCATCCCTTGTGCAAGTATTTAGTGATACATTCTAGTTGGTCTGAGTAGTAATAGCTGAGGCCACCCCTTGTTGGTTCTGGCTACAGTTGTGTATGGCTGTGTAACAGGACTGGCATAGAATCTGTAGTATCAGGCTTTAGGCCAGGTTTCGTTAGTGTAATGATGGACACTATTGGCATGCAGGAATTTAATATCTAGGAGGTCATCATAATGCTTGCTTAAGATCTGATTTTGTAGTTAAAGATAGGTTATGTTGTAGTAGGCTCTGAGAAGTGCCTTTGATTGTTCTGCAGTGTAGTAATAACGTAAACTGTTTGAATCATTTAAGTCATTAAAAAGAGGGTTGGGATCGGAACAATGTTGTAATCATAAGATTTTGTAGTGAATCTATAGTTAGAATTAAGTAAAAAATATTAAGTAAAAAATTTTAAGTAATATCTAAAGCTAAAAAAAAAAAAAATAGCACCGAATTATTTAACAAAAGTAAAAAATAATGAGCTAGGTGGTTTTTTAAAGCTAAAATAAAGGAGACAATATAAAGAGGACTACTAAAATAATTTTGTGGTGACCAATAATGGTGATCACAATAATGGAGTTGGGAATATGATTGTAGGTAGTACTTTAAAGGTTAATTCTTTAAAGTTATAATTATAAATTTAAAATTATAATATAAAACGGGATAATATAATGTTGTGGTGAACAATAAGTGGTAATCAAATAATTGAGCTTTGGAGTATAATGGCAAAATAGTGAACTTATTAAACTTTAGCACTGAAGATTCACCTTGATTAGTTTAACAATTGCGAATATAAGTTCTAAGGTAGATATATATATAAAGCTAAAATAAAGGACAAAAAATATAATAAGGGACACAATTAAGTAATGGTAAACAAGTTAAATGGACAGATAGTCACTATGAGAAAATATTGGGTTTTAGGAGTAAGATCTGTTTGTAATAATAAATAAGATGAGCAGTTTATTGCACCAATATAAAGTAAAAAAAAATGAGGTAGTTGTGGTACTAGCTAGCAAAAGATAGTTTTGGGTACTTGCAAAAAGTAATTGGAATATATACTAATTGCACACACACAATAAAAAGTGACTAAAAAAAACAAGTAGTGGTAAAACAAAATTAAAATGGAAGGTAAGAACAATGAATAAATGGTAATGTCTTGGTTTATATGATAGTAAGATGGTAGACAGGATCAAAGGATAATATAAAGGTTGGAGTTGAATATACAAACTTGAAAAGGTTTGGCCAACAATGTTATTGGGAAGTATTAAAATAATGTTTAATGTACAAAAGTAAAATTGACAGGTAGTAAATATGGTGTTTAATTAAAATTTTAGTAAGTATAAATGATTAAAAAAAAGTTGAAAAAAGTAATGTTTATTTCATTCAATAATGCATGGTCGTTATACTAGAGTTATATGGCTGTACAAGGTAATTAAGAGTACTCTCAGATAGTAAATGTGGTATAAACAGGTAAAGGTATTTAGACAAGTAATGGTTATTAAATGTCAAAAGAGAATGATAAAGAGTAATGAAACATTATAGTAAGAATGATAATTATTATTTTAGTAGGTATATCAATTGATAGTATTTAAAAAATATGAGGTAGTAATATGGACCAGGAAAGTATCAATTCAGTACTGTTTAAGCAAAAAACAATAGTAAAACAAGAAAAATTACATAAGGTGACATATTGATACTAGTAAAATCACAATATGTGGTAGTTGATTATTTTAAATACTAAGAGATTGTACAATGAACTTTGAACAATAAGGAGCAAAACATATACACTACACTTGTAGGCTTGTAAGTTGGACATTGTTTAGTTATTCTCTGTAAGATTAGTATTGAGAAATCGTGATAGATCATTCTCGTTCGTGATTGAGTACAGTTGACCTACGTTTGTTTTCTAACAAGAATTTTCCCATCCCGTGTGAAGCATTGGTGTATTTGTCATTATTCTCCCACTAAGTTTTCTGACTCTATACAGGAGGTTCTGACGTTTTTCGTAAGACCACCTGTTCTTGTATATCTTTCTTTACTTTAATAGATGCAATTATTAAGTCTTTTTTCCTGTCATGTGAGTGGAATCTAAGCATAACACTTTTTCTACCATGGGATCCTAGTAACCTGGCTTCCTTTATTTCTGACTCTGGTACTGTAACTTTTGTTTGGTCCTTTATAGATCTGCAGAGTAATAAAGGTAGGTGTTATCACCTGTGTTAGACACCACAGGTGTTACTCGCCTGTGTTAGACACCACAGTTGTTACTCACCTGTTAGACACCACAGGTGTTACTCACCTGTGTTAGACACCACAGTTGTTACTCACCTGTGTTAGACACCACAATTGTTACTCACCTGTGTTAGACACCACAGGTGTTACTCACCTGTGTTAGACACCACAGTTGTTACTCAACTGTGTTAGGACACACAGAGTGTTACTCACTGTGTTAGACACCACAGTTGTTATCCCCTGTGTTAGACACCACAGTAGTTACTACTGGTGATAGACAACCAAGTTGTTACTCACCTGTGTTAGACCACCCCAGTTGTTACTCACCTGTGTTAGACACCATGTTGTTCTCATGGTAGCCACCACAGTTGTTACTCACCTGTGTTAGACACCACGTTGTTACTCACTGTGTTAGACACCACAGTTGATTCTCACTGTGTTACGAACCACAGTTGTTATCACCTGTGTTAGACACCACAGATGTTTACTCACCTGTGTTAGACACCACAGTTGTTATCACTGTGTTAGACACCAACATTGATACTCACCGTGTTAGACACCACAGGTGTTACTCACCTGTGTTAGACACCACAGGTGTTACTCACCTGTGTTAGACACCACAGGTGTTACTCACCTGTGTTAGACACCACAGGTGTTACTCACCTGTGTTAGACACCACAGTGTTACTCACCTGTGTTAGACACCACAGGTGTTACTCACCTGTGTTAGACACCACAGGTGTTACTCACCTGTGTTAGACACCACAAACACTGTTTATTGTTCACTTTATCACACTCACCCACCAACAACACAAGTTGTTGTTGTTGTTGTTGTTTATAGGGCCACTGACAGTGTACGTCGTATTGAACCCTGACTTCCGCCGCTCCCAAAACCAACCTTCACCAAAGTGGAAGGATGTTACACAAACAACCCGCACATATAAGACAGGAGCTTACGATGACGTTTCTGTCCGACTTAGACCATTTACAAAGTCACAATGACAAAAGGAGAGAAGGAGGGAGTATATATAGACCAGCAGACAGGGACGGGAACAAGAGAGGAAGTGGAGGTAGCAGTAGTAGTGGAGTCAGTCAAATACCCAAGGCAGAAGAAACCCCAAAGGAGAAAGAGGAAAGAGGAAGAGGAAGATGGGAAAAAAAGAATCAGATTAAGTCAAAGTTGTTCTGAAGTTTGCAACATTTTATGATGTAATGGGAAAGGAACACATCTACAGAGACAATGCCAGGACTAAGATTCATACAAGGAAAGTTGTGTATAAGGGAGGATTCAACAAGGCGGTGACTGTGAAAGTTAGAAGTAGGATAGATAATTTTAGTAGAAGATCAGTCAATAGGATGACTGTGATCTCTGACATGACAGAAAAAACATTTTTGGTGTCGGCAAACCTAACAATACTTTTGTACTCCTTAAGTCTGTCAGAAATAGATCGAGCAGTTTCTCTAAAGTACTGAAGAGGACAGGAGGAACAAGAAATAGAATGGACACGAGGAGCACCTATTGAGGTGTCTACTCTATTTCTTGTTCCTCCTGTCCTCTTCAGTACTTTGGAGAAACTAGCCAATCTCTTTCTGACAGACTTAAGGATCACAAAAGTAGTGTTAGGCTTGTCGACACCAACAATGCTCTTTTCTGTCATATCAGAGATCACAGTCATCCTTTTGATTGATCTTCTGCTAAAACTATCTACCCTAAGTATAACTTCCACAGTCGCCATTTGGTCGAATCCTCCTTTATACACAACTTTCCTCCCTCTTCGCCCTTCTTTGCTTTTTCTCCATTGGTTTTCTTTCTTCGCCTGGATATTTGTCTTTCATTTTATATTCTACCTCTGTGTTCCAGCTCCTACCTTCTGTGGGCTCCCTTGTAGTGCTCTTCTTTCTTAGTATTTGACTGCCCCCACTATTACTACTACTACTACCTCCACTTCCTCTCTTGTTCCTGTCCCTGTCTGCTGGTTTATATGTACTCCCTCCTCTTCCTTTGTTAGTATGACTTTGTAAATGGTCCAAGTCGGAGTGAAACGTCGTCGTAAGCTCATCTCTCCTGTGTGCGATTTATTTATATATTGTTCCAGACACGTTATTGTGCTTTTTTTTTTTGTTATTTATGGAAGAATATTGACAAATAACTACGTATTATATGTCCCTAATGCTCTCTGAAGCCAGCAAGAATGTGCAGGTATAGGCTAAGACATGGTGGTCTGAAGGGTCAAAATTCTCCCCAATGAGTTTACCTAGAGTTTACCTGGAGAGAGTTCCGGGGTCAACGCCCCCGCGGCCCGGTCTGTGGCCAGGCCTCCTGGTGGATCAGAGCCTGATCAACCAGGCTGTTACTGCTGGCTGCACGCAATCCAACGTATGAGCCACAGCCCAGCTTGTTAGGTACAGACTTAAGGTGCTTGTCCAGTGCCCGCTTGAAGACTGCCAGGGGTCTATTGGTAATCCCCCTTATGTATGCTGGGAAGCAGTTGAACAGTCTTGGGCCCCTGACACTTGTTGTATTGTCTCTTAACGTGCTAGTGACACTCCTGCTTTTCATTGGGAGGATGTTGCATCGTCTGCCAAGTCTTTTGCTTTCGTTGTGATGATTTTTGGTCAAGTTCGGTACTATCCCCCCTAGGATTTTTCCCGGGTTTTAAA
>NC_069475.1:16676183-16782262 GCF_026875155.1 Cherax quadricarinatus
GGGAAAAAAATGCCAGGACTAGATTCATACAAGGAAGTTGTGTAAAGGAGGATCAACAAGGCGGTGACTGTGAAGTTAGAAGTAGGATAGATAATTTAGTAGAAATTCAATAGGATGACATGTGATACTTGACATGACAGAAAAAAATTTTTGGTGTCGGCAAACCTAACAATACTTTTGTACTCCTTAAGTCTGTCAGAAATAGATCGAGCAGTTTCTCTAAAGTACTGAAGAGGACAAGAGGAACAAGAAATAGAATGGACACGAGGAGCACCTATTGAGGTGTTTACTCTATTTCTTGTTCCTCCTGTCCTCTTCAGTACTTTGGAGAAACTAGCCAATCTCTTTCTGACAGACTTAAGGATCACAAAAGTAGTGTTAGGCTTGTCGACACCAACAATGCTCTTTTCTGTCATATCAGACATCACAGTCATCCTTTTGATTGATCTGCTAAAACTATCTACCCTAAGTATAACTTCCACAGTCGCCATTTGGTCGAATCCTCCTTTATACACAACTTTCCTCCCTCTTCGCCCTTCTTTGCCTTTTTCTCCATTGGTTTTCTTTCTTCGCCTGGATATTGTCTTTCATGTTTTTATTTCTACCTCTGTGTTCCAGCTCCTACCTTCTGTGGGCTCCCTTGTAGTGCTCTTCTTTCTTAGTATTTGACTGGCCCCATTACTACTACTACTACCTCCACTTCCTCTCTTGTTTCTGTCCCTGTCTGCTGGCTTATATGTACTCCCTCCTCTTCCTTTGTTAGTATGACTTTGTAAATGGTCCAAGTCAGAGTGAAACGTCGTCGTAAGCTCATCTCTCCTGTGTGCGATTTATTTATATATTGTTCCAGACACGTTATTGTGCTTTTTTTTTTTTGGTATTTATGGAAGAATATTGACAAATAACTACGTATTATATGTCCCTAATGCTCTCTGAAGCCAGCAAGAATGTGCAGGTACAGGCTAAGATATGGTGGTCTGGAGGGTCAAAATTCTCCCCAATGAGTTTACCTAGAGTTTACCTGGAGAGAGTTCCTGGGGTCAACGCCCCCGCGGCCCGGTCTGTGGCCAGGCCTCCTGGTGGATCAGAGCCTGATCAACCAGGCTGTTACTGCTGGCTGCACGCAATCCAAATTATGAGCACAGCCCAGCTTGTTAGGTACAGATTAAGGTCTTGTCCAGTGCCCGCTTGAAGACTTTCCAGGGTCTATTGGTAATCCCCCTTATGTATGCGGGAAGCATTGAACAGTCTTGGGCCCCTTTACACTTGTTGTATTGTCTCTTAACGTGCAGTGACACCCCTGCTTTTCATTGGGAGGATGTTGCATCGTCTGCCAAGTCTTTTGCTTTCGTTGTGAGTGATTTTCGTGTGCAAGTTCGGTACTAGGTCCCTCTAGATTTTCCAGGCGTATATAATCATGTATCTCTCCCGCCTGCGTTCCAGGGAATCAGGTTCAGGGAAATTTAAGGTCCAGTAATTGAGGTGTTTTATCTCCATTATGCGCGCTGTGAAGGTTCTCTGGGAAAATTTTCTACGTCAGCAATTTCACCTGCCTTGAAAGGTTCTGCTAATGTGCAGCAATATTCCAGCCTAGATAGAACAAGCGACCTGAAGATGTCATCATGGGCTTTGGCATCCCAGTTTTGAAGGGTTTTCATTATCCATCCTTTGTCTTTTTTCTAGCAGGCTGCAATTGACATAATGTTAGGGCCCTTTGGGAAGGTGAAAATTCCCCAACATGACCCACTCCCGGGCCCTTTTGACTTTTTTTTTCGCTCTTTTTGTGGCCAAATTAGTTTTGTACTCTGATAATTTTGTTTTCCTCGTGTCTACCAAAATGGGAATAATTTAAATTTCTCATCGTTAAAATTTCATATAGCTTCTAAAAGCCCATAAAATTGGTTGATTCAGCCGGGAGCCTTGCAGTGTCTGCAAGGGAAATACACGGGTCATGCAGATTGGGGTGTAAATCTGCAAGGAAGACAGGGTGCGTGGTTTGAAAATTCCTTGCCCTTACGTCAATATGAAAATGAGAAACAAAATGGAGCGAGAAACTGTGCCCCCCTTTTTTGGGAACCCAGGTTTTTCACCGTAGCTGCCTGGGACTTTACTCGGTTGAAAAACTACTCTCTGGTTTCTGTTAGTGAGGAAATTATAGTTTCCTTTTCTACCAATTTTTCCTGTTTTTCCCTTTTGAAACGCATTTTTGGCCAATTACGCCATGGCCACTTTTTTAAGGCTTTTGCAAAGTCTGTATATATTTCACCCGCATTCTTTTTGTCTTCTAGTAAATCTAGGACCTTGTCGAAAGTGATCCAAATTTTTGAGAAAAAACCAGAGCAAACCTGTTTTAAAACCCATGTTCCCCCGGGGTTTGTTTTAATTGATGGGTTTTTTAAGGGGTTTGGAAAACCCTTGCTTCTTAGAACCCTTTCCCAAAGATTTTTAAGATTGGGAGGGTTTAGCGCTAGGGGGTTTTTGAAAGTTCTTTGCTATTGCTTTACTGCCCCCTTTGTGGAGGGGGGGCTATTGCCCCTGTTTTTTTTAGTTTCTGGGGGACGACCCCTGTGTCCATGCTCCCCCCTTCATAAGAGGAAAAAGGCTCGTGATAAGGCTTCTTGCAGTTCATGAGGGAACAGGGAGTTCCATGATCGGGGTTTCTGGGGCGAGTGCATCGCATGCCCCATTTATTCGCCTTTTTTCGAAGTCTTTTGGGGCGCAGTAAACATGGGATTGGCTTGTTTTAACCAAATTCTGTGGCTCCCCAAAAAAAAATTCATTTTTTTCCCTTTGACTCTCAGTCTGGTTGGGCGGCTCGCTCACAGGTCGGGCGTGCCTCGTTGTGCTCCGGTTTTCTCGTGTTTTCAGGGAAACGTCTTACGTCTAGAAAAATTTAATTTTGGACCCTCAATCCTAAAACGATACATCCCCAGCGCCTGGGAAACCCAAACTTGGCCGGAAAACATTTTTAAAACTGAAATAAAAAAAAAAAGAAATTTGTGTGCACCTTAACCCCACAGATTTTTTCTTTTCCAGAGGGGGAAACATAGCCCGTTTTTCCGTGTGAAAAAAAAAATAAAAAAATTTTCTTTTCAGAGGAAAAAAAGTCTCCCCCGAAACATTTTGTATACAAAGTGGGAATAGTGTATACAAAAGTGGCTCCCTATATTTTAGTGAAAAAAGGCTAAAATGTTTATTTTTTAAAAAAGGGGAATTTTTAAAAGGGGGATAAGCCTATAAGGGAGGGGCCCAGGGAAATCGCCCAAATCCCTTTCCCCAGTGGTCAGCGTTTTAATAATCCCTTCCCCGGCCTGCTTTGGGATACTCGCATATAATCTATGATACCCTGAATAAAAGAATACAGTGTTGTAAATAGCAAATAACCCCTTTTTATAATGGTACTTAGTGGAGTGGAGGACCTTTTTTATTAGTTTTTTTTCTTGAAATACCCGACGTAAAAATTTTTTGAATTTTCATATAACCGTAGTTAAACCCCGGTTGAAATATACACAACGAGAAGCAAATTTTCACTCAAAAAAAGCGTCCCTTTCCTTTCCCAAAAATTTTCCCCCAAATCAGCTTAAGGGTAAAAGAATTTCCCCTTTTGGAGTCAGGAAACGGGGAAGAACAAAAACTATAAAAGAAATCGAAAGAAACCCAAAGTATTTCTTTCCCCCTATGCCAAATCAAAACGAGAACAACGCCATATTGGGCCCCTACTTTTAAAAAAGATGGGGCCTACAAAAGATGACGCAAGGAAATGAGTGAGCTACCAAATCCAATATTAAATCAGTTTTTAACAACCCCCTAACCAGACTGAGATCCCAAGATCAAAATTTATTTTTTTTGAAGAGCCCCAAAATTTGATTTAAAACCAAAACCTATCCGATTTTCATCCGACCCAAAAAGACCTTCGAACAAAAGGGGATAAATGACATGCCCATGCCCCCTCTGGGCCCCCGGGCCAGACCATTTGGGAAATCTGTTTCAACAAGAACTGCAAGAAGCCCCTACACAAGCCTTTTCCATCCTATGGAGGGACAAAGGGCCCGGGGTCGTCCCCCCAGTTTTCTAAAAAAAACAGACAAAACCCCACCCACAAAAAGGGGGGAATTTTTAAAACAACAGCAAAGAACAAAAAGACCAATAGCACTAAAATCCCATATCATAAAAACCCTTGAAAGGGGCCCCTTTAAAAAGCAAGAACACCCCCCATCTAAAACCCATCAGTTACACAACCCCGGGCAACATGGGTTTAGAAAAAGGTCCCCTCCGTCCCGTTCCCCAAAAAAATTGGAAACACTACGGGCAAGGTCCTAAAGCACTGAAGACAAAAAGAATGCAGAAGTAAAAATAAACCCAAATTTTCAAAAGTCCGTCGATGGATTCTATATTTTCCTCACTAAACAGAACACAGAGAGTAGTCGTCAACGGAGTTAAAGGTCGCAGACAGCTACGGTGAAAAGCTCTGTTCACAAGGACAGTTTCGCCTCCCATCTTGTTCACTCATCCTCATATCCGACATAAGACCAAAAGATGTTCAGCCACAGCACCGTGTCTTCCTTTGCAGATGACACCCGAATCTAGCATGACAGTGTCTTCCATGCAGACACTGCAAGGCTCCAGGTGGACATCAACCAAACTTTCAGTGGGCTTGCAGGAAGAAAAACCATATGAAGTTCAACGATGAGAAAATTTCAATTTACTCAGATATGGTAAGCACGAGGGAAATTTAAATCTTTATCAGAGTACAAAACAAAATTTTCTGGCCACAAAATAGAGCCAAAAACACCAACGTCAAAGACCTGCGGAGTGATCATGTCGGAGGATCTCACCTTCAGGGGACATAACATTGTATCAATCACATCTGCTAGAAAATTGACAGGGATGGAAATGAGAACCTTCAAAACTAGGGAGGGCCAACCCATGATGACACTCTTCAGGTCACTTGTTCTACTCGAGCTGGAAGAATTTTGCCTGCACACTAACAGCACTTTTCAAGGCAGGTGAAATTGCTGACCTAGAACAAGTACAGAGAACCTTCACGGCGTGCATAACGGTAGATAAATACACCTAATTACTGGGAGCGTCTTGAGGTTCTAAAACTGTATTCCCTGGAAGCAGGCGGGAGATGATACATTGATAATAAACACCTGGAAAATCCTAGAGGATAGTACCGAACTTGCACCGTTCGAAAATTACCACTAAGAAAGCAAATACGTGGCAAGGACGATGCAAACATCCCCCCCAATGAAAAGCAGGGGTGTCACAGCACGTTAAGAGACCATACAATAGTGTAGGGGCCCGAGACTGTTCAACTGCTTCCCAGCCACATAAGGGGGAATTACCATCAGACCCCTGGCAGAGTCTTCAGAGCTGGCCATGGACAAGCACCTAAATTCGGTTCCTGACCAGCTGGGGCTGTGGGACGTACGTTGGTTTGCGTGCAGCCAGCGCAACCCGCTGGTTGATCAGGCTCTGATCCACCAGGAGGCCTGGTCACAGGACCGGGGCGGCGCGGGGGCGTTCACCCCTGGAAACTTCTCTGGTAAACTCCAGGTAATTAATGTCTCCCAGGACAGCACCTCCAGCTTCGCATTACTGTCTCCAGGACAGCACCTCCAATTTCACCTTACTGTCTCCCAGGACGACACTCCAACTTCACCATTACTGTCTCCAGGACAAGCACTGCAAACTTCACGTTACTGTCTCCCAGGACGACACCTCCAACTTCACCATTACTGTCTCCCGGACAGCACTATCGGCTCCACATTTACTGAACTACCAGGACATCACCTCCAGCCTTACATGTTTCTGACACTACAGTGGTCCAGGTTCAAGGGCAGTACCATCAGCCCAGACTTTTTATGTTCCCATCTGTTGTAGAAAAGCTTCTAGGTTTTCTATGGAAAGCAGCTTTGATGTTATCCTCTTTAAATTACCCTTGTGATTTTAGTCCACAGATTTATCTCATTTGGGCATAAACAAAAACACTCTCTGTTTTAAACTGCTTTTAGCTATTTTTGGATATCTGCTAAAGGGGTGTGACACCAATTTCCACAAAAATGACAATTTATCCGTTGGAAGCCCGTTTGTTTGATTGACTGCAGACTACACACAGCTTCATAATGATTTGAATGGTTGATTTACTGTAATTCTACTAGCAACCTCTTGAATACTCTATTAATAACATTATTTGCTATATTTCTCATTTCAGGTGTTTTAAGTTGAAACCCCCAAGGAGCAAGATGTTGGGGGCAGGAGCTGCAGATTTTTCAGACAGGGGTAAATTTTAACAGCTGTTCCTGGAATTGCGGGGACGTTGCATCCAGGGGCTTGTAGACTACCACAATACTAGGTTTTGTTCTCGACCTTCACTGCTAAAACTTCCTCTATATCATTTGAGGCTTTAAGCAGTTCTGTGCAAACAGTGACTCGCGATATACAGCTAACCCCCCTTTCCCTTTTGCCTGTTCACTCTGCGCATCTGTATGGGCTGTAACCTGGGATCCATATTTTCGTTGTCCAAGTGATCCTTCATGTTGGTCTCTGTGAAACCCGCGAACATTGCATTTGCCTCTGCAAGCAGTCCATGGATGAAAGGTATTTTGTTGTTCGTTGCTGGCTTTAGACCCTGTATATTTGCAAAAAAGAATGTCATCGGACTGGTGGTATTGGCGTACTGGGGGGGGACTTTTTTTCGGCATAAGTATCTGTATCTGTTGGTTTGGAGTGGAGGGCCCTCGACTCTGGTTCCACTCCAGGAATGACTGGATTTGTGTACGATTTCTGCCCGGAGGAAGATAGTGTCAAAACTCTCCCCACTGAGAAGAGAGGTAGTGTCAAAACTCTCCCACGAGAAGGAGAGGTAGTGTCAAAACTCTCCCCACTGAGAAGGAGAGGTAGTGTCAAAGCTCTCCTCACTGAGATGGAGAGGTGTGTCAAAACCCTCCCCACTGAGAAGGAGAGGTGGTGCAAAAACTCTCCCCACTTTAAAAAGAGGATGTCAAAACCTCCCACTGAGAAGGAGAGGTGGTGTCAAACTCTCCCCCCTGAGAAGGAGAGGTAGTGTCAAAACTCTCCCCACTGAAAGGAGAGTATGTTTAAAGGGCAGTTAGACCCCTCCATGCGCGGCCGATAAAAAACCGAAAAGTTGGAAATTGATTTAATCATATAGAAAATATGTTAACTCATTGGCAAGACAATGGTAAAGAATCAAAGTTAATACGACGATCCTACAAGGAATTATAGTCATTTATATCATGTATGATGATGTTCGTAGCTCTCCTGCTCTCATCCAGCATATTTTTAGGATTTTTTTTTTTTTTTTTTTTTTTACTATTTCATTATTCTCTCAGTAGTATCAGTTCCCAGTAGTACCAGGTACCAGTAACCAGTTACCAGTAGTATGACTCACTACCAACCATCTGTGTGAATCACTTGTTATTCACTGTTCAGCTGACCTAGCATGTTTTGAATGCCACTACCCTCCAAGGCACTCAGGGGGCCCCAGTTCAAGTAGAGGCGTTAGAGAGGTGGTAGGTCAAGCTTGGTGCTCCCCCTAAAATTCCATCCAATATACTAGAACATCGAATGTGAGTGTTATTACCCCATCCACGTTATCGAACCCCCAAATTACAATTTGGTGACAGTGGTGTGGGAGTGGATTTAAGGGCATTTCAGACGTTAGAAGATTGTTTGTGGGGTGCTGGCAGGTCAGAGGTCACCTCTGCCAGCCTCAACCGGGCACTCCAGTTTACAAACAAGTTGCAGCCGTCTTTCAAGCTTCCTGACTTCGTTCGTGTGCTAATTACTTCAATCTCCGAGGGGTTGACCCGGATTTTGCAATTAAGCCAGCCAGTAAGCCAGAGGTGGGAGTGAGCGCCAGTCAGCCTGCCTCAGCCTATCATCCAGCCTGTCTCCTGTCATCCACCTGCTCCTTCATGCTGTGTGCATCGTTACACGTCTTCCAGTCAGCTATTCTCGTGGGTTAATTAAGCCAGCATGACAACCCAGCTTCCTAATCCAGCTGAGAGAGAGAAGTAAGCCATGCAAGTTCCTCCGAAGTATTGTCTCTTATATCGCTTTGTGCTCCCAGATGGATGCTAAGAGTGGTCTTCGCCATCCCTGTGGCATATTGTGGCTAAATTTAATCCACCTGGGTGTTTGGCAGCGGTCAAGGAGGTGGGTGTGCTGGTTGCTCCTCCTGTCACCATACGTAAACCACTCGCACACACACTATATACACACTTACTTGTTGCTTGTAGGTCCACTGGGCTTGTTTTAGCCTGTGCCGACGACACAAGCTATTGTGGGGTGGAAATAATACTGGAAAACAGTATGTTTGAAGATGACATATCGCAGGTGCGCGACCGAGTGGACGGCCTAAAAAGATCAGATTTGGGAAGATTGTTGTTGTTGACAAGCCGTTGCAGAAGGAAAAAAAATTACATTTTGTGTTGAAAAAAATTGTGGGAGTGGGGGCAGTGGTAAGAAGCTAGGAGGGATGTGAAGAGAGGAAACCGGGAGGGGAGAAGTGAAGGGAAGGTGAAGGACCCTCAGGAAAAACACCGCCCAAAACCACGCCCCCAAAAGGGGGTTAAAGTTCCTACCAACACTGTAAGTTCTTTTTAAACTCATTATTTTAAATGTACAGTGTTACTGGTCATTTTGGGGAAAATTCAATGCCATTTACAGCCCCTTCCCCAGCATCCAGTAATCTATTTATACATACAGTATAGGAGGTTGTTTCATAGATGAATTGTAATTTCTAAATATGTTGTGGATAACTATTCGGGTTAGTCTTCAAACAATTTGGGACACAAATTTATTTGCAACCTCTAAAATAGGTAAAATTTTCTATTCACTTTTCAATCATAGCAACTAAAATTTACGGGTTCTCTTTGGGTAAATAATGTACTATTACGCCCCCAATAAGAAAATATGCACTTTTACACCTCTACAATAGCTAAAATGCACTGTTTAAACCCTTTATCATATTAAATGATTTATATATAAATTTTCTATCTACTTTATTTATATTTTGATTGAGGTCCCGGGTAATTAATACTTTTTTTAAAAACTTCAAAAACTTAAAAATTTTAATTTTATTCTTTAATGTGAAATAACTGACATCGAGTAAATGTTTTCCCTTTAAAATTTATTAGGAAAAGTTCAAAAATTTAAGTTATAATTGAAAATTTAAAAAGGTTGATACACATGTAGATCGTTCACCACCTTTTATGGTTTATCCCGTAATTTACATTGTGAAAATTGTACTTAGGTACCTGTGCCTAAAAAAAATTTGTTCCTGTCCTATAAAAAAAAATTTTATAGGGCGTTTAAACCGGTTTTATTTTACAATGAAAATAATGGAATTTTTAGCCTTGTGGGGAAAAGTTCAATAATGGGAGTACGATACAGTAACAATATTTCATTGGCCCCTTTGTTAAGGGGGGTCAGTCTAGCTCCCCTATCCCTTCCTCTCCTTCTTCCCCCCCACCCCGTAAGACTGTGGGGCTCCGGTCCAAATAAATCACTAGATACAGCTCCCAGCACTACTGTAATACATGCCTGGTTTTAAACTTCACTTTTGACCAATAAAAAAACAGTCCTTTCAGTCTTGCTCAAGTTGACGTTGAATAATCCCCCACCTTTGGTTTGTACTATCATGGAGAGTGATTTTTTTAAGCATGGGGGAACCTGTCATCTTTTAACTTGGATGACAGAGAGGTCACCTGCCAATAAAGAGTAGAATTGAAGGAGACGGATAACGTTTGAGAGCCCAAATTTTTTTTCCCCTTACCGTTTTTGTGTTTCAAGTACAGGATTAAACCCTCATCATTTCGTGGAGAAAACCTGCTTTCCTTCTTGAAGGATTATTGAAATGAAAATCGTGAAGAACGAGCCGTGGGTTGTCACAAACCTTGACCCGCCCCCCCCTCACAGAAACGGCACGATTTCAACAACACGCAGTGTCACCAACACCAGAACCCACTTTTTTATACATTTTTATTTTCTTGAATTCAGTTATCATTTAATTTTTTAAATTTTTATTTTCTTTAAAAGGATTAGATTTTTTAGATTTTGCCACCCAAGTGGGGAGTTTATGTGCACCCCATATCCATCCTGTGGCGTGCGCGAGGCTATGGAACCAAAAGGCCAAAAACTAGGCCCCAAAGGGGTTTAAAAGGGGGAAAATTGGATTTATATCTACATATCATAGTTCACTTATCTGTTAAAGCAAATTTAGGAAAAATTTTTAGTAACTGGGATCTTTTTTTCAAAAAAAGATACTTGACAGTACATAGGTATTTTAAAGTCTGTCTCGTATTCCTCAATAAGTGGACAAAAAGAATATGCAAGAGAGTGACCATATGCCGATCACATATTTACAATAGTTTGATCATCATCGTGTTCCCCAAACTCCAGAAGTACTTGTAAACCAAACCAAACCTGGCCCCAAAACATCAGTCGTCTGTTCAATTTCAAGTTGCTCCATAAACATACTTATCTACGTTCATGTTATCATAGTGGGTTATAGAAAAATTTCCTACTCAGGCTTCTAACTGCATTCCTATAACAATCATTTTCAATTATTTACTTCTCTCCTAATAGTATCCTAATGCTAGACACAGTTATACCAAATTATATTCTACATTCTCCTTCTCGATACTCTTCTTTGGGCCCTAACATATAACTTTATCATGAAGGAGTAATCCAATGTGTGATCGGGATACATAGCAATTGTAACATTAATTCCTTTGTCCCTAATATTTGGAGCTTCAATACCTGGCTTCCCCAATGGCATGTTGTTGGAGAGTCATTATATGAGCACGAAGACTTCACTGATGACCATAGAATCAGTAATGATGATAGAGTCAAAGCTCACTGTCATAGGTTAGCTTTAGCGCCATTAGGATTGCAAAACAATTCAGGTTTGCAGTGTAGACGCCCAGTTGTTAATTTCTTTGCCTAACTCAAACAAATTTATTATTCGTTCTTAACTTGGGAGGTGGCAACAAGAGCAGATGCAGCCTGCCAGAAGACTCCTTTTAGAACCATCAGGTATATAACTGTGATAACTTGTTACTACCAGCTGAGTGAGAAATTTCTTCTTGAGCAGTTTGCTTAACAAGAGATTTAAGGAAGGGATTACTAGCAATGAGCTTTTGGGAGGGACTTGTAGGTTTGTGATATTAAAGGAACACATCTTCCATGGGAGGGGTGTGAATGCTCTTGTTGCCTACATGTTATTACAGTTCATGGCAGGTTATAAAACTTAATGCAATTGCACGGTTTTCACAATCCATTTAAGATCTGTGTGTATTTACCTCTAGACTCTTGGTAAGATTCACTTTGGACAGGTGTCTGGTTCGTTTCTCAAACTTTCTAATACCGAGTACAGTGTTAATTTCAACAATCCTATCACTGATACTAGATAAACCCCCCCCCCCCCTGACCCCCTTCCTCATGTTAAGAACTTTTGTAGATCTGGGACAGCAAGAATAATCCTGAGAGCTTCATTTTGAATTAACTCCAAGGGTCGGAGAGAAACTTTCTCTAGACTAATATCAACATGGAGCAGCATAATCCAATTAAGGACCTAACATGGCTTTGGTACATCTTCTCACGTTCTCACATTTGCACCAATAGTTGGGATGTAGCAGCAACAGCGTTGAGAGCATTTAGCTAGCTTTACATTGCTTGTTTAGTTGTGGTTTATAGTGGTTTGTTTAAAGGGTACATCTACACCATGATATCTGTAAGTTTTATCGTAGCTAATGATCTTCACCCTGCAAATGACGGGAGGGGGATGTCGTTTGCTTGTAATATCTTAGTTTTAGAGGATGATTATTATGAGGCCTAGTCGATTAAAATTGCTTGAATTCATTTTAAGAATGGTATTCCATCTTCTTATGCCCTGTTGTATGATCATGATAATCATCAGCATAGCCTTATAAGCTATTGTTTAGGTGAGGTAGGTAGAGCAATTAGGAGAGCTTAATCAGAATATTAAATAGCATAGGATAGGAACTCCTTCCTTGCGGTGTACCTAAGACATTTCTTTAGAAATCAACTTCTGAAGCATTGGACAGAGGTACTCTATCTTGACAGGTACCTATTATCCAGCAGA
The DNA here is from genome assembly GCF_026875155.1 of Cherax quadricarinatus. Lineage (NCBI taxonomy): Eukaryota > Metazoa > Arthropoda > Malacostraca > Decapoda > Parastacidae > Cherax > Cherax quadricarinatus. Next base: position 16,688,320 of record NC_069475.1, read on the forward strand.
GTAAAGCTACCACCAATATTCTTTTGGCTAGTTCATGTAGTATAAAACGGTTGTGTTTCGCAAATAATCAAATGCAGATTTTAGATCAAGGAAAAGTGGTTTAAAACATAGTAGAGGTGTGTGCATTCGAGGAAAGGTGGATATACAGTTCTGCACACTTTTACCTTTCATGAACCCTTAGAGGTTAGGGGGAAAGTTGATGTCTGAATTCTGTAGTACAGTCTGTTAAGCATCATTCTTTCAAAAGTTTTACAAAAGGGACACTAGTTAAGGAGATCAGGCTAAATTTATCAGGCTGTTGGTGGCTTAGGGATAGGCACAATGGACCTATTGGTCCAGGAGTAGGAGAACGCCCTCAATGTACTGAGATTATACTGTGACCAACAAAGGGTTATCAGGCACGTCGCCTTAGAGTTCTGAGAATATCATAGGTTATACCATCCTCTCAGAGCGTTGATCGACCTGGTTAATGCATTATTAATCCATACTCAGTAAAGAGGCAATCACTCTCATCAATATTTTGGCTCATAAAATTAATCCAGTTCAAAATTTCTTCAGAAGTACTCTCTAAATTTTTTCTAATATGAGATGGTAGGCTTTCATGCCTGGATGTTTTGGACCAGTCATTATGAGTCATTTGCTTGTTTTTTCAGAGGAAAGGGATGAGCAACCATTTGCCAGTCTTTTTCCTGGTTATTTTATTTTATACCTTTCCAAGCCCAAACTCAAAGTGGGGACTATTTTAATCCACAAACAAACTGTTCCATTTCCTGTTGCCTAAGTTCTGCCTTTCTATTCCTTGCATTTGTTTAGTGCAAGCTTGGAACGTTCTGAGCAGGTCTGGGATTCTACATTCACGGTAGTGCTTTACCAATCCTACTAGTGCATGTGTTAGATTGCGCAGCTGTGGATCTTTATAGTATTTACAATGGTTTTTATTGTTATTATAGTGGGAGGGTTTTTTATTTCCTATTCTGCCCACCTTGATCTGTTGAGTAACATCTCTCAATAGTGGTAATTAAATCATCATTAATTTTTGTGTGGCCAATGGGCTCGTAATTCTTATACATTGATTCCAAGTGGGGTTTTAAATAAAAAAAAGGGTGGTATCTGTGTTCTGGTTTTGAGAATAAGTTTCCTCCTTCTGTATTTAGCTCCTTGATTGCTGGAGATGTGATCAAGATTGACAGTTGATTATTCTTGGGAAGTGATCAGATAGGAAGTCATCAACTATGACAGAGTCATGCATCGTATATGATGTATTAAATCCAAGACACAGATCTAGTATGCCACATATCTGTTGGAGTAGGCCTCAGTAGTGCCCACATTCGAACATTTATCATTGTCATTAGCAATCTCATGGTATAGTTCCATTGGTGTTTGTTATAGACCTCCAATATTCTTATGTTGGATTAAAATCTCCAAGATTGATGGTAGGTTCACTATTGATGCGATCTGGGGTAAGCATCAGTCGAAGCTGGTTTCGCTGGGGCATAGAGATTTAAAATGTTTATGGAAAAATCGCCTTTCTGCACCCCCCCCCCACCCCTTTGAACACCATGATATGCATGTTACTAGACTCTGCAAGGAGGAAAGGAGTGATGTGGCAAGTTCTTTCTGACATTACATCACACAAACTGTTGGTTGTCCCCCCCTTAGGTTTTAATAAGCTGATATCCAGGCAAGTTGGTGGAGTGCCTCCATCTTTCAAACTACATTCCTGCAAACAGATGACATCCATTTCTTGGTTGCACTTATATGATGTAAGTCAGGCAACGCTTCCTCGAAGGAAGCAATGTTCCATGAAAAGATTTGTAATGTATCCATTGTAGCATGAGTTATTACAATCTCTTGCTCATAAAGGATGGTAAACTATTATGCTTTGACTACAGTGTGCAGATACTTAAGAGAAAATAGCATAGTTTGTACGTCTTTATCTTCAGGACCTTTATTTTTAAGCATTTTTCGGCATTTTGGCAGCCAGTTATAAGGCAAGTCTTGAAGGCAAGAGTTATAGGCTTCTTTCTCACAAATTGCTGGAAGCTGAACGGAGATTGCTGCACTTTTGACATCATCACCATGCTCAAGAGCATCATCCTGATTACATATATTTATTAAACTTGTCAGGATCTGTTCAAGATGCTCAATTTTTCTGGAACTATTGGACCACTACGACAAGGTCCTAAATGCACTAGAAGACAAAAAGAATGCAGATGTAATATATACAGACTTTGCAAAAGCCTGTCGACCCCCCCCCCCCCCCCCCCCCCCCCCCCCCCCCCCCCCCCCCCCCCCCCCCCCCCAGTGGTGACCATGGCGTAAATAGCGCACAAAATGCGTGCTAAAGGAATAACAGGAAAAGTCGGTCGATGGATCTATAATTTCCTCACTAACAGAACACAGAGAGTAGTCGTCAACAGAGTAAAGTCCGAGGCAGCTACGGTGAAAAGCTCTGTTCCACAAGGCACAGTACTCGCTCCCATCTTGTTCTCAATCCTTATATCGACATAGACCTCGCTCGGCCAGCACTGCACCGTGTCTTCCTTTGGCAGATGACACCCGAATCTGCATGACAGTTCTTCCATTGAGACACTGCAAAGCTCCAGGCAGACATCAACCAAATCTTTCAGTGGGCTGCAGGAAACAATATGAAGTTCAACGATGAGAAATTCAATTACTCAGATATGGTAAACATGAGGAAATTAAACGTCATCAGAGTACAAACTAATTCTGGCCACAAAATAGAGCGAAACACCAACGTCAAAGGACCTGGGAGTGATCATGTCGGAGGATCTCACCTTCAAGGACCCATAAACATTGTATCAATCGCATTGCATAGAAAAATGAAGGATGGATTAATGAGAACCTTCAAAAAACTAGGGAGGCCAAGCCCATGTTGACACTCTTCAGGTCACTTGTTCTATCTAGGCTGGAATATTGCTGCACACTTACAGCACCTTTCAAGGCAGGTGAAATTGCCGACTAGAAAATGTACAGAGAACTTTTCCGGCGGGCATAACGGAGATTAAAACACCTCAATATTGGGAGCGCCTTGAGAGTTCTTAAAACCTGTATTCCCGAACGCAGGAGGAGAAGAGAGATACATGTTATATACACCTGGAAAATCTAGAGGGAAACTAGTACCCGAACTTGCACACGAAAAATTCCACTCATTACGAAAGCAAATGACCTTGGCAGGACGATGCACCATCCCCCAATGAAAAGCAGGGGGTGTCACTAGCACGTTAAGAGACCATACAGATAAGTGTCAGGGGCCCGAGACTGTTCAATGCCTCCCAGCAAATAAGGGGGATTAACCAACAGACCCCGGGCAGTCTTCAGCTGGCACTGGAACAATGCACCTAAAGTCAAGTTCCGGATAGACCGGGCCTGTAGCTCGTTGTTGGTTTGCGTGCAGCAGCAGAACAGCCTGGTTGATTCAGGCTTGATCCTCAGGAAGGCCTGGTCTCAGACCGGGCCGCGGTGGGCGTTGACCCCCGGAACTTCTCCAGGTAAACCTCCAGGTAAATTGAGTGGAAGGTCAGGCGAATCCAATGCCTCTCCGGAGGATGGCACTTCTGGGTTAGTGCTTTCTTTAAACCTATTTCAAACCCTTAACAGGTACCATGATACATTAGTGTTCTCTGTTTCATCATTCATTGATGGTAGGTACTGTGCATCTGAATCATCTCCAATTTCCAGGGAGGTTACCTTGTGGTGTCGTCTGACTGTTGTATTACTGGAGTTTGACTGGAGAGGTTTCGGGGGTCACGCCCCCGCGGCCCGGTCTGTGACCAGGCCTTCTGGTGGATCAGCGCCTGATCAACCATGCTGTTGCCTGCTGGCTGCACGCCAAACCAACGTACGAGCCACAGCCCGGTCTGATCAGGAACTGACTTTAGGTGCTTGTCCCAGTGCCAGCTTGAAGACTGCCATGGGTCTGTGGTAATCCCCCTTATGTGTGCTGGAGGCCAGTTGACAGTCTGGGCCCCTGGACACTTATTGTATGGTTCTCTTAACGTGCTAGTGACACCCTGCTTTTCATTGGTGGGGATGGTGCAATTCGTCTGCCAAGTTCTTTTTCTTTCGTAGTGAGTGATTTTCATGTGCAAGTTCGGTACTAGTCCCTCTAGAGATTTCATGGTGTATATAATCATGTATCTCTCTCTCCTGCGGTTCCAGGGAATACATGTGTAGAAACTCAAGCGCTCCCAGTAATTGACGGTGTTTATCTCCGTTATGCGCCGCCGTGAAAGTTCTCTGTACATTTTCTAGGTCGGCATTTCACCTTGCCTTGAAAAGGTGCTGATAGAGTGCTGCAATATTCCAGCCTAGATAGAAACAAGTGACTTGAAGAGTGTCATCATGGCTTGGGCCTCCCTAGTTTTGAAGGTTCTCATTATCATCCTGTCATTTTTCTTGCAGAATGCGAAAAATTGATACAATGTTATGGTCCTTGAAGGTGAGATCCTCCGACATAATCACTCCCAGGGTTCTTTGACGTTGGTGTTTCGCTCTATTTTGTGGCCAGAATTTGTTTTGTACCTGATGAAGTTTAATTTCCTCTTGTTTTCCATATCTGAGTAATTAAATTTCTCATCGTTGAACTTCATATGTTTTCTGGAGCCCACTGAAAGATTTGGTTGATGTCCGCCTGGGCCTTGCCCGTGTCTGGCCAATGGAAGACACTGTCATGCAGGATTGGCGGTTGTCATCTGCAAGGAGGAAGACACGGTGCTGTGGCATGACATTCTTTTTCTATGTCGGTATGAGGATGAGGAAAAAGATGGCAGCTAGTACTTTGCCTTGTGGAACAGAGCTTTTCACCGTAGCTGCCTCGGACTTTACTCTGTTGACGACTACTCTCTGTGTTCTGTTGTGAGGAAATTATAGATCCACGACCGACTTTCCTGTTATTCCTTTAGCGCGCATTTTGTGCGCTATACGCCATGGTCACACTTGTCAAAGGGCTTTTGCAAAGTAGTAATATATTACATCTGCATTCTTTTTGTCTTCTAGTGCATTTAGGACCTTGTCGTATGATCCAGTAGTTGAGACAGACAGGAGCGACCTGTTCAAAACCCCAAAGTTGCCCTGGGTTGTGTAACTGATGGGGTTTCTAGTGGTGGTGATCTTGCTTCTTAGGACCCTTTCAAAGATTTTTATGATATGGGATGTTAGTGCTTTTGGGTCTGTAGTTCTTTGCTGTTGCTTTACCTGCCCCCTTTGTGGAGTGGGGCTATGTCTTTTGGGTTTTTAGTAGCTGAGGGACACCCCCGTGTCCATGCCCCTCTCCATAGGATGGGAAAAAGGCTCGTGATAGGGGCTTCTTGCAGTTCTTGATGAACACAGAGTTCCATGAGTCTGGCCCTGGGCAGAGTGCATGTGCATGTCATTTATCGCCTGTTCGAAGTCATTTGGCGTCAGGATAACATCGGATAGGCTTGTGTTAATCAAATTTGTGGGTCTCTCATAAAAAAATTCATTTTGATCTTCGACTCTCAGTCTGGTTAGCGGCTTGCTAAAAACTGAGTCATATTGGGACTTGAGTAGCTCACTCATTTCCTTGCTGTCATCTGTGTAGGACCCATCTTGTTTAAGTAGGGGCCCAATACTGGACGTTGTTCTCGATTTTGATTTGGCATAGGAGAAGAAATACTTTGGGTTTCTTTCGATTTCATTTATGGCTTTTAGTTCTTCCCGCGATTGCTGCCTCCTAAAGGATTCTTTTAGCTTAAGTTCGATGCTTGCTATTTCTCTGACCAGTGTCTCCCTGCGCATTTCAGATATATTGACCTATTTTAGCCGCTCTGTTATTCTTTTCCGTCGCCTGTAAAGGGAGCGCCTGTCTCTTTCTATTTTACATCTACTCCTCCTTTTTCTTAGAGGAATAAGCCTTGTGCATACATTGAGTGCCACCGAGTTAATCTGTTCTAGGCATAAGTTTGGGTCTGTGTTGCTTAGTATATCTTACCAGCTTATATCGGTTAGGACTTGGTTTACTTGGTCCCACTTTATGTTTTTGTTATTGAAGTTGAATTTGGTGAATGCTCCCTCGTGACTAGTCTCATTTTGTCGGTCTGGGGCTCCACGCATACATGTCTGAACCTCAATTATGTTGTGATCTGAGTATATTGTTTTTTGATATGGTGACATTTCTTATCAGATCATCATTGTTAGTGAAGATGAGGTCTAGTGTATTCTCCAGTCTAGTAGGCTCTATTATTTGCTGGTTTAAATTGAATTTTGTGCAGAGATTTAAAAGCTCGTGTGAGTGTGAGTTTTCATCAGAGCTGCCTCCTGGTGTTATTACTGCAACAATATTATTTGCTATATTCCTCCATTTTAGGTGCCTTAAGTTGAAGTCCCCCAGGAGCAAGATGTTGGGTGCAGTAGCTGGAAGATTTTCCAGACAGTGGTCAATTTTTAACAGCTGTTCCTGGAATTGCTGGGATGTTGCATCCGGAGGCTTGTAGACTACCACAATGACTAGGTTTTGGTTCTCGACCTTTATTGGGAGAAATGACCAACTCATCCCCATATTCAGGTGTAGCCATAGGTACCTGTAGTGGCAGACCAGTAGTTCCATATGTGCTAGCAGGGATGGCTAGCTCCTCCACAGCTGGTTTGTGTGATGGCATTCTGGTATCACCAGAATCCTTTGCAGTGAGGTGGGGTTCTTGCACACTTTGCAGAGGTTCAGTCTCAGATCTGGCTGTGGTAGACTGGATGGCCCCATCCTCAGTTACCATTAAAGGACTGTTATCAGGTTTACATCGAAGGATGTTTGGGTTCTGACTGCAATCCTTGTGGGAAACTGTAACCCCAACTTCTTTACAGTTAATACTCTTAAATTTTCGGCTGTCAGGGCCTACTGTGCATTCTCTAGTGGAATGTTTCCCAGCACACTTACCACACCAAGAATGTAGTATTCCACAGTCTACTGCAACATGGCCATAGTGCTGGCATTTGTAACACCTACGTTTAGGGGGTAGGTACACTTCGATGTTTAGGAAACGTAAACCATGCACCCAGATATTCCGGGGAAGGGGCACAGGACCTACCCAACTGGCAATAATTTGGGATTTTCCTTTAAGTCTTTTAGGCTTGATGATATGCTCACTTAGAGTCAGATAGGATGGGTCCATGCAGAGAGGGTATCCAAAGATTATGATACTGACCCATTTTTTAAAGTGGTGAGTGTCTGATGGAGGTCGGAGCAGCTTAATATCCCCATAAGGTGTACTAAGTAGATCATTGATCAGCTCTTTATTCTGTTCCACAAACACAAAGTTGTGTGTGTTTTTCCTAAATTGGATCCTTGAGTTAGGATGCTTGTTTACAGCTTCCATTAGCCATGCACACTTAGCAGGCAGCGGGGTGTTGTCAGGGAAGTTCAGCTTAACACATTCTTCCTTTGAAGAAAGACTTCTCGCAGCCTCTGTGCACCAAGGACGTTTAGTATCACATTGTGTACGAGTCAAGTGAGTCTGACTACGTCGATGCTCTAGCCCTTTCTCACTTTTTCTCTTTTGTTTACTTTTAAAGGTCTGGAAGCTATCATCATTTCCATCACCTGCAGAAATAGGTTCCTCTATGACAGTTGCCATGGTTGCCAGTTATGATATCTGGTGTAAGACTCACAACACAAGAATTCCTCGCTTATCTTTCCCTTATAGCTTATGCAAGAGCAAATATTCACTACAAAGTCAGAAGTCCAAAATAAATCACAAGACACAAGTGCTCAAGTTCAATGAACACCTCCAACCATACTCAACCCAGACCACCACCACTCAATACGACACACACCCCACCAAAAACACACTCAGAGACCTCTTGTATGTGTGGTAATAATATGGTACATATAATGATATAATGGATGGTACAGGCGAGGTCTTACACCTTATCACAAATTACAAAGATGAAAAAGAAGAGAGAGAGAGAGAGAGAGAGAGAGAGAGAGAGAGAGAGAGAGACAAAGTAGGTAATATTGAGCATAAAATTAGAATTCTGACATACATCACATTAAACATGAGGTTCAAATTCAATAACTTCCACTTGAGTTAGTTCAGGCTACTGCCACCTAATGTACCTCACTGAAATAATAATATAGCGGACATCACAATGAATGCTGAAGACAACCTCTTACCCCAACCATAAATTGTAAAGAGTATTACTAAAAAAAAAAAAAAAAAAAAAAAGCTAGGTAATGTTACAATGACAATGAGATAAATCACTGTGGTGGACTTGCTTGGTCCATCCTGTGTAACTCACACATTACTATGCAAGCATAAGTGTACAGCTGTAGATAGATGAACCAGTACCTAAACAATCTCACTTACACACGCGTTACTATAAGATAAGATAAGATAAGATTTCGTTCGGATTTTTAACCCCGGAGGGTTAGCCACCCAGGATAACCCAAGAAAGTCAGTGAGTCATCGAGGACTGTCTAACTTATTTCCATTGGGGTCCTTAATCTTGTCCCCCAGGATGCGACCCACACCAGTCGACTAACACCCAGGTACCTATTTGCTGCTAGGTGAACAGGACAACAGATGTAAGGAAACGTGTCGAATGTTTCCACCCGCCGGGAATCGAACCCGGGCCCTCTGTGTGTGAAGCGGGAGCTTTAGCCACCAGACCACCGGGCCACTATGTATGACAAGTGTTACCAAGTACACCAAGTGTACACTTTATCACTTAGAATACACTTTTGTTGATGTAAATATAGGTGAGAGTGGTACACCGCTGGTCGTAATAAACACACTGAACTTCTCAAGGTCACACACTAGGCCCAGCTTCTGGAGTTACCAGCGTTTTAATGTGTTTATTATGTGTCAGTGCGTGTCTGCAGTCATTAAATTGGTGTATCAAGTTAAACACTACAATCCAGTTGATCAAATAGTCTAAAACAATTTACACAATGTATAACTAGAAGTATAATGATTGCAAATTGTTACTATTACAATTTTAACTAGGCGCTAGACCCACTAGATGCGATGGCAAGGAACATAGATGTTAACAGGCTGACTCTTGCTTAACACAGTTGAAAGGTAACCGAATTACTCAAGTAAGAAAGTATTCATGAAACTGAACATTATGAAGGAGTAAGCTTGTTCACAGTAAAAATACAAACATAAGTTACACACTCACATCACAGATGAACACTGCAATTTGAAATATTACTGGGAATTTAGCAGTAAAGTTTCAGTCTGAACGAGAAAATGTATTAGAAAACACAACAATGACACTAGGACAAGCAACTTAATTATGTAACCGTATTTAATAGTTCAGTTACACTGAGCAGAGCATGTATTACACTGATTTATCAAATGTAAGGAGTCACTACACTGAAGTACACTCTGAGCCTTTTAAAGTCTTAATACAGGCTTACAAATGACAATTAACTGTTGGGGAAAGCAGCACTTAACACTTCTAGCACACGTATGACAGATGAATGTTCACTGTGTACAAGCCAATCACCACAAGCTTACTATGTTTATAAGTGAACCTCTGGCATGTCCCACTCAAAATGTCAGCACTGCAATGCTCGTCAAATTGTTCTCGAGCCACTACAGGAAACACTGGTATGCCAGCAGCACTGCAGAACGTATACAGACATGCTGGGCCCTAGGACAGCTATAACTGCAGGCTGCCTTAGCTTGTTCTGGCTAGCTTTTAGTGCTGCCCTCAAGCTTGCTTGACTGTGTTCACCAAGCCCGTGCCAACCACCCGGACACCTGCTTGCAGCAGGCAGGCAGGCACACAGGAGACACTCACAAGATGAGTGGAGTGTGGCACAGAGGACACGGGCACTCAAGCACCCATGTGGTCTGGCAAAAAACCGCCTCTAGACCACAAGCAAATAGAGGCAAATGGCTGAGTTCCAGATCGAGGAAGGAGAAGGGACAAGGAAAGGATATTCACCTCGCTAGACACAGGCAATATGGGTGTAGTGGCCTGCAGGTCGCAGTGCAATTTTCAAGGTCATTCACTGGGCCCACAGTCGTCTCGAGAGTTACCAACCCTGTACTACTTGTTAATTACTCCAAACCCACAGCACTTAACACATCTAGCACACGTGTCTTGGAATGACAGACAAATTTTCACTACATAAGAACTAGTTCTCACAACACCGACGGTACGGCCGGAACACTGTAGAACGTTCACAAAGGCATTCTGGGATTCAGAACAGATGTAGCCTTTGCCTTCACTGGCTGGCTTGGAGCGCTGTTTGGCCTGGATCAGCTAAACTCTCCCTTATCCCATATGTAGATAATGGCGACGAGTTAAGGGATACCGGTGAATAGGAAAGTCGAGGAAGGGACATTCACCTCACTAGACACACGCAGTATGGGTGTAAGTGGCATGCGGGTCTTATAGTGCCATTTTCAAGGTCACCCAGCAGGCCAGACATTCCTCACTCATTTTAAGCCTACGTAGGTACTGATGGTAGCATAATGTCCTAAGTCAGCGTAATCCACTCATGCAAATAGTTACAACAAATCTGCAGCACTTGCGGAACTCACATATTCGAGTACCAGCGGGGCAGCAAAATACACCTCTACACTGCACGTCGTTGATAGAGGCAAACGGCTGAGTTTAAAGGAGGAGAGTTGGGGATACAGGAGAACAGCAGGGGTAACTGAGCACGCACATTCGCCTTTCTTCACATAGTCAATATGGGCGAAAGTCTCAGGCAGGTGATGCAGTGCCTCGCTCAAGGTCACAGGCTGAGGCAGACTTCTCAAGAGTTACCAAACACTGCAATACTCGTACAGATTGTTACTCACTCCCAAACTTGCAGAACTTCTAGCACACGTGTCTTGGAGTGAAAGACGAATTTTCAGTGTGTGCACACCTGGGTTACCAACTCACGTAGGACTGCAAACTCGTCGTTATTCCTCAGGTTGGTAAAGCGATGAGTTGTGAGCATTTTGAGAGGCACGAGTAGCAGTGGACTAGCAAAATTCGCCTCTACACTGTATGTTGATAGAGGCGAAAGGCTGAGGTCAAATGAAAGGCAGAGGGGAAGCAGAGGCCTGTGAGGGCCTTTGCAAAAAGGAAAACTATTTCCAGTGTTTGACTAGGTATATCCTTAGTCACAGCTCGCACATAAGAGTTCTCACAACACTGAAGCTGTCTTCCAACAGTAGGAGTTTTAATGATGACTTATCAGTCAGGAGAAATGGGTAGGCCTATACTTCATATTTAAGTGTTTTATATTTTATATTTTCTAAATAATAAAGTGTTTATGTTTGTCAGTTTTTATTCTTTTTCTATACATTAATTTTCCTGAGGAGGAGCCAGCCTTAGTAATACTGACTAAAGTTGTTACAGGGCTGAGTAAGCCTTCACAAGTGGTGACCTTGCCAGGATCAAATCTACTGAATCAAGATTCAACTCCATCTCGAATCTAACATTGGAACTTCAATGCCGCATACTGTGAATTTCATATAACCTGTAGTTACCAGCGGTTGCAATAAACACGAGAAGCAATTATTACTCCAGAAAAAGCGTCTTTCCTCCAAAATTTCCACCAGCCAACTACAGTGATAATATAGCATTTATTGTGGTGAAGACGGAAAAAAATAGAAAAGCTAGATACAGCGATTGATAAACAAGGGTTGAGGTCGACCGTTCGTCATTGAAGGAGCTGCCAGCAGTCACCGGCTCTTCAACATGCAAGTTATACTTTTGTATCAATCAAATCACATATTACTCGGGTAGATAATTTCCAGTAGATCCTTCAAGCGTTAGCTCAAATCACCGACCAGTATGTTTTAAATAAGTGACCCACTGATCAGATCAGATCGACTGGTCCGAACCCTTGACTGGTCAGAACCCTTGACTGGTCTGAACCCTTGACTGGACCGAACCCTTGACTGGTTTCAAACGGTTTCGTTGGACAATAAAGCAGACTGTAAACGGATGGGGTTGTAGGCGCCCTTATAAACACAAACATTAAATATATATCAGGAACGTGCACGGTAAGCTGTCCAATATACAAAAACAGTTAGAAACAGAAATACAAATAGCTAGAGCTTCATTTAAGAAGGTTATTAATAGAATATTCAAGAGGTTGCTAGTAAAATTGCAGTAAATCAACCATTCAAATCATTATGAAGCTGTGTGTAGTCTGTGGTCAGTCAAACAAATGGGCTTCCACATGGATAAATTGTCATTTTTGTGGAAATTGGTGTCACGCCCCTTGTGCAGATATCCCAGAACTAGCTACAAGCAGTATTAAAACAGGGAAGTGTTTTTTGGGTATGCCCAAATGAGATAAATCTTTGGACTAAAATCACAAGGGATAACATCAAAGCTGCTTTCATAGAAAACCTGGAAGCTTTCTACAACAGATGGGAACATAAAAAGTCTGGGCTGAATGGTACTGCCCTTGATACTGGCCATGTAGTCAGAAACTGTAAGGCTGGAGGTGATGTCCTGGTAGTCAGTAAATGTGGGGCTGATAGTGCTGTCCTGGGAGACAGTAATGGTGAAGCTGGAGATGCTGTCCTGGGAGACAGTAATGGTGAAGCTGGAGGTGCTGTCCTGGGAGACAGCAATGGTGAAGCTGGAGGTGCTGTCCTGGGAGACAGAAATGGTGAACCTGGAGGTGCTGTCCTGGGAGACAGTAATGGTGAAGCTGGAGATCTGTCCTGGGAGACAGTAATGGTGAAGCTGGAGATGCTGTCCTGGGAGACAGTAATGGTGAAGCTGGAGATTTTGTCCAGGTAGTCGGGAATTATACGCAGGAAGGAATACATATAAATGACCTCATAGGGGACAGGAGCCATAGTAGGGAAACAAGTGTAGTCAAAGATAAGATAAAACCAATATTGCAAACTAGAAATACCTCAGGAAATAGCAAACAAGAGGACTCCACTAGCAATAGTGAGGATATATTACCAAAAACAACTGGTGGGAGCTCCATTGTTGGTGCTAGGGAGGATAGAAGTAAGACAGGGAAACATGCACCAACCGGGAATACAGTCACAGAAACCCAAGGCAAATGGAAACCAAGCCTGTGCACATACTATGCACTTGGTATCATCTGGTATGGGAAATCTGGAAAAACAGATGGGACGTGCAACTATGACCACCCTAGAAAATGCCATGCCCATATGACAACAGGAAAATGCAAACTCCCTTCCTGTAAGCTTTTTCACCCTGAACTATGTACCTCTTCAGTACAGGAAAGACTGTGCTATAACCTAAATTGCCAGGCATAACATCTAAAGGGAACAAAAAGATACAAAACATCCAGGCCATGGGAAAACCTGGGTAGCCACAGCCACTCAAGAGGGAGAGGTTTTTTAGTGCCAAGAAGGAAAAAAACTGGCAGGAAATGGCAGAAATCTTACACCAAATCCAGTCATTCCTGGAGTGGAACCACAGTCGATGGCCTCCACTCCAAACCAACAGATACAGATACTAATGCCGGAAAAAAATCCCCCCCCCCCAGTACCAACAATGCCACCAGTCTGATAACATTCTTCTTTGCAAATATACAGGGTCTAAAGCCAGCAACAAACAACAAAATACCTTTCATCCGTGGACTGCTTGCAGAGGCAATGGCAATGTTTGCGGCTTTCACTGAGACCCACATAGAGGATCACTTGGACTACGAAATATGGATCCCAGGTTACAACCTATACAGATGTGACAGAGTGAACAGGCAAAAGGGGGGGGGGTTGGCCTGTACATTGCAGAGTCACTTGTTTGCACAGAACTGCTAAATGCCTCAAATGATGTAGTGGAAGTTTTAGCAGTAAAGGTCGAGAACCAAAACCTAGTCATTGTGGTAGTCTACAAGCCTCCGGATGCAACATCCCAGCAATTCCAGGAACAGCTGTTAAAAATTGACCACTGTCTGGAAAATCTTCCAGCTCCTGCACCCAACATCTTGCTCCTGGGGGATTTCAACTTAAGGCACCTAAAATGGAGGAATATAGCAAATAATATTGTTGCAGAAATAACACCAGGAGGCAGCTCTGATGAAAAACTCACACTCACACGAGCTTTTAAATCTCTGCACAAAATTCAATTTAAACCAGCAAATAATAGAGCCTACTAGACTGGAGAATACACTAGACCTCATATTCACTAACAATGATGATCTGATAAGAAATGTCACCATATCAAAAACAATATACTCAGATCACAACATAATTGAGGTTCAGACATGTATGCGTGGAGCCCCAGACCGACAAAATGAGACTAGTCACGAGGGAGCATTCACCAAATTCAACTTCAATAACAAAACATAAAGTGGGACCAAGTAAACCAAGTCCTAACCGATATAAGCTGGGAAGATATACTAAGCAACACAGACCCAAACTTATGCCTAGAACAGATTAACTCGGTGGCACTCGATGTATGCACAAGGCTTATTCCTCTAAGAAAAAGGAGGAGTAGATGTAAAATAGAAAGAGACAGGCGCTCCCTTACAGGCGACGGAAAAAGAATAACAGAGCGGCTAAAAGAGGTCAATATATCTGAAATGCGCAGGGAGACACTGGTCAGAGAAATAGCAAGCATCGAACTTAAGCTAAAAGAATCCTTTATGAGTCAGGAATCACGGGAAGAACTAAAAGCCATAAATGAAATCGAAAGAAACCCAAAGTATTTCTTCTCCTATGCCAAATCAAAATCGAGAACAACGTCCAGTATTGGGCCCCTACTTAAACAAGATGGGTCCTACACAGATGACAGCAAGGAAATGAGTGAGCTACTCAAGTCCCAGTATGACTCAGTTTTTAGCAAGCCGCTAACCAGACTGAGAGTCGAAGATCAAAATGAATTTTTTATGAGAGAGCCACAAAATTTGATTAACACAAGCCTATCCGATGTTATCCTGACGCCAAATGACTTCGAACAGGCGATAAATGACATGCCCATGCACTCTGCCCAGGCCAGACTCATGGAAATCTGTGTTCATCAAGAACTGCAAGAAGCCCCTATCACGAGCCTTTTCCATCCTATGGAGAGGGAGCATGGACACGGGGGTCGTCCCACAGTTACTAAAAACAACAGACATAGCCCCACTCCACAAAGGGGGCAGTAAAGCAACAGCAAAGAACTACAGACCAATAGCACTAACATCCCATATCATAAAATCTTTGAAAGGGTCCTAAGAAGCAAGATCACCACGCATCTAGAAACCCATCAGTTACACAACCCAGGGCAACATGGGTTTTAGAACAGGTCGCTCCTGTCTGTCTCAACTATTGGACCACTACGACAAGGTCCTAAATGCACTAGAAGACAAAAAGAATGCAGATTAATATATACAGACTTTGCAAAAGCCTTCGACAAGTGTGACCATGGCGTAATAGCGCACAAAATGCGTGCTAAAGGAATAACAGGAAAAGTCGGTCGATGGATCTATAATTTCCTCACTAACAGAACACAGAGAGTAGTCGTCAACAGAGTAAAGTCCGAGGCAGCTACGGTGAAAAGCTCTGTTCCACAAGGCACAGTACTCGCCCCCATCTTGTTCCTCATCCTTATATCCGACATAGACAAGGATGTCAGCCACAGCACCGTGTCTTCCTTTGCAGATGACACCCGAATCTGCATGACAGTGTCTTCCATTGCAGACACTGCAAAGCTCCAGGCAGACATCAACCAAATCTTTCAGTGGGCTGCAGAAAACAATATGAAGTTCAACGATGAGAAATTTCAATTACTCAGATATGGTAAACATGAGGAAATTAAATCGTCATCAGAGTACAAAACAAATTCGGGCCACAAAATAGAGCGAAACACCAACGTCAAAGACCTGGGAGTGAGGATCTCACCTTCAAGGACCATAACATTGTATCAATCGCATCTGCTAGAAAAATGACAGGATGGATAATGAGAACCTTCAAAACTAGGGAGGCCAAGCCCATGATGACACTCTTCAGGTCACTTGTTCTATCTAGGCTGGAATATTGCTGCACACTAACAGCACCTTTCAAGGCAGGTGAAATTGCCGACCTAGAAAATGTACAGAGAACTTTCACGGCGCGCATAACGGAGATAAAACACCTCAATTATTGGGAGCGCTTGAGTTCCTAAACCTGTATTCCCTGGAACGCATGAGGGAGAGATACATGATTATATACACCTGGAAAATCCTAGAGGGACTAGTACCGAACTTGCAACACGAAAATCACTCATTACGAAAGCAAAAGACTGGCAGACGATGCACCATCCCCCCAATGAAAAGCAGGGGTGTCACTAGCACGTTAAGAGACCATACAATAAGTGTCAGGGGCCCGAGACTGTTCAACTGCCTCCCAGCACACATAAGGGGGATTACCAACAGACCCCTGGCAGTCTTCAAGCTGGCACTGGACAAGCACCTAAAGTCAGTTCCGGATCAGCCGGGCTGTAGCTCGTATGTTGGTTTGCGTGCAGCCAGCAGCAACAGCCTGGTTGATCAGGCTGTGATCCACCAGGAGGCCTGGTCTCAGACCGGGCCGCGGGGGCGTTGACCCCCGGAACTCTCTCCAGGTAAACTCCAGGTAAGGGGGATTACCAACAGACCCCTGGCAGTCTTCAAGCTGGCACTGGACAAGCACCTAAAGTCAGTTCCTGATCAGCTGGGCTGTGGCTCGTACGTTGGGTTTGCTTGCAGCCAGCAGCAACAGCCTGGTTGATCAGGCTCTGATCCACCAGGAGGCCTGGTCACAGACCGGGCCGTGGGGGCGTTGACCCCCGGAACTCTCTCCAGGTAAACTCTCTCTCTCTCTCCAGGTACCACAGATGTTTACCACCAGCCATGAGTAATCATTCTCTATGGTAATGACTACAGTATAGGTATTTAAAAGTTAAGTTAAAGTAGCAAAAGAATAAAAAAGTAGAAAAAAAAATATATATGAGTAGTTGGTACTAGTTAGCAAAAGATAGTTAAGGGCCTTGAACAATAATATAATTGAAATATACACTAATTGCACACACAATATATTCACTAAGATATGAAAACAATCTTAGAGTAGGACTTACAATATAAACTTATAATATAAAAATACAAATTGAAATGGTACTTGCAATTGCACTAGAGTCTGGTATAGGTTGTTGACAAGATCAAGAGTATAACTAGATTTAAATTGACAAAATGAAATTCACAATTAAAGTACCAAAAGAATAATAGTAAAAAATAACAATGGTAATGTCTTGGTTATAATATGATAGTAAGATGGTAGACAGGTACACAGGTACACAGGTACACAGGTACACAGGTACACAGGTACAAAGGATAATATAAAGGTTGGAGTTGAATATACAAACTTGAAAATTTTTTATGGGAAGTATAAAATAATGTTTAATGTACAAAAGTAAAATTGACTGGTAGTAAATATGGTGTTTAATAAATTTTAGTAAGTAATAATGATTACAAAAAAAGTGAAAAAGTAATGTTTATTTCATTCAATATTGCACTGGTAGTTATACTAGAGGTTATATGGCAGTACAAGGTAATTAAGAGTACTCTAAGATACTAAATGTGGTATTAAAACAGGTAAAGGTAATTAGACAAGTAATGGTTATTAAATATCAAAAATGTTAAGAGTAAATTGAAATTATAGTAAAAATGATAATTATTAATTTTAGTAAGTAATATCAATTAATAGTACTTAAAAAAAATATGAGGTAGTAATATGGACAGAGAAAGTATCAATTTAGCTAATGTTTAAGCAAACAATAGTAAATAAGAAAATTACATTAGGTGACTTATGCTTACTAGTAAAATCACAAAATGAGGTAGTTGACTATTTAATTACTAAGAGATTGTACAATGAAATTTGAACAATAATGGAGCAAAACATACACTACACTACGTAGGCTTTTAAGTTGGACATTGTTTAGTTATTCTCTGTAAGATTAATATCCCTGAGAAATCGTGATAGATCATTCTCGTTCGTGATTGTGTACAGTTGACCTACATTTGTTTTCCTAACAAGAATTTTCCCATCCCGTGTGAAGCATTGGTGTATTGTGTCGTTATTCTCCCGCTTAAGTTTTCTGACTCTATACAGGAGGTTCTGACGTTTTTTGTTAAGACACTCGTTTATGTATACCTCTTTCTTTACTTTAATATATGCAATAATAAATTAACATAGATAGTTACGTATATAAATGTGATATAAATATATATAAAAAGGGGCATTATCAGTTGGGTGTTTTTGCGGTCCACTAAGTGTGGAAATTTTTTTGGTCCAATAGTTCCACAGCTCAGATCCAGAAATGGGCATCTGGTCGTCTGAGCCGAGGGGCCCTTAAACCCTCCCAAACACGGCATTCTCTGGTTGGCGGTTGGTAAGCTTATTTAATTTATAGATTTACTCTTCAGGAAGGAGTAGGTAGTTTTAACTGGTAGTAAAACTAATATTGGGTTTACTAAGGCTTTCTGAAAGATAATGATAGAGTAAACCTAAACCTTAACATAGGTAGTAATAGGCCGATAAATGAGGCAAACACTAGGATAATTTTAGCTAGGGAGAACTGGCAGCCCTAGCTTGAATGGCAGGGCGCAGGTCACAAAGACAGAATAGGGGCCCTTCTTACGATAGACACCGACTGGACAAGACGTGCCGTGAACAGCAGGCGGGCGCCCCCACGTGTCTTCACATCGGGAAAACCTGGGGAAATCGGTAGAGGCACCTCGATGTACCGTAGATGATCTCCTCCATCACCCATACAGTAAGACGAATATTCACCTTTTCCCCGTAGGAATCTGGCCAGTTCTTAGGAGATTGTGGGTTGAGTTACTGTGGCTCGGCGTGCTACAGAGAGAGACATGCCCAGTAAGTACCAGCGTCTCAGAGCCGTCTGAAGCTAGTGTCTAAAGTCTGCATAGTTTTACAAAGGGGATACATACCCCTCTTGGATATAGGAATTCTGAGGTGCAGGCAGGACACTAATAACGATTGAATATTGCAGGAATTAATGCTCCCGGGTTTTGCACGGGGTTCCCAAAGGGGAAGTCCAAAGGGGCTAAAGCTAGGCTTAGGAAGTTGAAGATCGGGATATATGCTGCAACACCAAGTAATTTTAGTCCTTTAATACATGCATGCAGGCAAAGTTTCTTGCAATACCAATCATTTGTGAAAATCTGTTCTATAAGCCACTTGTGAGGCTGAGGTACCCCACCTCAGAGCTCGGTGTCAACAGAGTTTTGCCAGGGAAGGCGACTCACTTGAAGGCAGTCCACACAAGTTTTCACAAAAGGGGTCCTTCGAAAACCGGATGTGGAATAGCTAGGTTAAGCTATCATAGCTAGGCCACAGTTAGGAACTAGTTTAACAGAGTTAGGTTAAGCTATCATAGCTAGGCCACATTTTACCTGGAGTTTACCGGGAGAGAGTTCCGGGGGGTCAACGGCCCCCGCGGCCCGGTCTAAAGACCAGGCCTCCTGGTGGATCACAGCCTGATCAACCAGGCTGTTGCTGCTGGCTGCACGCAAACCAACATACGAGCTACAGCCCGGCTGATCCGAACTGACTTTGGGTGCTTGTCCAGTGCCAGCTTGAAGACGCCAGGGTCCTGTTGGTAATCCCCCTTATGTGTGCTGGGAGGCAGTGAACAGTCTCGGGCCCCTGACACTTATTGAAATGGTCTCTTAACGTGCTAGTGACACCCCTCCCTTTTCTTTGGGGGGATGGTGCATCGTCTGCCAAGTCTTTTGCTTTCGAATGAGTGATTTTCGTGTGCAAGTTCGTACTAGTCCCTCTAGGATTTTCCGGGTGTAAAAAATCATGTATCTCTCCCTCCGGGCGTTCCAGGGAATACAGGTTTAGGAACCTCAAGCGCTCCCAATAATTGAGGTTTTTTTTCTCCTTTATGCGTGCCGTGAAAGTTCTCTGTACATTTTCTGGGTCGGCAATTTCACCTGCCTTGAAAGGTGCTGTTAGTGTGCAGCAATATTCCAGCCTAGATAAGAACAAGTGACCTGAAGATGTCATCATGGGCTTGGCCTCCCTATTTTTTGAAGGTTCTCTTTAAATCCATCCTGTCATTTTCTAGCAGAGTGATTGATACAATGTTAGGGTCCTTGAAGGTGAGATCCTCCGACATGATCACTCCAGGTCTTTGACGTTGGTGTTTCGCTCAAATTTTGTGGCCCGAATTTTTTTTGTTTTGGGAACCATTTTAAAAAAGTTAGGTTAATTAGCACACCTAGGTCAAAGTTACTCAGAGGCTAGGCCAAGCTGACTATACACAGAAGTTGTTTTTTGGGCAGTAATTTACAGGCAGGCCAGGTAGGCTAGAGAAGCTTGTGAATTTAATTATTTTACAGTGATTACAAGTAATCCAGAGTAGGAACTTGTGTGTTAATTACTTACAGTGGATTTGCAAGGTAGCCACATTTAGCTAGGCTTGTGCAATATTTACAAAAGGTTATAGTAGCTGGGACAGATTTAACCTAGTTATTATTTACAGGGAGTTAAAAGCCAGGTTTAAGTTATAGCATACTAGCTGGGTTAGATTTACCTTATCCAACCATCCCACGCTAAATAGAGTAAGCTGGGCACAGTTAGGCCAAGCTGTTTACATACATTATTTATTACTGTTTCACAATTTTGAATTGTTGAATTTACTTGTGTTAACCAAGTGATTTTAATTTGATATTGCACTTTTATTGTGATTTTCATATCTTTGTTTCATGTTAAGTGGGATTTGTGAATTATACCTGAGACTAGGTTAAGTCCTGTAATTATTTGCTGGCATTGTACAGTTGATGCTAAAATTAAGCTTTCACATCGATACACATTTTTGATTGGGATTTGAGAGCTAACAGTGAAACATTTTGATTCATAGTAGTCAACTTAACAAAGGGAATTGTTAACTTGTTGAGAAATCCTTAAGACTCGTTCATTCTTGCCTAACACCGTGACGTGCTGTGGGGTGGACTGGGTAAAGTACAATTAGTGTCGCACTCCTCATTAAAACTTCGACAATGGCAGATGGGGTTCAGGAGAGCCCTAGTCCAGTGTTAACAAAATTAAGGCGATCAGTAGCAGCATACAAAGGGCATCTGAACAGAATACGTAACAGGTGCAAGGCTACTTCCCCAACGCAGTAATGTAGACTGCGATGATTTGCAAGACTGCTGAAGAGTTTTGGGGGAAAAATGGGAAGCCTATGAACGAGCATTCTCAGCATATGAGCAACAGGCTATTGCGGATGAGGAATCCCAGGGAAGTCTTCACCGGGCAAAGGACAAATTCGATAAGGATATGTAGATTGTCATCGGGAAATGAATATGTACAAAGATAAGTTAAGTAAAATTAAAGGCTAGTATTCCAAGGGTGGGGTTGAACACCGCAGGTACCCCAAACAACCGCACACCTGTCAAATTTGTTGCCCAAGTTGCCCCAGTTGAATTTGCCAACGTTCGACGGAACCTTAACAGAGTACATAGCTTTCTGGGATCATTTTTAGAGCCCAATAGATGACAGAAACGATTTTGTCAAAATCTGTCAAGTTGCAGTATTTGCGGTCGCAGCTAAAGGGGTAAAGCCTTAGATCTGGTCCAGCACTACCCGATTACTGACACTAATTACCAACATGCCAAAGACCAATTAGAAGACATGTTTGGCAACACTGAGGAGAAAAAGGGTTTACTATATTTTATGGGTTGTTGATCTAGAGGCTTGCCGACATGACCGTCAAAGTCTAGAGAAGTTCCGTATTGAGATTATAAAGCTTGACCAATAGTTTCAGAGATCTGCATGAGAGAATGATTCAAAATGGGTCCTTAGCCAGGTGATTCAGAGGAAACGGCTAGCACGACAGTGCATGATTACACTTAAAATATCGGATGAATAGGTTCACGATAAACCAAATTATTGAAGGGTTAGGGATCTCATATCTCACCTGACATAGGTCAGGGGAGAAATTAACCTCCCAAAGGAGAAGTCGGTCGACTTCCCCAGACATTCGAGAGATAGACCTAAACCACCTCCCACTAAAGAAGGCACGAAATTATGCCCAGGGTGAGTCCTCCACCCACAGGGCCAAGGGAGAAGCCACTAAAGCGGCCAGTATGAGACGGTGCGTTTTTGTGATGAAGAACACGCTAGTTCAGGGTGTTCAAAGCTTCACCACCTATAACCAAAGGGTTCAACGGCTAAGAGAGTTGAGACTTTGTTTCAAGTGTTGTGGAAACATTTTGCCAGGGACTGTAACACCATGCTCAGGGAGTGTCGGGGCTGCCGGGAAAGGGAAAGCACCACAGTGCACTGTGTCCTAATGATGCTGGATTAGCACAAGTTAAGGAGAGCAAACCACAAGAAAGGGCAGAGAGCAAGAGCAAGTCAGAATAGCGATGAGTGTGGTGAGTACGGCACCGAGAATTTGTTCGGGTGAGCAGTTTCAAGGCTCGGTGGCCTTGCCCACCATAATGGCGGTGGTCGCGAACGGGAAGAAGTCGAAATGACCCGTTTGTTCTTTGACATGGGGCACAGAGATCCCTTCATAGCAGAGAGCCCTAGCAACTAGGTTGAAGCTGGAGACAGTTGGTAAAGTTGACATGAAGGTGGAAGGGTTTGGTGGGGGGTCCCACGCAGGTCTTATCCAGTAGTCAAGGTGACGGTCAGGTTAGGCCGGGCATCGACGGGAAATTTCAGCCTTGATTGGTGAAGAGGCTGCCCAATATCATTACCACTAGGGGACGGGCTGCAGCAGTCAAACGTTTGAGGGAGTTGGGTGTGAAGCTAGGGGAAACCCAGACATTGCTACAGACAATGTTAGTAATGTAGGCATCTTGGTAGGGGGGGATTCCCTAGACGATTCGGTCTACGAGAAGGGTTATCAGGAGGGTGGGGGCCTGTACAGGACTCCAGCAGGTACATCGTAGGGGGCGAGTACCAGCTCACTTCCCTGCGACCCCCGGGAAAGGAGGGCTCGGTATTACAAGCGACTGAGGCTGTACTGGGATGCGGATTGGTGTGCACGAAGGCCTGTCAGAGGCGCAAGTTGGCATATCCGACAGTGAGACGGTCCATAAACTAGGGGACCTGGATGTAGTAGGATTAAAGGTGACCAGCCGCCCCCCGAACACAAAGAGACGTATCGAGATTACTGAACCATGTACAGTTCAGGACGGGCAGTATTGGGTGCGATTTCCCATGGAAACCGGGCCACCCAACGCTGCCCACTAATTTCAAGAGGCACGGGGTCAGTTGAATTCATTGGTGAACAGCCTGACCAAGAAGGGTCTGGTGGGGAAATATGATGATATTATTAAGGAACAGCTGCCCTTGGGTCACGAGAAAGTGCCCAATGCCAGCCCGGGGGAAAACACCCATTATCTTCCACACATGGCAGTCACCAAGGAGTCGGTAACCACTCCCATCAAGTAGTCTTCAACTGCAGCTCGCAGGCGAGTCCCCGAGAGCCATCGTTGAATGACTGTCTGCTCACAGGGCCCTCCCTGACGCAGAAATTAGCAGATGTGTTTGTTGAGATTCAGGACGGAACAGTACACCATGCGGCAGACATTAGCAAAGCCTTCCTACGTATTGGGTTGCAGCCACAGATAGGGACTACACAAGGTTCTTGTGGTTGGCTAACAGGGAGGTGCCAAGCAAGGGTATGATAAACCCATAGATTCAGGCAGTGTTGTTTGGTGCCACTAGTTCACCATTCCTATTACGGCTACCATAGACCTACCACCTTGTGAACTGTAACAGCCCGCTTAAAGAATTACTGAAGACCCTATTTATGTAGACAACATCAGGGGACCACCTCAGATGAAAGGCTGTTTATGGATATTTACCGAGAGTCTAATCAGGAGATGCTCTCGGCTAACATGCCATTGAGAGAATGGGTGACAAAAAATCCAACGTTGCGGGGCATGGGGGAACGTGGGCTATACTGGCTACTCAGTGCCTGAGGTAACATCGGTGTTGGGACTGGAGTGGGAAATCAAGGAAGACAGACTTAGGCTAAAGAGGAAGCCTGATGGGGGAAGGGGAAACTGACCAGGAGGTCTTTGCTGACAAAGTGCAGACTGCCTTCGATCCTTTGGGTTGTTTGACACCCATCACCATTCGAGGGAGGATGCTGGTGCAACAGACCTGGGAGCTGAACCTAGGTTTGGACTACCCACTGCCAGAAACAGTCTGCCAGGGGTGGGATCTGGTTAACAAAGACCTAGCGGAATTGCACGAGTTCACATTCCCCAGGTCAAACGGGTGCACCGGGCGGATTATGACTTGCACGTCTTCTTGATGCCTCCTCCAGGGCCTATGGGACAGTAGCGATTTGGTGGCCGGGGACCAAGTCAATCTGGCACCAGTCGTGCGCGGTGACACCCCTGAAGATTTGCTCGATCCCAAAGCTAGAGCCACGGCGATGTTGCTGGGGGCAAGACTGGGTAAGTACGTAGAGGGGGTGTTAAGTAATCTGAGGGTGACACACACCTATGTATGGACAGACTCGAGGTGCCTTACAGTGGGTCCAGAATGACAGGTCTAAGCTCCCCTATGTCAGGAATCAGGGAAAGGAGATACGGAACTACAGTCAACGTCAACAATTCTGTATGTGCCTACAGATCAAAAAACCAGCCGACCTGAAAGCCGAGGGTGACACAACAGAAAGTTGAAATAAAAGTGGCTTTGGTTCAAAGGCCCAGACTGGTTACCGGCAAGGGATTGCTGGCCGGAAACAGAAATTCGTGGGGACAATCAGCAGCATAGAAAATTTGCGGGGAACACGACACTGAATTATTTGACCCCAGGCGCTACTCCCCGTGGAGAAAACTTATAGGAGTCACGGAAATGGTATTTCGATTCGTGAGGAAGCTGCATGACAAGGGAAGCCAAGGTCGACAGTTGTCTCTAGTGGGTCCCAGAGAATATTGGATAAGGCAGTACCAAAGGGGGAGGTTCCCAGGAGTGCTGGAAGTACTTGCAACCCGGGAGCAGGTTATGGCGTCAGGACGCGTGTCCCAACGATGACGACTCAGGGAACAGCAAATTGGTTCACTCATTGGGATTGTTCCTAGATCATGCGGGCTAATAAGATGCAGGGGAAGAATACAAAACTCTGAGCTCAGCTATGGGGCCAAACATCCCGTGCTACTGGAAAGGAGGGATGGGGGACAGAGCTATTGAAACAAGATGCCCATCAGAGGACCTTACATGGGGGGTTTGGAGATACCCTCACCTGCCTACGTCAGAATTACTGGGTATTGAAGGGTCGAGCTGCCGTCAAAAGGTGCTAAAGAGTTGCACGGTCTGCCGGCGGTACGATGGGAGGACCCACCGTAACCCAGGCCACCACCGCTGCCTCAGGAGCGGGTATATAGTGACAGGCCCTTTGAGACTGTAGGGAAAAGACTATACGGGGCTATCACAAATTTAAGAACCCAGGAGACGTTAAGGAGGGCCCTCAGAAAGTAGTCTGCCTGTTACTTGTGCCACTACTCGAGCGGTGCATTGGAGTTGGCAGAAATATGACAACATAGACTTTCGTGAAGTTGTTCAGGAGGTTTACTGCCAGATTCTCGTGCCCGCGATTGATTACTCGGACAAAGGCACAAGCTTAGGGTGGCCGAAAAAAGTTTTCAGGAATCTTAGGGACAACGGAGAAGTAAAGAGAACACCTGAAAAAAATAGAGTGCGAGTGGAGGTTCATAGCTCCCAGGGGACCCTGGCAAGGGGATTCTATGAACGCATGTGAGCAGAGTCAAAAGGTGCATTCGGAAGGTCTTGCACGGCAGGAGGGTGAGCTGTGAAACTGAGGACAGTGTTAGTTGAGATAGAGGCAAGAGTTAATAACAGGGCCCCTGACCTACGTACAAAATGGAATTGACGAGCAAGAAGCTCTCACCCCCAATCACATGCTGTTTGGAAGAAGGATTGAGCCCCTTCCCCGCAATTTTAAGTCAGTCTTCCAAGGAGCTGGATTATTATGGGCCAGATGGTCCCCCCATCAATGAAGAACTCACAGGAGTCACAACAGACTGGTGAACATCCTGGACAAATGGAACCAGGTGTGGCGCAGGGATTACTTTTACAACCTGCGGGAACATTTCAATGGTGCCGACCCCGAGGCGAATAAACTGATGCTAAGTGAAGGGGACCTGTGCTGGTAGAATCCGAGGGACCGAGGGCATACTGGCCTCTTGGGGCCCGGTAGTGTCCAACCCACCCAGACAAGGCTGGGCGTTGAGAATGGTGAAAGTGAGAATGAACAGTGTCGAGACTATAAGACCCCATCAACAGGCTTTGCCTCTCGAGGTCCACACGGTGGACCGGGACATGAGAAATCAGACCAGAGGTTGAGCGAGCTGAGCGGCCGGACGACCCGTCGAACGGGGCTCGAGTCCAGGGCCCACTGGGGGGGGCCCGCAGGAGGCAGACTTTATCTAGACTTAGCGCCTACCTTCGCCGGCGGGAGGATGTGGAAATTTATTTGGTCCAAATAGTTCCACAGCTCAGATCCAGCATGGGCGCTGGTCTCTGAGCCGAGCGGCCCTTAAACCCTCCCAAACACGGGATTCTCTGGTTGGCGGTTGGTAAGCTTATTTAATTTATAGATTTACCTCTTTAGGGAAAAGGGGTAGGTAGTTTTACTGGTAGTACACTAATATTAGGTTTACTAAGGCATCTGTAATAATGAAGAGTAGACCTAAGACCCCTTTAAAATAGTAGTAAATAGGCCAATAATGTAGGCAAACACTAGGATAAGTTAGCTAGGGAGAACTGGGAGCCCTAGCTTGAATGGCAGGGCGCACGTCACAAAGACAGAATAGTGCCCTTTTTACGATAGACAAACCCACTGGCAAGACTTTCCGTGAACACAGGCGGGGCCCCCACGTGTCTTCACATCTGAGACCTGGGGAAATCTGGTAGAGGCACCTCGATGTACCGTAGATGATCTCCATCAGCCCATACAGTAAGACGAGATATTACACCTTTTCCCGTAGGGTCTGGCCAGTGTCTTAGAGATTGTGGTTTAGTTACTGTGGGGTCGGCGTGCTACAGAGAGAGAGCATGCCCCGTAAAATACCAGCGTCTCAGAGCCGTCTGAAGCTAGTGTCTGAGTCCCGCATAGTTTTACTAGGGGATACATACCCTCTGGATATAGGAATTTCTGAGGTGCAGGCAGGACACTAATAACGAATTGAATATTGCAGGAATTAATGCTCCCGGTTGCACGTGGTTCCCAAGGGGGAAATCCAAAGGGGCTAAAGCTAGGGTTTGAAGTTGAAGATCAGGATAATGCTGCAACACCAAGTAAGTTAGTCCTTTATACGTGCATGCAGGCAAAGTTTCTTGCAATACCAATCATTTGTGAAAATCTGTTCTATAAGCCACTTGTGAGGCTGAGGTACCCACCTCAGAGCTCGGTGTCAACAGAGTTTGCCAGGGTAGGCGACTCACTTGGAGGCAGTCCACACAATTTTCACACTAATAAAAACAATTTAAAAATGATCTGATATACACATAACTACATAACTAACACACTACTGTAAAATACACAGTGCTTCCATTACTGTTTTTTTTTATCATAACGTAAAATGACACAAAGCACTTACAATACTTGTGACTCCCCCCCCCCCAACATTTACGTTATTGTTATTATTATACTCAAAATGTTGCGCTAAACCACAATGGTGAACATGCACTTTTAAAAAGTTTTTTATACTCCAACATTCTCATTTTTAGTTTAAAACATTGCAATGAACAATAAATAAAAGAAGCCTAACAGGTTCCTCCACAGAAAAAAATTAAATTAGATATTCGCAATACACTTACACGTTTATCTATGAGCTGACATGAAATATAGACTCCACAACATCTTAAAACTATTCAAAGAACTTTAAAATACTGACAACTATTATAAAATTTTTGACAATAAATAAATAATAACACTACTTTACTATTACCTGGAGAGAGTTCCGGGGGGCAACGCCCCCGCGGCTCGGTCTGTGACCAGGCCTCCTGTGATCAGAGCCTGATCAACCAGGCTGTTGCTGCTGGCTGCACGCAAACCAACGTACAGCCACAGCCCGGCTGATCAGGAACTGACTTTAGGTGCTTGTCCAGTGCCAGCTTGAAGACTGCCAGGGGTCTGTTGGTAATCCCCCTTATGTGTGCTGGGAGGCAGTTTTAACATCCTCGGGCCCCTGACCCCTTATTGTATGGTCTCTTAACGTGCTAGTGACACCCCCGCTTTTCATTGGGGATGGTGCATCGTCTGCTAAGTCTTTTGCTTTCGTAGTGAGTGATTTTCGTGTGCAAGTTCGGTACTAGTCCCTCTTGGATTTTCCAGGTGTATATAATCATGTATCTCTCCCTCCTGCGTTCCAGGGAATATAGGTTGAGGAACCTCAAGCACTCCCCGTAATTGAGGTGTTTTATTCCCGTTATGCGTGCCGTGAAAGTTTTCTGACATTTTCTAGGTCGGCAATTTCACCTCATTGAAAGGTGGCGTTTTGTGTGCGCAATATTCCAGCCTAGATAGAACAAGTGACTTGAAGAGTGTCATCATGGGCTTTTGGGCCCCCATAGTTTTGAAGGTTCTCATTATCCATCCTGTCATTTTTCAGCAGATGCGGTTGATACAATGTTATGGTCCTTGAAGGTGAGAAACCTCCAACATGATCACTCCCCAGGTCTTTTACGTTGGTGTTTTGCTCCTATTTTGTGGCCAGAATTTGTTTTGTACTCAGATGAAGGTTTAATTTCCTCATGTTTACCATATCTGAGTAATTGAAATTTCTCATCGTTGAACTTCATATTGTTTTCTGCATCCACTGAAAGATTTGGTTGATGTCCGCCTGGGGCCTTGCAGTGTCTGCAATGGAAGACACTGTCATGCAGATTCGGGTGTCATCTGCAAAGGAAGACACGGGGCTGTGGCTGACGTCCTTGTCTATGTCGGATATGAGATGAGGAACAAGATGGGAGCGAGTACTGTGCCTTGTGGAACAGAGCTTTTCACCGTAGCTGCCTGGGACTTTACTCTGTTGACGACTACTCTCTGTGTTCTGTTAGTGAGGAAATTATAGATCCATCGACCGACTTTTCCTGTTATTCCTTTAGCACGCATTTTGTGCGCTATTATGCCATGGTCACACTTGTCGAAGCTTTTGCAAAGTTTGTATATATTACATCTGCATTCTTTTGTCTTCTAGTGCATTTAGGACCTTGTTGTAGTGATCCAATAGTTGAGACAGACAGGAGCGACCTGTTCTAAACCCATGTTGCCCTGGGTTGTGTAACTGATGGGTTTCTAGATGGGTGGTGATCTTGCTTCTTAGGACCCTTTCAAAGATTTTTATGATATGGGATGTTAGTGCTATTGGTCTGTAGTTCTTTGCTGTTGCTTTACTGCCCCCTTTGTGGAGTGGGGCTATGTCTGTTGTTTTTAGTAACTGTGGGACGACCCCCGTGTCCATGCTCCCTCTCCATAGGATGGAAAAGGCTCGTGGTAGGGGCTTCTTGCAGTTCTTGATGAACATAGAGTTCCATGAGTCTGGCCCTGGGGCAGAGTGAAGAATGTCAACTAATATGATAACTGTACACTGGATATTGAAATACACACTTGTATTACATATACCAAGAATGTATATTATTAAACACGTATTGTCATGTTCAACAAATTCTAGATGTTTATTGACATGTTTCAGAGCAATTTTAGACTTGCTCTTTCACACACTATGGTTAATAATACAACATTATAGCCCGTAATCGAATTGATAAGCCCCCTCTCGCTTCTCAGGAAAAAAATGCTTAATAATCATGATATTCTATATCCATGTAGTTCATTTTTCCCTCCCCCCTTTTACAGAGACCAGTCCTCCCAGCCATTACAATACTAAATTGCTCAACCCTCTTACAGTCATGCCTCTATACGATACCGGAAAATCTATAGCCCATCTACATCCATACACTACCTCATTTATACACTTTGTTTTATAGAAATGTCCTGCTAAAGCCCTTGTTCGTTCCTCCCCCCCACCTCCCTCATCGCCCACGATATATAGATATTATCTGCCACTAAATACATGAGGCCCTCCTCACACTATCTCCCACTCCCTCTATATCCAAACTCAGTGCCCTTAATACCACTAACCTACTCCCACCCACCATATCCAACACTCTGTGAAACCATAGACGTGCCCTCTCGATATGCTCACAGAAATACACCACATGATATGTTGTTTCCTCCCCCCCCACACAAAACACAACATTGAGACTGCTAAATTCCCATCTGATACAGTCGTACTTTAGTTGGCAAAATCCCATGTAAAAACCTATACATAGTTTCCCTCACCCTTGACTTCACCCGTAACTTACCGAAGTCTCCCCAGATTCGTGTCCAATTATATAATGGAAAACCAGTCTCTCCTTCCAACACCTCTTGACACCTTACCAACCTCCCCAAAACACGCGCCTTTACATTTTCCGGATTTCTTACTTGTAATAATTATCTCAACATACTCATACCCTCCTCTAAGTCCCTACCCCGCACCACCGCCTCACATCTTCCATCACATCCCTCACTCTGACACCACGTTCCCCACCCAATCTCAGATAACAATGCTTCACGTACATAATCTTCAGTCTGCTATCCAAAGGAATTAAATCTAAACCCCCCTTTGCCAGCAGTGTCATTACAACCGTTTGCCTCAGTCAATGACAACCATATCCCCATATAAAATTCAGTACTTTCCTTTGCACTTGCCGCACGTCTTTCGCCATCAATGTTACACCACAGCCACGTGCCACAATTTAGGATAAATGAGTGTATTAACTACAATGACTCTGTTGTATAGTCAAACCACTCGGTCTTATTCCCCCTAACCTAAGCAATACTCTTTGCACTACCCTTTTAGAATTTGCCTCTCTAGCCCCCTGCGCTGCCCCTCTGTACAATACTCCACAAATTTTTATCTGCTCTACTTCCTGCCATCCATACTTTTTTCCCAGTTCCCCTCCCACCCATGACCCCACCGCCAGTAATTTCGACTTTTCACTATTAACACTCATACCTGTTGCTCCACTAAATATTTCAACAATTCTACTTACATTCTTTAACCCCTCCTCTCCCCCCACTAAGACCGTAGTGTCATCCACATAACCAACTATATCCGTAGCACCCCTAAGTCTTATCTCCCCCTCACTTACTCCTACATTTATCAACCTAATAAATGGGTCTTGCATACATGCAAATAGGATCTGAGACATGGGGCATCCCTGCCACAGCGCCCTACCCATACTAACCATCTTCCCCACCCTTCCATTTATTTGCACTCGTATTTCTGCACCTCTATATAAAGTTTCCGCCCACTGCACAATTTCCTCACCAAACCCAATCCTCCTCATAATCATCCATAATGTCTCTCTCTCTACACAATCATAAGCCGCCTTCCAATCCTAAGCAAGAACACCTCCACCATCCATCCTACGCTCCTCTATATAACCTTTTATCCTCCCATGCCCACTAAACATTGTTCTCCCTGGCACACCCATCTGTCCCCCATCTATAACCTTCCCAATTACTTTACGCAATCTATTACCTAACACCCTGGCAAACAATTTATAATCCCCACACATTAATGATAAACCTCTATAATCTAGGATGCTATTCTGTACTTCCCCCTTTGGAACCATAACTACTACACCTGTCCTTTGTGTTAGACTCATGCTTCCCTTATCCTTCATTACATTCATCAACTGCACCAAAAATTCTTTCATGACATCCCAATTGCTCAAATAAAATTCATTTGGGATTCCATCTATCCCAGGTGCTTTCCCGACACTCATCCCTTTTAAAGCCGTCCACACTTCCTCTTCATCTATAGGCCCTTCTATCATCGCTCTATCTGCTGACTCTAGGTTTCTCTGTATCCCCCTTCTCTAAAATCTTCATATCTGCTATCTTCCTGTTTCCCCCTCTCATATATATCTCAAACCACTTATCAGCATAACCACTCATACTTTCCATAGTTACTAACCTCTGTCCCATCGTATACCCTCCCACATCCATATGTACGTCCAACTTCATCATAGTCATTGTCTTCTGTCGCATCTTTAATCACCGCAATACACAGGTGGATGGCTTATCTCCCCATAAAACATCTTCCAATCCACCTCTCATTCTCTCACCATCAAATCTTGCATTCTGCATTTCCATTAATTGTGCTTGATGCCCTCAATCTCTTGTACTGGATAAACCCCACTAAAACCTTCATAGCACTGTTTCAGCTGCCCCTCCAAATATCTCTGTAAGCCATATTTCCATTGCCTTACCTCCTTTCCTTTCCTCACATAAAAATTTTTGATTCCTGGATTGGCATATTCCTCCCACCATCGTAGTGTATCACCTCCTTTTCTCCCCTTGGTCCACTCATTTGTCCACCACTCAACAAAACTATCACCGTCCTCCAGCTCATCTAACAATCTCACATTAAGTTTCCAATAACTCATGTAACGCTTTGGTAAACCTCCCCATCCCACATCCACAACCACTCCTCTATGATCTGAAAACACTACATTTATAGTTTCTGTATTAGCCACCTGTAACCCGGGAGAAGCATAAATACGATCTAGTCGTGCCGTATATCCTCTCCTCACATAAGTATGCTCCTCGTTCCACCCCTCCCCCCTCACTACATCCGCGAAGCCAGCTCCCCCTAAAACATCTCGTAGGACCCCCAAAACACACCCTGCATCCCTCGGCCCCACATCTTTTCTATGTATCACACTATTCCAATCCCCTCCTAATAATGAATAAACAGGTAAACCCCGCATATGATAAATTAGTGTGTCCCTTACAAATTCCTCTTTAACACGTCTATTACTGTCCGCCGGCAGCTGTTAAAAATTGACCACTGTCTGGAAAATCTTCCAGCTCCTGCACCCAACATCTTGCTCCTGGTGGATTTCAACTTAAGGCACCTAAAATGGAGGAATATAGAAAATAATATTGTTGCAGTAATAACACCAGGAGGCAGCTCTGATAAAAACTCACACTCACACGAGCTTTTAAATCTCTGCACAGAATTCAATTTAAACCAGCAAATAATAGAGCCTACTAGACTGGAGAATACACTAGACCTCATCTTCACTAACAATGATGATCTGATAAGAAATGTCACCATATCAAAAACAATATACTCAGATCACAACATAATTGAGGTTCAGACATGTATGCGTGGAGCCCCAGACCGACATAATGAGACTAGTCACGAGGGAGCATTCACCAAATTCAACTTCAATAACAAAAACATAAAGTGGACCAAGTTAAACCAAGTCCTAACCGATATAAGCTGGGAAGATATACTAAGCAACACAGACCCCAACTTATGCCTAGAACAGATTAACTTGGTGGCACTCGATGTATGCACAAGGCTTATTCCTCTAAGAAAAAGGAGGAGTAGATGCAAAATAGAAAGAGACAGGCGCTCCCTTTACAGGCGACGGAAAAGAATAACAGAGCGGCTAAAAGAGGTCAATATATCTGAAATGCGTAGGGAGACACTGGTCAGAGAAATAGCAAGCATCGAACTCAAGCTAAAGGAATCTTATAGGAGTCAGGAATCACGGGAAGAACTAAAAGCCATAAATGAAATCGAAAGAAACCCAAAGTATTTCTTCTCCTATGCCAAATCAAAGTCGAGAGCAACATCAAGTATTGGTCCCCTACTTAAACAAGATAGGTCCTACACAGATGACAGCAAGGAAATGAGTGAGCTACTCAAGTCCCAATATGACTCAGTTTTTAGCAAGCCACTAACCAGACTGAGAGTCGAAGATCAAAATGAATTTTTTATGAGAGAGTCACAAAATTTGGTTAACACAAGCCTATCCAATGTTATCCTGTCGCCAAATGACTTCGAACAGGGGATAAATGATATGCCCATGCACTCTGCCCCAGGGCCAGACTCATGGAACTCCGTGTTCATCAAGAACTGCAAGAAGCCCCTATCATGAGCCTTTTCCATCCTATGGAGAGGGAGCATGGACACGAGGCTCGTCCCACAGTTACTAAAAACAACAGACATAGCCCCACTCCACAAAGGGGGCAGTAAAGCAACAGCAAAGAACTACAGACCAATAGCACTAACATCCCATATCATAAAAATCTTTGAAATGGTCCTAAGAAGCAAGAT
This sequence comes from Cherax quadricarinatus, assembly GCF_026875155.1. NCBI lineage: Eukaryota > Metazoa > Arthropoda > Malacostraca > Decapoda > Parastacidae > Cherax > Cherax quadricarinatus. Next base: position 16,722,449 of record NC_069475.1, read on the forward strand.
CAACACCCATCTAGAAACCCATCAGTTACACAACCCAGGGCAACATGGGTTTAGAACAGGTCGCTCCTGTCCGTCACAACTATTGGATCACTATGACAAGGTCCTAAATGCACTAGAAGATAAAAAGAATGCAGATGTAATATATATAGACTTTGCAAAAGCCTTCGACAAGTGTGACCAGAACCAAACGATCACCAAACTAGCTCAAGAAATGCAGGAACTAAAGGCAAGCAATGCAAATTACCTCAACAAGATCACTGCTCTAGAACATAAACTAGACACTCTAGAACAACAAAGCAACACCCACACCCGGTCCCTAGACACCATCAACACTCTATAAGACCAAGTCACCCTACTTACTACCAACATTACAGAGGAAAGAGCAAGAGTGGACCAACAACTTGCCAATGTCATAACTAACTTCCAAGATCATAATGACCAACAGCAGCTATCTGATGCTGTTGTAGTTAACAGCAAACATCTCCCACCCACAGTCACCCAAGAGACCTGCATGGAGACCACCCTACAGCTTATCAAGGACCACCTTCGCCTTAATATACGTAGTGATGACCTAAAGGATTGCAAACTGATGGGCTACCAAGCAGGTAAAAAAAAGTGCTGTTAAAATTCCAAACTAGCCTACAAAGAAACAACCTACTAAAAACATCTATTTCTATGAAAACTGATGTTTACGTCAATGAGTGCCTTACCAAAACAAAACAAAACCTTCTTTATCGACTAAGAAAATTGCGCTATGCCCAAAAAATCCACCAGTGCTTTGTGAGGGATGGAAAAATCGCAGTTAGGAAACAGCCCACTGGGAAAAGATACTTCATCTCTACAGAACATGACCATAAAACATTCCTAAGTGAGGCTGGACTAACAGAATCAAAGTAAAGTGCAGATAATACCCATAGTCCACTGTTAGTGTTATATTGTCATAAATTTGTGCCCCCCTAAAATTCTAATACCCCAACTACTTTTGATTGTCATTGTTGTACTCAACGACCATTCTACCTCATAGTCTTAATTGTGTTTAATATCTACAGAATCTATCTCCTTTTTTACAACTTACCACATCACTGTTCCATCTTATTTTACTATAAACTAACCATAACTTGCCTTCAATAATTCTACCTCACTTTAAAAAATACTCAATTGCCCAATTTTATTCTAAATCTCTATTATTGCCCAATTTTACTTTAAACTATATTGATCAAACTTATTGTAAACTTCTTTTATTGACCATTTTTATTAAATACTTTTTTAAACTAGTATTTTCAACTACAACTTTTATATTATCCTGTCTACCATCTTACTAGCATATTATAACCAAGTCATTGCCATTTTTATTTTTATCATTTTTTTTTTATTATTCTTTGCTACCATAATTTGTGTATTTTATCCTGTCAATTTAAATCTAATTATACTCTAATTCTTGTAAACAACTTATATAAGACCTTAGTGCAATTACAATTGAGAGTCTTGTTCCTTTATTATATTATTAGATTAATCACAGTTTTACTCTAGCTCATTCTAGCTCAATACATAGTCAATACCAAATTCACTATACTAGACCATAGTACAATTACTAGTGAGAGGCTGGTGCTATTTGTAATTTGTATTTTTATATTATTAGACTAAACCTAGTTGTACTATGCTCTTTCTCGCTCAATACATAGTCAATACCAAATTCACTATATTAGACCACAGTGCAATTACTAGTGAGAGACTGGTGCTATTTTTAATTTGTATTTTTATATAATTAGATTAAATTCAGTTGTACCTTAGCTCATTCTAACTCAATACACAGTCAATACCAAATTCACTATATTAGACCATAGTGCAATTCCTGGAGTGGAACCACAGTCGATGGCCTCCACCCCAAACCAACAGATACAGATACTAATGCCAGAAAAAAAATCCCCCCCCCCAGTACCAACAATACCACCAGTCCGATAACATTCTTCTTTGCAAATATACAGGGTCTAAAGCCAGCAACAAACAACAAAATACCTTTCATCCGTGGACTGCTTGCAGAGGCAAAGGCAATGTTCGCAGCTTTCACTGAGACCCACATAAAGGATCACTTGGACAATGAAATATGGATCCCAGGTTACAACCTATACAGATGTGACAGAGTGAACAGGCAAAACAGGGAGGTTGGCCTGTACATTGCAGAGTCACTTGTTTGCACAGAACTGCTTAATGCCTCAAATGATGTAGTGGAAGTTTTAGCAGTAAAGGTCGAGAACCAAAACCTAGTCATTGTGGTAGTCTACAAGCCTCCGGATGCAATATCCCAGCAATTCCAGGAACAGCTGTTAAAGATTGACCACTGTCTGGAAAATCTTCCAGCTCCTGCACCCAACATCTTGCTCCTGGGGGATTTCAACTTAAGGCACCTAAAATGGAGAAATATAGCAAATAATATTGTTGCAGTAATAACACCAGGAGGCAGCTCTGATGAAAACTCACACTCACACCAGCTTTTAAATCTCTGCACAATATTCAATTTAAACCAGCAAACAATAGAACCTACTAGACTGGAGAATACACTAGACCTCATCTTCACTAACAATGATGATCTGATAAGAAATGTCACCATATCAAAAACAATATACTCAGATCACAACATAATTGAGGTTCAGACTTGTAAGCGTGGAGCCTCAGACCGACATAATGAGACTAGTCACGAGGGAGCATTCACCAAATTCAACTTCAATAACAAAAACATAAAGTGGGACCAAGTAAACCAAGTTCTATCCGATATAAGCTTGGAAGATATACTAAGCAACACAGACCTCAACTTATGCCTAGAAGAGATTAACTCGGTGGCACTCGATGTATGCACAAGGCTTATTCCTCTAAGAAAAAGGAGGAGTAGATGTAAAATTGAAAGAGACATGCGCTCCCTTTACAGGCGATGGAAAAGAATAACAGAGAGGCTAAAAGAGGTCAATATATCTGAAATGCGTAGGGAGACACTGGTCAGAGAAATAGCAAGCATCAAACTTAAGCTAAAAGAATCCTTTAGGAGTCAGGAATCGCGGGAAGAACTAAAAGCCATAAATGTAATCGAAAGAAACCCAAAGTATTTCTTCTCCTATGCCAAATCGAAATCGAAAACAACGTCCAGTATTGGGCCCCTACTTAAACAAGATGGGTCCTATGCAGATGACAGCAAGGAAATGAGTGAGCTACTCAAGTCCCAATATGACTCAGATTTTAGCAAGCTGCTAACCAGACTGAGAGTCGAAGATCAAAATGAACTTTTTATGAGAGAGCCACAAAATTTAATTAACATAAGCCTATCCGATGTTATCCTGACGCCAAATGACTTCGAACAGGCGATAAATGACATGCCCATGCACTCTGCCCCAGGGCCAGACTCATGGAACTCTGTGTTCATCAAGAACTGCAAGAAGCCCTTATCTTATCATGAGCCTTTTCCATCCTATGGAGAGGGAGCATGGACACGGGGGTCGTCCGACAGTTACTAAAAACAACAGACATAGCCCCACTTCACAAAGGGGGCAGTAAAGCAACAGCAAAGAACTACAGACCAATAGCACTAACATCCCATATCATAAAAATCTTTGAAAGGGTCCTAAGAAGCAAGATCACCACCCATCTAGAAACCCATCAGTTACACAACCCAGGGCAATATGGGTTTAGAACAGGTCGCTCCTGTCTGTCTCAACTATTGGATCACTACGACAAGGTCCTAAATGCACTAGAATACAAAAAGAATGCAGATGTAATATATGCAGACTTTGCAAAAGCCTTCGACAAGTGTGACCATGGCATAATAGCAAACAAAATGCGTGCTAAAGGAATAACAGGAAAAGTCAGTCGATGGATCTATAATTTCCTCACTAACAGAACACAGAGAGTAGTCGTCAACAGAGTAAAGTCCGAGGCAGCTACGGTGAAAAGCTCTTTTCCACAAGGCACAGTGCTCGCTCCCATCTTGTTCCTCATCCTCATATCCGATATAGACAAGGATGACAGCCACAGCACCGTGTCTTCCTTTGCAGATGACACCCGAATCTGCATGACAGTGTCTTCCATTGCAGACACTGCAAGGCTCCAGGCGGACATCAACCGAATCTTTCAGTGGGCTGCAGAAAACAATATGAAGTTCAACGATGAGAAATTTCAATTACTCAGATGTGGTAAACACGAGGAAATTAAATCTTCATCAGAGTACAAAACAAATTCTGGCCACAAAATTGAGCGAAACACCAACGTCAAAGACCTGGGAGTGATCATGTCGGAGGATCTCACCTTCAAGGACCATAACATTGTATCAATCGCATCTGCTAGAAAAATGACAGGATGGATAATGAGAACCTTCAAAACTAGGGAGGCCAAGCCCATGATGACACTCTTCAGGTCACTTGTTCTATCTAGGCTGGAATATTGCTGCACTCTAACAGCACCTTTCAAGGCAGGTGAAATTGCTGACCTACAAAATGTACAGAGAACCTTCACGGCGCGCATAACAGAGATAAAACACCTCAATTACTGGGAGCGCTTGAGGTTCCTGAACCTGTATTCCCTGGAATGCAGGCGGGAGAGATACATGATTATATACACCTGGAAAATCCTAGAGGGACTAGTACCGAACTTGCACACGAAAATCACTCACTACGAAAGCAAAAGACTTGGCAGACGATGCACCATCCCCCCAATGAAAAGCAGGGGTGTCACTAGCACGTTAAGAGACCATACAATAAGTGTCAGGGGCCCAAGACTGTTCAACTGCCTCCCAGCACACATAAGGGGGATTACCAACAGACCCCTGGCAGTCTTCAAGCTGGCACTGGACAAGCACCTAAAGTCAGTTCCTGATCAGCCGGGCTGTGGCTCGTACGTTGGTTTGCGTGCAGCCAGCAGCAACAGCCTGGTTGATCAGGCGCTGATCCACCAGGAGGCCTGGTCACAGACCGGGCCGCGGGGGCGTTGACCCCCGAAACTCTCTCCAGGTAAACTCCAGGTAAACTACGAAAGCAAAAGACTTGGCAGACGATGCACCATCCCTCCAATGAAAAGCAGGGGTGTCACTAGCACGTTAAGAGACCATACAATAAGTTTCAGGGGCCCGAGACTGTTCAACTGCCTCCCAGCACACATAAGGGGGGTTACCAACAGACCCCTAGCAGGCTTCAAGCTGGCACTGGACAAGCACCTAAAGTCAGTTCCTGATCAGCCGGGCTGTGGCTCGTACGTTGGTTTACGTGCAGCCAGCAGCAACAGCCTGGTTGATCAGGCTCTGATCCACCAGGAGGCCTGGTCACAGACCGGGCCGCTGGGGCGTTGACCCCCAGAACTCTCTCCAGGTAAACTCCAGGTAAACTTGAATACAACAAAGTCTCATTTAGACTCCATGACGAGGCCTCAGTAAGGAAGTTCACAGCTGACCTAGAGACTGTTGATTGGCCTACAGAATTCTCCAAGGCCAATGGTATTGATGACTGGACAGACATTTTTCTCAACAAATTACTTAGACTATACAACAAACATTGTCCTATAAAAACAAAACAGATCACAAACAAACGGCTTGGTTGCCCATGGCTAACCAGCACCATTCTGAAATCCATTGACAAGAAACACCAATATGAAAAGCAATATAGACAGGGCTTAATACACAAAGATATTCTTAAACACTATTCATCAGCTCTCACCAAAGTAATTAAGAAAGCCAAACAACTATACTACTCCAGTAGATTCACAGACACTAGAGAGATATAAAAAAGACCTGGAAAACACTCTCTCAGATTCTAGGGACCCACAAACTGAGAAAAAAAACAAGAATATTGTCCTAACTAAACCTAATGAACACCACTAAATCCCACTGACACAGCTAACAAGATAAACGACTTCTTCTCAACCATAGGATCTAATCATCGCCAGTAAAATCCCACATTCCAATGCCCATGCGGGGGCTACCTAGATGGGAATTTCCCTAATTCCTTCTATCTTGCACTAACTGACCCCCTGGAAGTCACTGAGATTATAAAGTCACTTAAAAATAACTCGGGGAATCTGTCCATGTCCCACCTTACTGTACAAGCGAGCTGCCCATGTCCTTTCGCATGCTATTTCATTACTTTTTAACAAGTCACTAGAGACTAGCACTTCCCGAAACTACTCAAGATGGCAAGGGGTTTTACACCAATACATAAAGGGGGTTGACCCTACAGACTTAAACAACTAAAAGGCCAATATCTAACTTACCATTGCTATCAAAAATCTTTGAGAAAACTCGTGCACAGGAGACTGTATTCATTTATAATGGCTAAAAAACATACTCAACCCCTCCCAAATTTTGGATTCAGGAAAAATAAAAGCACTAATGATGCAATCATAAAAATGCTAGATCTGCTTTACACAGCTTTGGAAAATAAGGAATATCCACTAGGAATTTTTATTGACCTATGAAAAGCTTTTGACACAGTAGACCACGACATCCTACTCCACAACTTGATCATTAGGGTATAAGAGGCCATGCGCTTGCTTATTTCAAATCTTTCATTACTAATAGGTATCAGTATGTCACCATTAAAGACACAGCATCAGAAAACACGCCCACTTGATACGGGAGTTCCGCGGGGAAGTGTCCTTGGTCCCCTGCTCTTCCTCATTTTACATCAATGACCTTCCAAACGTATCCAACACCTGAAACCCATTCTCTTTGCTGATGACAGGGACTTATGTCATCTCTCACCCTAATCTTGGCACCCTCAACCCCATTGTGAATGAGGAGCTGATTAAAATATCGCTTGGATGACAGCCAATAAACTTACGCTTAACACTGACAAAACCCTACATATTATGTTTGGTAGCAGAGCAGGAGATGCGCAAATTAACATTAAGATTGACAACACTCTAATTACCAGAAATAATGGGGCTGTGGCTCGTATGTTGGTTTGTGTGCAGCCAGCAGCAACAGCCTGGTTGATCAGGCTCTGATCCACCAGGAGGGCCCGGTCACAGACCGGGCCGCGGGGGCGTTGACCCCCGGAACTCTCTCAGGTAAACTCCAGGTATACCTTGACAACAACCTGAATTTCAGCACCCATATCCAGCATATAAGCAAAAAGTATCGAAAACGGTTTTGGGGTCCTCTCTAAGATACGATACTAAAGTGCTGCAAAATGCCCTTCTCACAACTATACCACTCACTTATTTATCCATACCTCACAATGCTATTTGTGCTTGGGGGATCAACTGCAGCAACTCACCTAAAGCCAATAATACCCCAACAAAAAGCTGCAGTAAGAATAACCACTAAATCCCATCCTGGCAACACCCCCCCCCCCCTCTTCATAGACCTAAACTTACTCCCAGTTCGTGCATCCACACTTACTACTGTTTCAATCTACATTACAGGGCCTTAAACTCTAATATCACCTTGACCTAAAACGCTTTCTTGATATTGTGACAGAACCCACAGGCATAACACCAGACACAAACTTCTCTACGACATTCCCCGTGTCCGACTGAACCTTACAAAAATTCAATGTATGTCAAAGGCCTAAAATCTGGAATTTCCCTACCTGAGAACTCTAGAACTGCAGACACATTCATCACCTTCAAAACTTTCCATTAGAAAAAAATCTTATCTCCTGATACTTCTCCAGGTAAACTCCAGGTACACCCCCTCAACTAACCACACGAATACCACCTGGTGGTTCACACTTACACTCACTCACTCATTTGATCATAAACAGAAATATTAATCTCAATCTTAAAATAATGAATCCTGTGATACTCCAATACTGAAACTATGTACTGTGCCAAAACAAAAGCATTCACATTGCTAAACTCACAAACTAGTATTTAGTCACTTAGCCATAATACCAACTTACCTCATAATTTGTAATATTTTACAATTAAGAATAAAACTAAGTCTGCCCGAAATGCCTAGCCATGCTAAGCGTTCTAGTGGTACACTCTGTAACCACAATTTTACTACATGTAAACCACACAATAACCAAATTTCTGTAAACTCAGCATTGTAATCCTTATAGAGAATAAACTTTGAATTGAATTGAATTGAATTAAATATCCGACATAGACAAGGATGTCAGCCACAGCACCGTGTCTTCCTTTGCAGATGACACCCGAATCTGCATGACAATGTCTTCCATTGCAGACACTGCAAGGCTCCAGGCAGACATCAACCGAATCTTTCAGTGGGCTGCAGAAAACATTATGAAGTTCAACGATGAGAAATTTCAATTACTCAGATATGGTAAACACGAGGAAATTAAATCTTCATCAGAGTACAAAACAAATTCTGGCCACAAAATAGAGCGAAACACCAACGTCAAAGACCTGGGGGTGATCATGTCGGAGGATCTCACCTTCAAGGACCATAACATTGTATCAATCGCATCTGCTAGAAAAATGACAGGATGGATAATGAGAACCTTCAAAACTAGGGAGGCCAAGCCCATGATGACACTCTTCAGGTCACTTGTTCTATCTAGGCTGGAATATTGCTGCACACTAACAGCACCTTTCAAGGCAGGTGAAATTGCTGACCTAGAAAATGTACAGAGAACCTTCACGGCGCGCATGACAGAGATAAAACACCTCAATTACTGGGAGCGCTTGAGGTTCCTGAACCTGTATTCCCTGGAATGCAGGTGGGAGAGATACATGATTATATACACCTGGAAAATCCTAGAGGGACTAGTACCGAACTTGCACACGAAAATCACTCACTACGAAAGCAAAAGACTTGGCAGACGATGCACCATCCCCCCAATGAAAAGCAGGGGTGTCACTAGCACGTTAAGAGACCATACAATAAGTGTCAGGGGCCCGAGACTGTTCAACTGCCTCCCAGCATACATGAGGGGGATTACCAACAGACCCCTGGCAGTCTTCAAGCTGGCACTGGACAAGCACCTAAAGTCGGTTCCTGACCAGCCGGGCTGTGGCTCGTACGTTGGTTTGCGTGCAGCCAGCAGCAACAGCCTGGTTGATCATGCTCTGATCCACCAGGAGGCCTGGTCACAGATCGGGCCGCGGGGGCGTTGACCCCCGGAACTCTCTCCAGGTAAACTCCAGGTATACACTCACAAAACACACACGTACCCCACCCCATGTCCCAGTCACCCTCGCTACTCTCTCATCTCCCCCTTCTTCCCAATGTAACAATTGGAATGGACTGGTCTCAGCTATTAAAACAGCAGCACCTCCCTTAAGCTTCCCAGTATACCCAGCATAAACTTTATATCCATCTACCAACAAATCCCTTCCATACCTAAAATTATGCTCTTGTAAAAATATTACTTGTATGTCAAGTCTCTTTAAAAAATCACTAAATATCTTACTCTTTACATCAGCCCTTAGGCCGTTAACATTTAAAGTTAGACACTTAAAAATGCTATCGGGGGCTTACCAATCGACCGACATCCTTGCGTTTCCTTACGTTTTTGCTGAACATTCTTTTCACATTGTCCTTTCTTTGCCTCACCTTTCCTCTTCCCCTTTCCCCCCCCCTGTTACTTTTTTTTTGCACATCCACTGATAGTTTCTTACCATTTCGTTGCGCTGGTGTGAGGACATCATCACTATCAGAAGCCCCTGCCTCTCTCTTACGTGATGCCTCTACTATGTGCATTCCCTCATCTTCACATTCTACGTTGTGTACTTCAACCACAACCTCACTAATCCTCTTTGATTGCATATCCCCATCACCCACATTACTCACCTCTTGAATTCCTTCCTCACCTATAAGTTTCCCATCTGACACCATGCTTAGTGTCCCGTCCTCATTCTGATTACCCAAGAATTCTATTGTAGCCGTAACCTGACTACCCAATTCCACTCGTCTCACCTCATCCTCCATACACATATTCTCTATAACCTGAGAGATCTCCGGTAACCTGGAGTTTACCTGGAGAGAGTTTCGGGGGTCAACGCCCCCGCGGCCCGGTCTGTGACCAGGCCTCCTGGTGGATCAGCCCCTGATCAACCAGGCTGTTGCTGCTGGCTGCACGCAAACCAACGTACGAGCCACAGCCCGGCTGATCAGGAATTGACTTTAGGTGCTTGTCCAGTGCCAGCTTGAAGACTGCCAGGGGTCTGTTGGTAATCCCCCTTATGTGTGCTGGGAGGCAGTTGAACAGTCTCGGGCCCCTGACACTTATTGTATGGTCTTTTAAACGTGCTAGTGACACCCCTGCTTTTCATTGGGGGGATGGTGCATCGTCTGCCAAGTCTTTTGCTTTCGTAGTGAGTGGATTTTCGTGTGCAAGTTCGGTACCAGTCCCTCTAGGATTTTCCAGGTGTATATAATCATGTATCTCTCCGTCCTGCGTTCCAGGGAATACAGGTTTAGAAACCTCAAGTGCTCCCAGTAATTGAGGGTTTTTATCTCCGTTATGCGCGCCGTGGAAGTTCTCTGTACATTTTTTAGGTCGGCAATTTCACCTGCCTTGAAAGGTGCTGTTAGAGTGCAGCAATATTCCAGCCTAGATAGAACAAGTGACCTGAAGAGTGTCATCATGGGCTTGGCCTCTTCCGGATTGTCCTCCACGATTTTACTCCATGTTCTATGATCTTGAAGATGCTCCCCTGTAGACTGGGTCGTCACCTCTCTCTCCTTCCCATCTTCTTTCCCCTCTCCATATTTCTCAGGTGTCGATCGACGACGACACATTGCTGCCATATGATCAAAGGCTCCACACAGTCTACAGGTTCGTCTTTGCCTCGCATATGTTACGTATACCTGTATTCTAAAGTCACTCAGAGTCACATATGATGGTATAGATTTGCGCAAAGACATTTTGAGGGTAAAGGAGCCCTCACGCAGTCCAGCATACATATCATCAGACCACCTTCCAACTGATGCCTGATGTATAACACCATACTCATTGAATGTTGCTTTTATATCTTCTTCATCCGCTTCAAATGGGACATTCCGTAACTTTACCCAAGTATAATACTTGGATACGTCCCTCATTCGTACTTCCAAACCAGGATTAACCTTCATACACACGTCTTGGTATTTTTCCACCATCTTGTCATATGTCGCAGCCATCACAAATTTCACAAAGATCCTTGTTGCTCCATTTAAGGCAATACCATACAGATCGTCTTTGTTGATGCAGTAGGTATCCCGTAGTATGGCAGGGAGCATAACAGAAGCATTGGTTTGATAAACAGTTCCTTTCAACACCTCAATACACACAGTGTTGATTATCTGCCTGATAGCCTGCGCCATTTTGTGAAAATCACTCAGTGCTACCAACAGGGTGCTAGCTCAACCGCCAATGTCCGTCCTCACCAAGGCTGAGTGATGAATGCAGGAGCAAGGGCGCAGCACAACCTCACGGCCCTAGAGCGATGAGGTCAATTGTCATTACTGTAATTAAGAACACCACAACCACCTTGTTCAGCAGCCTTACACTTGCTTTCACAAATTGTGACAATCTTCTTTTGGTACACTCTACACAATCTTTCCCTTGTGTTGCTCACGATGTTATCAGGAGAAATTTGTTTGTGTTTCCAGTACTTTTATGCACGACATCAGGTTGTATACCAAGGAGCAAGACTTGGAACATCTGGAGACGTGAAGTCCCGTCCAGCTGAGCTCGTTGGCAGACTGTCAGCTGACTCAGCTAGCTGGTATGACAAAAAGGCGACATGATGGAGGTCGTGCTGGACCTAGCTCCCCATGTGAGTGCTCATCCCCAATGTCTGAGGGCAGGCATGAGCCCGTATTCAGACCCGAGATACCTGGTAGTCCTGGGGGAGTCATGATGGGGGTACAGGTATGGTGCGGTTGCTGCAATGTGGCCGCCCTCACACTGCAGTCAGCAGACTGCTGTGACTCCTGAGGTATTACAATTGATACATTGTTTAGCAACAGTCGTTGCTGTTTGATCAAAATCATAACACCGTTCAGAAGGATGAGCATTGGCACACACTGCACACCATGTGACTTAGATAAGATTTCGTTCGGATTTTAAGCCCGGAGGGTTTAAAGCCACCCAGGATAACCCAAGAAAGTCAGTGCGTCATCTAGGACTGTCTAACTTATTTCCATTGGGGTCCTTAAATCTTGTCCCCCAGGATGCGACCACACCAGTCGACTAACACCCAGGTGCCTATTTTCTGCTAGGTGAACAGGACAACAGGTTAAGGAACGTGTCGAAATGTTTCCACCCCCCGGGGAATCGAACCCGGCCTTCCGTGTGTGAAGCGGATTTTTAAAGCCCACCAGCCCACTGGGCCACCGGGGCATTTCCTGGCAAATGGGGCCCCAGCGTTGACACTTATAACATCGACGTTGGGGAGGTCTGTACAATGCAATGTAAATAGCGTCTGTTAAAGGGCTGCAGGGGAAGAATATAGCGGGGCAGTGTCCCCTGGCCAGTCCACTCAGCTAATATCAGACTGTTGGAAAGTCGACGGGGGCTTGCAACTTGCTCTGACCCAGATATTGAGATTCAAGTGCTTGTTGACATTGTAATGACAAAAGCACTTTAGGTGCCCTTGGTGGGGCAGTCGGAGTTTGAAGTGGCATATCGGGGAATGAGAAGTTTGTCTATAAATGCGAATCATTGGGCACAAAGACGTAGTTATCCTCATCATGGACAAACTTGATCTTTTTCCCTCATGATTGTTTACACTAGCTTCGAAAAACTAGTTACACTTGGTCTCTTGATCAGTGTTGTTAGGGAAATCTAACCTGACAGCTTTGGAAGGGGTGTGCCCATTTTTACTGCTTTCCAGCAAGCTTTCTCTGGAAGCCTCCTGGGGTTTACCTGGGAAAAAGTTCCGGGAGTAAACGCCCCCGCGGCCCGGCTGTGACCAGGGCCCCCTGGTGGACAAAGCCTGATCAACCAGGCTGTTGCTGCTGGCTGCACGCAAACCAACGTACGAGCCACAGCCCCACTGATCAGGAACTGACTGTAGGTGCTTTTCAGTGCCAGCTTGAAGACTGCCAGGGTCTGTTGGTAATCCCCCCTTTTGTTTCTGGAGGCAGTTGAACAGTCTCGGGCCCCTGACACTTATTGTTTTGGTCTCTTAACGTGCTAGTGACACCCCTGCTTTTCATTGGGGGATGGTGCATCGTCTGCCAAGTCTTTTGCTTTCGTATGAGTGATTTCGTGTGCAAGTTCGGTACTAGTCCCTCTAGGATTTCCAGGTGTAATAATCATGTACTCTCCCTCCTGCGTTCCAGGGGAAAACAGGTTTAGGAACCTCAAGCGCTCCCAGTAATTGAGGGGATTTATCTCCGTTAGCGCAGTGAAAGTTATCTGTACATTTTTTAGGTCGGCAATTTCACCTGGCCTTGAAAGGTGCTGTTAGTGTGCAGCAATATTCCACCTAGATAGAACAAGTGACCTGAAGAGTGTCATCATGGGCTTTGCCTCCCTAGTTTTGAAGGTTCTCATTACCCCTGTCATTTTTCCCAGCAGATGCGATTGATACAATGTTATGGACCTTGAAGGTGAATCCTCCGACATGATCACTCCCAGTCCCTTTTACGTTGGGGGTTTCGCTCTATTTTGGGCCAGAATTTGCTTTGTACTCTGATGAAGATTTAATTTCCTCATGTTTACCATATCTGAGTAATTGAAATTTCTCATCGTTGAACTTCATATTGTTTTCTGCAGCCCACTGAAAGATTTGGTTGATGTCTGCCTGGAGCCTTCCAGTGTCTGCAATGGAAGACACTGTCATGCAGATTCGGGTGTCACTGCAAAGGAAGACATGGTGCTGTGGCTGACATCCTTGTCTATGTCGGATATGAGGATGAGGAACAAGATGGGAGCGAGTACTGTGCCTTGTGGAACAGAGCTTTTCACCGTAGCTGCCTCGGACTTTACTCTGTTGACGATTACTCTGTGTTCTGTTAGTGAGGAAATTATAGATCCATCGACCGACTTTTCCTGTTATTCCTTTAGCACGCATTTTTTGCACTATTACGGCCATGGTCACACTTGTCGAAGGCTTTGCAAAGTCTGTATATATTACATCTGCATTCTTTTTGTCTTCTAGTGCATTTAGGACCTTGTCGTAGTGATCCAATAGTTGAGACAGACAGGAGCGACCTGTTCTAAACCCATGTTGCCCTGGATTGTGTAACTGATGGGTTTCTAGATGGTGTGATCTTGCTTCTTAGGACCCTTTCAAAGATTTTTATGATATGGGATGTTAGTGGCTATCGGTCTGTAGTTCTTTGCTGTTGCTTTACTGCCCCCTTTGGGGAGTGGGGCTATGTCTGTTGTTTTTAGTAACTGTGGGACGACCCCAGTGTCCATGCTCCCTCTCCATAGGATGGAAAAGGCTCATGATAAGGGCTTCTTGCAGTTCTTGATGAACACAGAGTTCCATGAGTCTGGCCCTGGGGCAGAGTGCATGGGCATGCCATTTATCGCCTGTTCGAAGTCATTTGGCGTCAGGATAACATCGGATAGGCTTGTGTTAATCAAATTTTGTCGCTCTCTCATAAAAAATTCATTTTGATCTTCGACTCTCAGTCTGGTTAGCGGCTTGCTAAAAACTGAGTCATATTGGGACTTGAGTAGCTCACTCATTTCCTTGCTGTCATCTGTGTAGGACCCATCTTGTTTAAGTAGGGGCCCAATACTGGACGTTGTTCTCGACTTTGATTTGGCATAGGAGAAGAAATACTTTGGGTTTCTTTCGATTTCTTTTATGGCTTTTAGTTCTTCCCGCTATTCCTGACTCCTAAAGGATTCTTTTAGCTTAAGTTCGATGCTTGCTATTTCTCTGACCAGTGTCTCCCTACGCATTTCTATATAATTGACCTCTTTTAGGCCGCTCTGTTATTCTTTTCCGTCGCCTGTAAAGGGAGCGCCTGTCTCTTTCTATTTTACATCTACTCCTCCTTTTTCTTAGAGGAATAAGCCTTGTGCATACATCGAGTGCCACCGAGTTAATCTGTTCTAGGCTTAAGTTGGGGTCTGTGTTGCTTAGTATATCTTCTCAGCTTATATCGGTTAGAACTTGGTTTACTTGGTCCCACTTTATGTTTTTGTTATTGAAGTTGAATTTGGTGAATGCTCCCTCGTGACTAGTCTCATTATGACGGTCTGGGGCTCCACGCATACATGTCTAAACCTCAATTATGTTGTGATCTGAGTATATTGTTTTTGATATTGTGACATTTCTTATCAGATCATCATTGTTAGTGAAGATGAGGTCTAGTGTATTCTCCAGTCTAGTAAGATTTCGTAAGATAAGAGATAAGATTTCGTTCGGATTTTTAACCCCGGAGGGTTAGCCACCCAGGATAACCCAAGAAAGTCAGTGCGTCATCGAGGACTGTCTAACTTATTTCCATTGGGGTCCTTAATCTTGTCCCCCAGGATGCGACCCACACCAGTCGACTAACACCCAGGTACCTATTTGCTGCTAGGTGAACAGGACAACAGGTGTAAGGAAACGTGTCAAATGTTTCCACCCGCCGGGAATCGAACCCGGGCCCTCCGTGTGTGAAGCGGGAGCTTTAGCCACCAGACTAGTTTATTGTTTGCTGGTTTAAATTGAATTTTGTGCAGAGATTTAAAAGCTGGTGTGAGTGTGAGTTTTCATCAGAGCTGCCGCCTGGTGTTATACTGCAACAATATTATTTGCTATATTCCTCCATTTTAGGTGCCTTAAGTTGAAATCCCCCAGGAGCAAGATGTTGGGCGCAGGAGCTGGAAGATTTTCCAGACAGTGGTCAATTTTTAACAGCTGTTCCTGGAATTGCTGGGATGTTGCATCCGGAGGCTTGTAGACTACCACAATGACTAGGTTTTGGTTCTCGACCTTTACTGCTAAAACTTCTACTACATCATTTGAGGCATTAAGCAGTTCTGTGCAAACAAGTGACTCTGCAATGTACAGGCCAACCCCCCCCCCTTTTGCCTGTTCACTCTGTCACATCTGTATAGGTTGTAACCTGGTATCCATATTTCGTTGTCCAAGTGATCCTTTATGTGGGTCTCAGTGAAAGCCGCAAACATTGCCTTTGCCTCTGCAAATAGTCCACGGATGAAAGGTATTTTGTTGTTTGTTGCTGGCTTTAGACCTTGTATATTTGCAAAGAAGAATGTTATCGGACTGGTGGTATTGTTGGTACTGGGGGGGGGGATTTTTTTTCCGGCATTAGTATCTGTATCTGTTGGTTTGGAGTGGAGGCCATCGACTGTGGTTCCACTCCAGGAATGACTGGATTTGGTGTAAGATTTCTGCCATTTCCTGCCATTTTTTTTTACTTCTTGGCACTAAAAAACCTCTCCCTCTTGAGTGGCCGTGGCTACCCAGGTTTTCCCATGGCCTGGATGTTTTGTATCTTTTTGTTCCCTTTAGATGGTATGCCTGGCAATTTAAGTTATAACACAGTCTTTCCTGTACTGAAGAGATTAGATTTAGATTTCGCCAACGAAGTGGCTAGTTTATTGTGCACCCCATATCCTTCCTGTGGAGGGTAGTGCGAGAGCATATGGATGCACAAAAGGCCTAGGAACTAGGCCCCAAAGGGTTAACAGGAATACATATGGATTTATATCTACATATCTATAGTTCACTTATCTGTTACAAGCAAATTTAGGAAATTTGCATAGTATATCTGGTATCATATTTTCATTAATAAGATATCTTGACATGTCACATGGGTTATTATACTGTCTGTCTCTGTATTCCTCAATAAGTAGACAATTAAGCACATAGTGTTCAAGAGAGTGACCATATGCCTGATCACATAATTTACATTTAGTTTGATCATCATCTGTGTGTCTCCCAAACTGCCAGAAATACTTGTAACCAAGCCTAAGCCTGGCCACTACAACATCAGTCAGTCTGTTCACATTGAAAGTTGCTCCATAAACATACTTATCTACGTTCATGTTATCATAGTGGGTTATAGATCTACTCAGGCTTCTAACTGCATTCCTATAACAATCATTTTCATTATTTACTTCTCTCCTAATATTATTCCTAATGCTAGACACAGTTATACCAAAGTTATATTCTACATTCTCCTTCTCGATACTCTTCTTGGCTAACATATCAACTTTATCATGAAGGAGTAATCCAATGTGTGATGGGATCCATAGCAATTGTACATTAATTCCTTTGTCCCTAATTTTTGAGTATCTATACCTGGCTTCCCCAATGAGCATGTTGTTGGAGTCATTATATGAGCCAAGAGCCTTCAATGATGACATAGAATCAGTAATGATGATAGAGTCAAGCTCAGTGTCATAGGTTAGCTTTAGCGCCATTAGGATTGCAAACAATTCAGTTTGCAGTGTAGACGCCAAGTTGTTATTTCTTATGCCTAACTCAACAAATTTATTATCGTTCTTAACTAGGGAGGTGGCAACAAGAGCAGATGCAGCCCTGCCAGAAGACTCCTGTTTAGATCCATCAGTGTATATAACTTGTGATAACTTATTACTACCAGCTAGGTGAGAAATTTCTTCTTGAGCAGTTGCTCTAACAAGAGATTTAAGGAAGGGATTAATAGCAATGAGCTTCTTGGGAGGGACTTGTAGGTATGTGATATTAAATGAACACATCTTCCATGGAGGGGTGAAATGCTCTTGTTGCCTACAGTGATACAGTTCATGCAGGTTATAAAACTTAATGCAATTGCACGTTTTCACAATCCATTTAGATCTGTGTGTATTTACCTCTAGACACTTGGTAAGATTCACTGTGACAGTGTCTGGTTCGTTTCTCAACATTCTAATACCGAGTACAGTGTTAATTTCAACAATCCTATCACTGATACTACTGAAGAGGTACACAGTTCAGGGTGAAAAAGCTTACAGGAAGGGAGTTTGCATTTTCTTGTTGTCATATGGGCATGGCATTTTCTAGGGTGGTCATAGTTGCACGTCTCATCTGTTTTTCCAGATTTCCCATGCCAGCAGATACCAAGTGCATAGTATGTGCACAGGCTTGGCTTCCGTTTGCCTTGGGTTTCTGTGACTGTATTCCGTGTTGGTGCATGTTTCCCTGTCTTACTTCTATCCTCCCTAGCACCAACAATGGAGCTCCCACCAGTTGTTTTTGGTAATATATCCTCACTATTGCTATTGGAGTTCTCTTGTTTGCTATTTCCTGCAGTATTTCTAGTTTGCAATATTGGTTTTATCTTATCTTTGACTACACTTGTTTCCCTACTATGGCTCCTGTCCCCTATGAGGTCATTTATATGTATTCCTTCCTGCGTATAATTCCCGACTACCTGGACAAAATCTCCAGCTTCACCATTACTGTCTCCCAGGACAGCATCTCCAGCTTCACCATTACTGTCTCCCAGGACAGCACCTCCAGCTTCACCATTACTGTCTCCCAGGACAGCACCTCCAGCTTCACCATTACTGTCTCCCAGGACAGCACTATCAGCCCCACATTTACTGACTACCAGGACTTCATCTCCAGCCTTACAGTTTCTGACTACATGGCCAGTATCAAGGGCAGTACCATTCAGCCCAGACTTTTTATGTTCCTATCTGTTGTAGAAAGCTTCCAGGTTTTCTATGAAAGCGCTTTGATGTTGTCCCTTTTAATACCCTTGTGATTATAGTCCACAGATTTATCTCATTTGGACATACCCAAAAACACTTCCCTGTTTTAACACTGCTTGTAGCTATTCTTGGATATCTGCAAAAGGGGGCGTGACACCAATTTCCAAAAAAAATGACAATTTACCCATGTGGAAGCCCGTTTGTTTGACTGACCACAGACTACACACAGCATCATAATGATTTGAATGGTTGATTTACTGCAATTCTACTAGCAACCTCTTGAATATTCTATTAATAACCCCTTAAATGAAGCTCTAGCTATTTGTATTTCTGTTCTAACTGTTTTGTATATTGGACAGCTTACAGTGCACGTTCCTGAATTATATTTCTTTCTTTCTTCTGAGCCTGTTTACTAAAACAGTTTCAAATCTGCCTTCACCATCATCAAAGTCAACGTTATCAGCTATACTCATAGCTGACAGGAGTTTCACACTTGCGAGGGGTTAAAGGATACCTGTGAATAGGAGGGACACGGAAGGGATATTCACCTTTCTAGACACGGGCAATATGGTGAAGTGGCCTGCGGGTCGCAGTGCGATTTTCAAGGTCATTCACGGGGCCACATCGTCTCGAGAGTTACCAATACTGCACTACTCGTTAATTACTCCAAACCCGCAGCACTTAACACAGTTAGCACACGTGTCTAGGAATGAAAAGACAAATTTTCACTCCTGGACAAACAAATCAGCACAAACTTACTATGTTTTATAGATGAACCTCTGGCATTTTACATTTAAAAAGCCGTCTCCAAAGGATTTTACCAGGTACTGCAATGCTCGTTAAATTGTTCTTAATCACTCTTGTTGTGTTCCAACATGCGCATTCCCCCCCAGAAACACTCAGAACATAGAAGAAAAACAGGTCATCTTCCTCAGTTAGAGATATAACACTTTTGTACAAGTGGCACATCTGATTCATCTGGCGGGCCTCAGGTCTGGATCACCAACTCATGCAGGATGGGAGATTCATCCGTATTTCTCAGGTAGGAAAGGGGTGACAAGCTGTGGGGGAACTCAGATATTGAGTACCAGCGGAGCAGCAAAATACACCTCTACACTGCCTTGATAAAGGCGAACGGCTGAGTTTAAAGCGGAGAGTTGGAGGAACAGGAGAACGCAAGGGTAACTGAGCATGCACATTCACCTCTCTTCAGTTGCTGTGGTTAAAATGAAACAAAAAAAGTTAAGAGTTGGTAGTCATCTGACCCCATTGGAAATAAGTCACTCTGTATAAACTTTTTTGGCTTATCCCAGTTTCTCTACACATATGCTGCTATGTATGATAATCTATGTAACTGTATTTGTGTGTACTTGATAAACTTATTTACTTACTTACTATGGGGCTGTCTTGGAGTTTGAGGGAATCTTTCGCTTCAATCAGTTATTTTTCGGTTGTAGGTATCACTGTTGTTTTGTCTTGGGTCACCCTGGGTTCTCAATCTCTCTCTACGTACGTTAGTGCAGTTATGTTCAAATTAATAAATAAATAAATAAAATAATAAATAGAAGCGTTGATGGCTTTTGCAGGTGAGAAAAATGTCAGAGCTTGTGCCTCTGCTACTTGAAGAGATCCTTCCAATTGAAGAGCTCCTTCTAAAGTATGTGACAAATTTCCCCTCCGTTGTCACTGGGGTCTATACAAACACCAATGGAAACTAAACTAGTGATATTGCAAAGACATGATAATGTTCGAATTGTGGGCACTACTGAGACTACTCAACAATATGGTGCAACTAGATCTGAGTCTTGATTTAATACATCATATACGATGCTGACTCTGTCATAGTCGAATGATCTTCTATCTATCACTTTCCCAAGACTAAACACTGTCAATCTTGATCACATCTCCAGCAATCAAGGAGCTAAATACAGAAGGGAGAAACCTTATCTCAAACCAAACACAGAGACAACTTATTAACCACTTTTGGATCAATGGTATAAGAATTACGCGCCCACTGGCACACAAAAATTTAACGATGATTTGTAATTACCACTATGAGATGTTTCTCACAGATCAAGTGGGGCAGGAATAGGAAACAAAGAACCCTCCCTATAAATAACAATAAAAACCAGGTAAATATTATAATGACCACGCTGTGTCAATCTATCACATGCAGCTAGAAGGATGGTAAGCATACCGTGAATGTAGAACCCCAGACCTGCTCAGAACGTTCAAGCTGCACTACACAAATCAAGAATAGAATGCAAGCACTTAGGCAACAGGAATGGGACAGTTTGTTAGTGATTAAATAGGTCCACCCCTTGAGTTTGGCTTGAAAGGTAGAAAATAAAATAACCAGGAAAAAGACTGCAATGTTAGCTACATCCTTTCCTCTTGAAAAAGCAAATAACCTATAAATGACTGGTGTCCCAAAACATCCAGCATGAAAGCCTTCCATCTCATATTAAAAATAATTTAGAGAGTACTTCTGAAGAAATGTGAAACTGATTAATTTTATGAGCCAAAATAATTGATGAGATGATTGCCCTCTTTACCGAGTATGAATTAGATAATGCATTAACCAAAAGTCGATCATCGCTTCCTGGAGAGGATGGTATAACCTATGATATTCTCAGAACACTAAGGCACCGTGCCTGATAACCCTTTGTTGGCACTGTATAATCTCCGTTACTTGAGGGCGTTTCTTCCTATTTCCTGACCAATTGTCTCATTGGTGCCTATCCCAAAGCCCCAACAGCCTGAATACATTAGGCCGATCCCTTAACAGTTGTATTTGCAAACTTTTTGAAAGAATGATGCTTAACAGATTGGTATTACAGAACAGACATCAACTTTCCCCCTACCTGTAATGGGTTCAGAAAGGTAAAAGTGTGCAGAACGTATTTTCCACCTTTCTCACTGCACACACCTCTACTGAGTTTTTTAATTACCCACTTTTCTTGATCTAAAATCTGCAGTTTGATTTGCAAACAGAACCGATATACTACATGAACTAGCGCAAAATGATATTGGTGGTAGCTACTCTGCTGGATAAATAGGATACCTGTCAAATAGAGTATCATCTGTCCTTTACCAAGCTTTCAGAGGAGTGATCTCTAAAGAAATGGTCTTTAGGTACACGCGCAGGGAGGGGCTCTAGTCCCAGCTATTTAATATCTGATTAATGCACTCCCTAAATGCTTCTACCTGCCGTCACTCCTAAACAAATAGCTATAAGCTATCGATGATATCATGATCCATACAACAGGGCATAAAGAAGATGAATACCATTCTAATGAATTTCAAGCATTTGTAATCGACTAGGCCTCATAATATCTCCTCAAAACAAAGATAAAACCAAGCAAACGACATCCCCCACCATCAATTTTTGCAGGGTGAAATCTTTAGCTACGTTAAAACTTACAGATATCTTGTGGTAGATGTGACCCTTTAACAAATCCACTATACCACAACTAAACAAGAAATGTAAAGCTAGGCAAATGCTCTTAAAAGCTGTTGCTGGCTACAACCCAACTATAGTGCAGAATGTGAGAATCGTGAGAATGATGTACATAGCCCCCTATGTTAGGTCCTTAATTGATTATGCTGCTCCCATGTTGATATTAGCTAGAGAAGTTCCCTCCGACCCTTGGAGTTAATGCAAATGAAGCTCTCAGGACTATTCTTGGCTGTCCCAGATCTACAAAAGTTCTTAACATGAGGAAGAGCTTGGTATTTCTAGTATCAGTGATGAGGATTGTTGAAATTAACCCTGTACTCGGTATTAGAATGTTGAGAACGAACCAGACACTGTCAACAGTGAATCTACCACGAGTGTCTAGAGGTAAATACACACCAGATCTAAATGGATTGTGAAAACTGCAATTGCATTAAGTTTTATAACCTGCATGAACTGAGTATCGCTGTAGGCAACAAAGAGCATTTCACCCCCCCCCCCAATGGAATGCGTTCATTAATATCACAAGTCCCTCCAAAGAAGCACATTGCTAGTAATCCTTCCTTAAATCTCTTGTTTAGAGCAACTGCTCAAGAAGAAATTTTTCAGCCTAGCTGTAGTAATAAGTATCACAAGTTATATACACTGATGATCTAAACAGGAGTCTTTGGCAGGCTGCATCTGCTCTTGTTGCCACCACCCTAGTTAAGAACGATAATAAATTTGTTGATTAGGCATAAGAAATTAACAACTGGGGCGTCTACACTGCAAACTGAATTGTTTGCAATCCTAATGGCGCTAAAGCTAACCTATGACACTGAGCTCTTGACTCTATCATCATTACTGATTCCTATGTCATCATTGAAGGCTCTTGCTCATATATTGACTCCAACAACATGCTCATTGGGGAAAGCCAGGTATAGATACTCAAAAATTAGGGACATAGGAATTAATGTACAATTGCTATGGATCCCATCACACATTGGGATTACTTCCTTCATGATAAAGTTGATTATGTTTAGCCAAGTAAGAGTATCGAAAGGAGAACGTAGAATATAACTTTGGTATAA
The DNA here is from genome assembly GCF_026875155.1 of Cherax quadricarinatus. Lineage (NCBI taxonomy): Eukaryota > Metazoa > Arthropoda > Malacostraca > Decapoda > Parastacidae > Cherax > Cherax quadricarinatus. Next base: position 16,745,500 of record NC_069475.1, read on the forward strand.
CTGTGTCTAGCATCAGGACTAATATTAGGAGAGAAGTAAATAATGAAGATGATTGTTATAGGAATGCAGTTAGAAGCCTGAGTAGATCTATAACCCACTATGATAACATGAACGTAATAAGTATTTTTTATGGAGCAACTTGCAATGTGAACAGACAGGGTGACTGATTGTTTTAGTGGACAGGCTTAGCTTGGTTACAAGTATTTCTGGCATTTGGGAGACACACAGATGATGATCAAAACTAAATGTAAATATATGTATCAGGCATATGGTCACTCTCCTGACACTATGTGCTTAATTGTCCACTTTATTGAGGGAATACCAGAGGACAACAGTATAATAACCTATGTACATGTCAAGATATCTTATTAATGAAAATAAGATACCAGATATACTAAGGAAATTTCCTAAATTTGCTTGTAACAGATAAGTGAACTATAGATATGTAGATATAAATCCATATGTATTCCTGTTAACCCTTTGGGGCCTAGTTCCTAGGCCTTTTGTGTATCCACATGCTCTCGCGCTACCGTCCACAGGATGGATATGGGGTGCACAATAAACTAGCCACTTCGGTGGCAAAATCTAAAAAAATCTGTCACTGGGACGCTTGTCCTACTGTAGAGTGCCCGCCGGGCACTCTACAGTAGGACAAGCTGGCTAAAGTACTGTAGAGTTCCCGGCGGGCACTCTACAGTAGGACAAGCTGGCTAAAGTACTGTAGAGTGCCCGGCTGGCACTCTACAGTAGGACAAGCAGGCTAAAGTACTGTAGAGTGCCCGCCGGGCACTCTACAGTAGGACAAGCAGGCTAAAGTACTGTAGAGTGCCCGCCGGGCACTCCACAGTAGGACAAGCTGGCTAAAGTACTGTAGAGTGCCCGCCGGGCACTCTACAGTAGGGGCACCTGTACATCGCTTTACTTTAGCCAGTTCCATTTTTTTTCGGTTCTGAGGAAAATTCTTAATGGCCTTTGGTGGGAAGCCGGTTACTGAACTCTGGTGGTAGTATGGGCGTCCCTCTCTGCTGATGCTTGGCAAGGGCGTCCACCGGTTCTAATTGGGAACTTCAAGTTTCTATCTCTATTTACAAAGGAAGTTTTGTTCCTTTTCTGTCATCGTCCAACCTTGAGCAACAATTTTTTCTGGTACCATTGAGAAAGCTTGTTTGATACTCCGGCTCACGGTGTCACTGGCCCTTATAAACCCAACAAAGTGGAGGAATCAGGGGGAATTATTGTACATTTTTCTCTACTGTTGTGAGTTAATATAATGTTGGAGTAACTATCAGTGGAAGGTTGATGAGGTAAGTAGCAAGACTGATATATTATTATTTATTGTGATAATATGATAAAGGACAAGCAAAGTAATACTTTATAAACATTATTAACATCCATTTGAAAAGTTAATTAATAATTACACAAGAAAATTTAACTAATAATTAACCTACGACATTATTATATGATAATTTATTTTCAAGTTTTATTGTAACATTATTGTTTTAGTAACGCCAGGATAACCCAGTGTTAAGTAACCCAGGATAACCCAGTGTTAGTAACCAGATAACCCAGTGTTAGTAACCCAGGAAACCCAGTGTAGTAACCCAGGATACCCAGTGTTATAACCCAGGATAACCATGTTAGTATGACCCAGATAACCAAGAATTATAACCCAGGATAACCCAGTGTTTAGTAACCCAGGATAACCCATTGTTGGTAACCCAGGATAACCCAGTGTTCGTAACCCAGATAACCCAGGTTAGTAACCTAGGATAACCCAGTGTTATAACCCAGGATAACCCAGTGTTCGTAACTAAACCTCAGGATAACCCAGTGTTATAACCCAGGGATAACCCAGTGTTATACCTAGGATAACCCGGTGTTAGTAAACCCAGGATAACCCAGTGTTAGTATCCCAGGATAACCCAGTGTTAGTAAACAGGATAACCAAGTGTTAGTAAACCCAGGATAACCCAGTGTTAGCAACCCAGGATAACCCCCAGTGTTAGTAAACCCAGGATAACCCCAGAGTGTTAGTAACCCAGATAGACCCAGTGTTAGTAACCCAGGATAATCCCAGTGTTAGTATCCAGGATAACCCAGTGTTAGTAACCCAGGATAACCCAGTGTTTAGTAACCCAGGATAACCCAGTGTTAGTACCCGGATAACCGCAGTGTTAGTAACCCAGGATAACCCAGTGTTAGTAACCACAGGGTAACCAGTGTTAGTAACCCCAGGATAACCCAGTGTTAGTTTAAACACCAGGATAACCCAGTGGTTAGTAACCCAGGATAACCCAGTGTTAGTAACCCAGGATAACCCAGTGTTAGTAACCCAGGATAACCCAGTGTTAGTAACCCAGGATAACCCAGTGTGCAACCAGTATAACCGTGTTAGTAACCCCAGATCAACCCAGTGTCAGTAACCCAGATAACCAAGTGTTAGTAATCCAGGAAAACCCATTGTTGTAAACCCAAGGTAACCCAGTGTAGTAACCCAGGATAACCCTAGTGTTAGTAACCCAGGATAACCCATGTTAGTAACCCAGGATAACCAGTGGTTAGTAACCCAGGATGAACCCAGTGTTAGTAACCCAGGATAACCCAGTGTTAGTAACCCAGGATAACCCAGTGTTAGTAACCCAGGATAACCCAGAGTGTTAGTAACCCAGGATAACCCAGTGTCAGTAACCCAGGATAACCCATTGTTAGTAACCCAGGATAACCCAGTGTTAGTAACCCAGGATAACCCAGTGTTAGTAACCCAGGATAATCCAGTGTTAGTAACCCAGGATAACCCAGTGTTAGTAACCCAGGATAACCTAGTGCTAGTAACCCAGGATAACCCAGTGTTAGTAACCCAGGATAACCCAGTGTTAGTAACCCAGGATAACCCAGTGTTAGTAACCCAGGATAACCCAGTGTTAGTAACCCAGGATAACCCAGTGGTTAGTAACCCAGGATAACCCAGAGTGTATTGTAACCCAGGGATACCCCAGTGTCAGTAACCCAGGATAACCCATTGTTTAGTAACCCTGGATAACCCAGTGGTTAGTAACCACCCAGGTAACCCAGTGTTAGTACCCAGGATAACCCAGTGTTAGTAACCAGGATAACCCAGAGTGTTAGTAACCCAGGATAACCAGTGTTAGTAACCCAGGATAACCCGGCAGTGATTAGTAACCCAGGATAACCCCAGTGTTATAACCCAGGATAACCAGTGTTAGTAACCCAGGATAACAAAACAGTGTTTAGTAACCCAGGATAACCCAGTTTTTAGTAACCACAGGATAACCCATGTTAGTAACCAGGATAACCCAGTGTTTTAGTCAACCAGGATAACCCATGTGTTAGTAACCCAGATAACCCAAGTTAGTAACCCAGGATAATCCCTAGTGTAAGTACCCAGGATAAGCCCTATGTAAGTAACCTAGGATAACCCCAGTGTTAGTAACCCAGGATAATCCCGAGTGTAAGTAACCCAGGAAACTCCTAGTGTTAGTACCCAGGATTACCCGAGTGTTAGTAACCCCAGATAACTGTGAGTGTTAGTAAGCCAGGATAACCTAGTGTTAGTAACCCAGGATAACCCCAAGTGTTAGTAACCCAGGATAACTCCTAGTGTTAGTAACCCAGGATTAGCCCGAGTGTTATAACCCAGGATACTTGAGTGTTTAGTAACCCAGGATAACCGTGAGTGTAAGTAACCAGGACAACCCCGAGTGTTAGAAACCCAGGATAATCCCGAGTGTTAGTTATTTTATTTATTTATTTATTTTTTTATTTATTTATTAATTTGAACATGATACAGATAAGCTCAATGAATACAGTTATTAAAGTGCAACATGGCCAAAGCCCCTTGTATGCAGAGCATTTTCAGGCTTAAAATTAACTTAAGATTAACTAAGGCAATGATATTTTCATGGGTATAAACGATATTTGTAGAAACAGATAACAATTTAGCATAAATGAGTATTACAAAGACAATTAATGGTCATTAAACGTGTTGCTGAGCATTCACTAGAAGGAGTATTCTGTTAGGTAATGTAATTAAAAGTTTGATGAGATATCAATATGAGAAACATTTATGAGATACAATTTATGAGACAATTATTCAGGATTTATTTAGTGTGGGTGAGTACAGGGCCATGATTAAGAATCACCGGGTCCTAGGCTATTCAGATTGGCGGGGGCCCTTTGAGTTATGGGTAAGCGAAGCGACCCCTTCCAGCTTGGGGGGGGGTTTCGATGTGAGCCTGTTTAAGGTCTAATTAAATACATTCTGGCCTATTTAATTAAATTTTATAGGGAAATGTACATCAAGACAACCAAAACCATTCATTTACCACAGCATTATAACTATATTGTTTAAATCATGCATTTTAAAGAGAATAACTCAAGACAGCATAGTATTAATAGATTAGGCTATTATAGTAGTGACATCTAGGTTAGGTTTATTTATTTTTATTTTATTTTATTTCATTATTTATTTTTGTTTGATTAAATTTTTAAAAAATCAATTTTACTCTCCAAACACTTGAACTTTTTAGGTAGGGACCCCTTTGTACTTGCACCATGTGTGCAGTCTTGGATGAACCCCTGAACCCCTTGGACCGCGGGGCCCCCAAATGCGTGGGGCCCTAGGCAAATGCCTAGTTTGCCTATGTGGTAATCCGGCCCAGGGTGAGTAAGTGATTTTTGAGAAGAGACTTGAATTATAAACAGTGTTTCTTTTATATTCACAGGTAATGAATTCCAGATTTTAGGGCCTTTTATGTGCATTGAGTTTTTGCATAGCGTGAGATGGACACGAGGAACATCAAAGAGTGATCTGTGCCTTGTGTTATGGTCATGTGTTCTGTTGAGGTTGGTAAGAGACTTTTGAGAGAGGTTTTATATCAGAGTTAAGGGGGGGGGGGGGGGGGGGGGGGGGGGGGGGGGGGGGGGGGGGGGGGGGGGGGGGGGGGGGGGGGGGGGTGTTCTATGTATGTAGAAGGTGCAGTAATAAAGTAGGTATGTTTTGTATAGTGAGTAGGTTTATAGATTTGAATATAGGTGGAGTGTGCTGCCTGTAGTTGGAATTTGTTATCATTCTGACTGCAGCCTTTTGTTGGGTGATTAATGGTGTGAGATAGTTTGCTGTTGAGCCCCATGCACAAATTCCATGGGTGAGATAGGGGTAAATAAGTGAGTGATATAGGGCAAGGAGGGCTGAATGTGGAACATAGTACCATATCTTCGATAGTATGCCTACGGTCTTGGAAATTTTTTGGGAAATTTGTTGTATATTTGTTTGAAATTTTAGTCTATTATCAAGGTGGATTCCTAAGAATTTTCCCTCTGTGAGTTTTGTGATAGGTGATCCATTTATCATTTTGTTAAGAGGGACGTCTGTAGCTCTGTTACCAAACTGAAGGAAGTAGGTTTTGTCAATATTTAGAATAAATTTGTTAGTCCTCATCCAAGTACATATTTTCTGTAATTCGATATTCGCAGCATTGGCTAGCATGACTGGGCTCGGGTGAGAGAAGACGTATGTAGTGTCATCTGCAAATAGTGTGGGTTTGAGTAGTTGCGAAGCATTTGGTAGGTCATTTGTGTATATGAGAAAGAGAAGAGGTACTAGGACACTTCCCTGTGGGACTCCAAATGTAATTGGCTGTGCGGAAGAGTTTGCCCTGTTTGTGTACACATATTGGCTTCTGTTGCTGAGGTAAGACTTTAGGTAGTTGAGGGAGTGCCCTCTTATACCATAGTGTGACAATTTTATATGGAGCAAGTCATGGTCAACTGTATCAAAAGCTTTACACAAGTCAATGAAAATCCCCAGTGGGACTTCTTTTTTCTCTATTGCAGTGTATATGTGTTCTAGCATGTGTGTAATAGCATTATTAGTATTTTTATTAGGCCTGAGGGGTTGAGTATGTGTGGGAGATGAGGCAGGAATAGATTCGCTTATGAATTAATTTTTCGAAGATTTTAGAGAGAGGGTGTAAGTTGGATATTGGCCTATAGTTATTCAAGTCTGTTTGGTCTCCTCCTTTATGGATCGTGGTGACCCTTGCTATTTTGAGAACTGTAGGGAAGGTAGAAGATTCTATGGATTTGTTAAAGAGTGTTGCAATGATTGGTGATAGCACTTGTGACGCTTTTTTGTATATAAAGGGTGATAAGGTATTTAAATCTCCTGTCTTGTTTTTTAGTGTGTTGATAATAAGGGAGACTTCAGTAGGGTTAGTTGGAGCTAGAAACAGTGTGTTCGGGTAGTTGCCAGTGAGATAGTCATTGGGTGGGGTATCTGAGCTTGGGATTTTATTGCAAGGTTTTTCCTATAGTGGAGGAAGAAATCATTGAGTCTGTATGCTGTTTCTAGTTGGTAGGAGTTGGGGTTCATCTGTTTTGTTAATTCAAATTTCGCTAGTATGATATCTTTTTGTTCCTAAAATTTCTGATAGGGTTTTCCCCAGTCTTTTTATTATCACCTCGTAAGTTGGATAATCTTCTCCCTCATAATACAATTTTTTAGGGCCCTTGCTAATCCGGCTGGTTAGGAATTGAACGAGTAACGTTTTGTTTGGTCTCTGGTTATGTGACCCATTCTGTTACTGTTTTTCGTATAGGTGCTTTGTATTTATGGATTTGAGGATGCCTGGTGTTATCCCCAGGACTGCTCAGTCTCTTGGCTGTCATCTTTTAGTTTTTTTGGGACAGTCATGTTATAGAGGTATTGGTCTTTTTTAGAAAATTATTAATACATTCGTCAATATCTGGTATAATTTCACTCAGTGTGCCAGTCAATGTTTGTCACTGCTGCTGTGAAGTTATTATGGCTGCCACATTGTGAAGTATGAAAATGACTTTGAGTATGTCTTAGGGTATTTGCCAAGATTTGTTATTAGGAAGGTAGGGTAGGGATCTGTGGTATTATCTGTAATTATGCCTGATTTTAAAGGGGATATGGTGGTTGGTCCAGATGTGGTCTAGTTAGATAAACACTAGTCTCTGTAACTCTTGTAGGCTTTGTTACTGTTGGTAGCATCAGCAGTTATCTTTAGTGTTTGTGAAGTTCAGTAACTTGTGGTCAGGTTTTGTATGAGATTTATATTGAAGTCACCTGAGAGTAGTAAGTGATCTTTGGTTTCATTCGTGCATCATTTATCGTACTTCCCTAGTTTCACTAAAAATGGCTAATGTTTGACTGTGGTACTCTGTAGATGTTTATCACTGTGAGAAGGTTTTTTGGGAGTATTGTGGATTTGAATTTACCTGTTATATATTCCCCATGTGTCACCCTTGTGTAAGTATTAGTGATACATTCTAGTTTGGTCTGAGTAGCAATAGCTGGTGCCACCCCCTTGTTTGAACTGGCTACAGTGTGTAGGGCTGTATAACCAGGAATGGCATAGAAAGACCATCTGTATATCAGGCTTTAGCCCAGTTTTGGTGAAGTAATGATTGGATATACTGGCATGCATGGGAATTTAGTAAGGCGTGAGTATCATGGTAATATGTACTTAAACTCTGAATATTGTAGTTTAAAGAACAATGCTGTTAGTTGTTGGCTCTGAGAGTGCCTTTGTTGTTCTGCTGTTGTATAATTACAGTTTACTGTTTGATTCATTTAAGTCATTAGATAAGAGGTTGGTATCAGGATGAATGCTTGTAATCATAAGATTTATAGTGAATCTATAGTTAGAATTAAGTATAAGACAAAGTAAATATTCAACAGCGATAAAATAGCCCGGAATATTAACAAATGTAAAAAATTTGATGTAAGGTAGTTCTTTAAGGCTAAAATAAAGGAGACAATATAAAAGGGACTAAAAAATAAATTTGTGGTGAACAAATAAAGTGGTAATCAAATAAATGAGCTAGGGAATATAATGGCAAAATAGTGAACTTAATACACTTTAGCACCTTGATTGTTTTAACAATTGTGAATATATGAAACTAGGGTAGTTATGTAAAGCTAAAATAAAGCTAAATTAAAGGAGAAAATATATAAGGGACTAAATTAAATAATGGTAAACAAAGTTAAATTGGGAGATAGTCACTATGATATAATATTGATTTGGGAGTTAAGATCTAGTTGTTATATATAAATACATTTGAGCAATTTATTGTACATTGTACGATAAAAAGTCAAAATAATATGTGGTAGTTGGTAGTAGCAGCAAAAGATAGTATTTGGGCCTTAACAATTATGTACTTGAAATATACACTATTGCACTCACTATAGTCACTAAATAGGAAAATAGTATCCCAAGGATAACCCTGAGTGTGGGTAACCCAGGATAACCCGGAGTGTTAGTAACCCCGGAGAACCCTGAGTGTTGTAACCCAGATAACCCTGGAGTGTAGTAACCAGGATACCCCAAGTGTAGTAACCCAGGAGAACCCGGGGTTAGTAACCCAGGATAAACCCTGTGTGTTAGTAACCCAGGATAACCCTGAGTGTTTAGGATCCCAGAGAACCCTGAGTAGTATTAGTAACCCCAGATAACCCTGAGTTTAGTAACCCAGGATAACCTGAGTGTTTAGTACCCAGGATAATCCCCGAGTGTTAGTAACCCCTGGATAAACCCCGAGTGTTAGTAACCCAGGTTAACCCGGATGTTAGAACCCAGGATAACCCCGAGTGTAGTATCCCAGGATGATCCCCGAGTGTTTAGTAACCCAGGATAACCCTGAGTGTTAGTAACCCAGGATAACTCCTGAGTGTTTAGGAACCCAGGAGAACCCCGAGTGTTGTAACCGCAGGATAACCCCAAGTGTTAGTAACGCCAGGATAACCCGAATGTAGTGTAAACCAGGATTACCCCTAGTGGTTAGTAATCCCAGGATAACCCTGAGTGTTAGTAACCCTGGAGAACCGGAGTGTAGGAACCCCAGGAGAACCCTGAGTGTTAGTAACCCAGATAACCCCGAGTGTTAGTTAACCCAGGTTAACACCAAGGTGTAGTAACTCCCGGATAACCCCGAGTGTCAGTAAACCAGGATAACCCCGAGTGGTTAGTAACCCAGGATAACCCCGAGTGTTATAACCCAGGATAACCCCGATGTTAGTAACCATGGATAACCCCGAGTGTTAGTAACCCAGGATAACCCCGTTGTTTGTAAATCCAGGATAACCCCGAGTGTTATATCCCAGGATAACCCCGATGTGAGTAAACCAGGATAACCCCGAGGGGTTAGTAACCCAGGTTAATCCCTGATGTTAGTAACTCAGGATAACCCGAGTGTTTAGTAACCCTGGAAAACCCCGAGGTTTAGGAAGCCAGGTTAACCCCGCGTGTTAGTAACCCAGGATAACCCCAGTGTTAGTAACCAGGATAACCCCGAGTGTTAGTAACCCAGGAGAACCATAGTGTTTAGTAACCCAGGATAACCCCGTGTGTTAGTAACCCAGGATACCCGAGTGTTAGGAATCCAGGTTAACCCCGAGTGTGAGTAACCCCAGGATAACCCTGAGTGTTAGTAACCCAGATAACCCTGAGTGTTTAGCAATCCAGGATACCCCAATTTGAGTAAACCAGAAACCCCGAGTGAGAGGAACTAGGAGAGCCCCGAGTGTTAGTAACCCAGGATAACCCAAGTGTTAGTAAACCAGATAACCCCGATGTTAGTAACCCCAGATAACACATTGGTCTAAAGAGGAGGCATATATAGGCGTTTCAAAGGGGAAGGAGCCAGTTAAAGAAAAGCAGTATATTCAATAAAAGAGAGAAATGAAGAAAGGAATATGAAAAGCAAAAAGAGATTATGAGGCTAAGGGTCGCAGGGATTCAAAGACAATCCGAAATGAGTTCTTTCAGGATATAAGAAGTAAGATTAGGGACAAGATTGGCCGCACTTAAGAGTAACTCTGGGCAGGTCACAGCACAGTGATAAGGATATGTGTGAAATTCCTAAATACAGTGGTCCCTCGTGTTTCGTAATTAATCCGGTTTCCTGGGGGGGGGAAAGCCGTTACTATAAAGGAAATTTATGATTAACAATCAAGTTTCCCCATACAGAATAATATAAATACAAGTTAAGTTCCGTGCCGGATACCCAGAAGTAAAACAAAAAAAAAATTTACAATGAAATATACATGTTGTACATAAAACAATACAATGGTAATTAATGAATGAAACTTAACAGCATAACACTTACCCTTTATTGAAGTTCTTCCTTAGTGATGGGAGACTGGAGGAAGAAGAGAGAGGAGGATTGTTTATAGTTTGGAAGGGGAATCCCTTCCAGCAACCACCTCAGGTACCAATGGCTTTTCTGAGGTTTTCTTGTCTGTCTCTGTCTCTAGTGCCACTAGGACCACCTTCGAAGTCATGTGTTCCTGTCTCGCAAAATAACTGTGGATAGAGCTCTGGGTTTCTGGTGGTCTCTTAACACTTCCCTAAAATGGGCCGAAGACTTTGGTCACTGACATGTGCCAATATGGGGCGTGCAACAACCCTTGTGTGGGTGATGTTTCTCCATAAAGCTTCCATCCTCTACCCCACATAGTAAAATCTCTACAAGTCTGAGAAGGCACCCTTCCATCTCTCTTCCCCTCCTCTGCAGCAAGATTCTGAGCTGGGGATGTGTTCCTCGTCGTGGCTGAAGCGCTTCGCAGCGCTCCAGGAGTGACTCTGCATGTGGCTTCCACCAAGTCTTCCCACTCCCTCCAAACTCACATCCAACCCCATGGAACGCCCAGATGCCACAATTGATTTTACACAGACATAGGCTCATCAGGGTCAGTCCTCCAAAAAAAAACTTTTCCTTGCAAAAAAAAATCCCTCTTGTCACACAATCTGGCCCACATGTTGCGCCAAGCAGAGGGCAAAGTCCTGGTGTCAACCCCTCCCAAGCATAACCTATAGGGTTTATGCAATGGAGGGATGCTGAAGTGTTCCTCTCCAAAAATTCCCATTTGGGTCAAGTGTGTGTCGGTGGTCACAATCAAGCACCTGTGAAACATTGCTTTTGTGTAGAGTTTTTTAAAGTTTGCAATGACCTGCTGGTCCATGGGCTGGAGGAGAGGAGTGGTATTCGGGGCAAGAACTTTACTGGTGATGAACCCAATCGTCTCGAAAATAGGTCAGCCAAGTTGGAGGATGACGGGTGCATTGTCAATTAATAAAAAACATAAAAAAACATTAACACAGGCACCGTGAAAGACCAATTTCTTTTCCAGGAGATACTCCTTCACACTAGGGCCAAACACTTCATTGAACCACTCGACGAAAATTTTCCTCGTGACCCATGCCTTACTATTAGATTTCCAAAACACATATGGTAAACATGAGGAAATTAAATCTTCATCAGAGTACAAAACAAATTCTGGCCACAAAATAGAGCGAAACACCAACGTCAAAGACCTGGGAGTGATTATGTTGGAGGATCTCAACTTCAAGGACCATAACATTGTATCAATCGCAGCTGCTAGAAAAATGACAGGATGGGTCTCGACATACAACTAATACAAACTAGAGATGGCAGGTATACGGCTTGGGCTGATTCTATACAATGTCAAAGTACACAACATGAAACATTATAGATACATAAGTAGAACATTGGAATGAAAGCTTACGTAACTGAAACTGTAATGCAATACAAGGTATACGATAGTACAACTTAAAACTCAACAATTGAACAACGAACTCTACGTTGAGAATACAAGTGATAAAAAAAAAAAAATTTTGATCGATCGATCTGTATTCGTGTGATCTACGGATTCTGAGGAAGGAATATATACAAAGAAAGAGTGTTTAACAGAAAGGCAGATTCGGTGCACGCAAATCTAGACTGTTAACTCTCAGAATGCGGAGAGAACACGAACACAAAAAAAAAAATTTTTGAATACTGATAAGTTGATACTGTAATTATTCATCTATACAGGTTATTTACATTTAACCCCAACTCTGCAAGGGTAAGATTGGCATATGCAGAATGGGTATCATCTCTGGGAGGATCAAACTCTGTAGCATTGGCTAACTCATGCTGTATTTGAGGCAAATCTGAATTGGAAGTTACAAATGATACTTGAGGATTTCTCAATACCTGTCGTGTACGTAGGGAATAACGACATTCAGGTTGATCTTCTGACTGAGTATCAGAGGAAGAGAGTACAGGATCAGGAGGATTGTCAGAGTCTGTCACATTAGTCTGGGTTGGAACATCATTATCATCACATACTAACTTCATATGATCCAAATGCGATTCTTTATACTGACCAGTACTAATCTCTCTAACCTTATACTTATTACCAGTGATATGTTCAACTACGCGATAAGGACCAACAAACCTTTGATCAAGCTTTGGCATAGCAGACGTTTTGTTAAAATTAGTCAGCATAACTCTCGAACCTACTTTGATTTTGGATGGCTTTACTCGAGTATTTGCGACTCTTGTAAATTCTGCTGTTGATTTATGAAGTGTTCACGGATTCTTCTAAAAACACTTTGAGCTAAGCTGGTACGAGTGCTACGAAATCATCAGGGTTATAATTTGGTTCGGATTAGAATATAACAACTCAAAGGCAAACGTTTATTCTACCCCAAATACAATGCATAATGTGGAGTGTACCTATAGAAACATTGTAAGCAGAATTTATAGCACACTGCACATCAGGTATAACTTCATCCCAAGTTTCACTATTGGGATTGATAGTGGCTCTCAAGACATCAAGTTTTTCTATTGGTTCGTTTCCGCTAACCCATTGCTGGCAGGATGATGAGGAACAAGGGTTTGGATTTAGTGATCTTGTACAAGGTACAAAAATTTTTCCCAAGAATTTCATTACAGAATTCACCTCCATTATCTGTTACTAGGGAACTTAGGAGTGGAAATGCCTGCAGATAATGCGTTCTTTAAACGCTTTAGCTACTGTTCTCGGCAGTCTTATCTGCAATGGGGAACTAACTCACAATATCTGGTTGAAATGGTCTACCATAACACCCCAGATGTTTGTTACCTTGGAGGGAACTTTGGGAAAATTAGTTAACAAATCTAGCGCAACTCTTTCCCAGGTTCGCTAGAAAGTTGGATACACTTGGATTGGATTAGGACCATTAGCATTCCCTTTATGTTGCATGCGACACTACATTTCCTAACATACTCAGAATATCAGTTGCCATACGAGGCCAAAATATTTCAATCGGGCTTGTTTTACTGAACGATCCATACCAGGGTGTGCAACACCTGGTTAAAATCGTGAACTAGCTGCAAGGCCACATTCACTAGTGACTGTGGAATTACTAACTGGTATACTCTTCTGCTTGGAGTACCCAACTCGGCTGTTCGATACAGTAATTCTTGGTTCATGAGAAAGTCACTGATGGGAGCTGGTGGTTTCACAGTCAGAATAAGATCTTCCTGGAGCAGGAATCGTATCACCAGAACACAAGGGATCGGTTCTTTCTTACTGGAGGAATGAACAAACTCGGGGGAGTGGATGACCCCCGTTGAAAAATTAACGCTATAACACGCAATATGAGCAAGGGAGAACGAATCTACTATCTCAAACTGCAAGCACAGGAGAAAAGAAATGAACACGGTGAACAATGCTGATATTCTGAGTCGCACACAGTGACATGAGGTATCAGCAATAAAGAAACTACACTTACAAACTTTAACAACGTGGAAGTTACTCGAGAAATAACTTCTTACAATGCACTGATTACTGTCAACTAGGATGGGATCACAATCTGAAACAAAAGGGGACAACAAACACTCAAGTGAGCACACTAGCCACAGAAAACTCTTTCTGCACGGCTTGTGGCATCAGCAAGAGATGGCATAACTCTTTTGCAAGTAAAGTTCTCTCAAAGCGTCCCCTGGGAAGGAACGAATACTTGAACAAGTCGCCATCGCAAGGATAGTAGCACATCCGCGTGCACGATATTGTGGCTGGAGTCCAACAGGAGTGACAGTATTACTAGTGCCTGACCGCTCGGCTACGTTAATAAGTAATTCACGGATCTATAGGAACTTAATCTGAACTTCACATTTCGAGCACTTTAACAAATCTCAGATACAAGCTGTGAGAAACAAACACATTGCTCGAGGGCTAGGTATTGTCGCAGTCAGTAAGGGAATGTGAGGATGATGACAGGAGCAGCAATAGCCTGAGGGGTCTGAGTGTCGACATTCACTAAAGTTCATTTGGGACGGTATGTGAGACATAATGGCAAAGTAACACGAAAACAAATAAAAGCAAAAATAATGAACATAAAAATGATATAAAATTCTAGAATTGAAATGAAAAAAAATATACAACTAAATTCTGCAGAATAATTTCTAAATACACTGCGAGAAGAAAGAAAACTCAATTTAAAGGACTATTGACCAAGGGAAAAAAATTTATATTGAAATATACAAGTAAAAATATTACTGGAGACTGAATTAAATTCAAAATGAGCTGTCTTTACTCTTGCTAATAAAAAAATTAATTAATTAAAATTTTTAAACAATGTGAAAGTGAAAATAAAATTATTAAATTGTTAAAAATGGAAATTTAAGTATTTTCTAAGAATGCATAGACAAAATTAAAATATAATGCACAAAATATCAATAAAAGAAAAGAATTCACTGCAGAACAGTTCAACAAAATAATTCACTTCAGAACAAGTGCAACAAAATAAAGTATAGAAATAATCACTGCAGTAATAAGTTGCACTGGGAAAACTCAGGTAAAATAATGAATTAAAATTATGAAGAAAAAAAAAATAAACTGATTGAACACTTTAACTCTTAATTGTAAATTAGACAAAACAATTTACTCAACAGAGTAAGGAAACACTTTACGTTAAAAGTAATTGAAATTGCATCAAGAGTGAATTTGTTCAAGAATATAAAAATATGAAAAAAAAATTAAAACACAGGTACAAAACAGGGAATATAACACTTACAATGACGGAGCACACTTCTTAAATTAATATTCTTACAACAAAATTCTGCTGTGACTGATACAACAAAAATCTTGCTGTGACTGATACGACAAAAATTTTGCTGGCAAAAATAATGGTACACAGTCTGCGAAAAAATTAGAGAAATGAGACACTGTTGGCATACGAAAAAAAAATGACACATAGAAATAAATGGAAAATTTGGTATACTGGGGTAAATATCACTGCAGAATACAACGCTGAAAGAATACAATAAAAAAAAATTGAATCACTTCACACAGAGTGACTGACTGGTACACTACACAATAATACTTACTACAGACGAGTAGCATAAGAAAAACACAGCAGAATAATATAAGTGAAAACACTGAAAAAATATTCTAAAAATACTGAGTCAAAGAAAATACTGCGTTTACACTGAAAACACAAGGTTTAGAGTACACAAGCAATTTTACTATAAATGTCTCACACACGCAAATGTCTTTAAATGCAAGAAAATGTCTCAAAAAAATTTTCACTGAAGTGGAGAGTAGTAGACGGGCGGTGACGGGGTGACGAGGTGAGATATTGTCCTGTGGGCGGGCGGTGTTTCCTCCTACAACCCACACACTGTTGTCGTGAAGAAATGTGCGTTCTAGCGAACTCACATAACTGGCTTTATTCTCGTTGGCACCAGCTACAATCTCTTGACCAATTATGTGAGCCAAAAGTACTAGGACCCCGGGACAAGGGTGCAAACAACCACAGGTAGATGAGTGGGTGGCTGGTGGAGAGAGTGGGGGGTGTGACTCTCGCTGGGGTACTGCCGCGCACCCCGGGTGGTGGGAGAGAGAGTGGTGGGGGGGGACGCTGGGGGTCTGCCGCACACCCCACTCACCCACGGTGGCTTAATAACCCACTCTATGCCACAGGAATGGTAAAAACCACTCTTAGCATCCAACAGGAAGCACAAAGCGATATACACAATACTTGAGAGGAACGTGGCTTACTTCTTACTGCGTGGCTTACTTCTCTCTCTCAGCTGGGTTAGAAGCTGGGTTGGCTGACTGGCTTACCCCACGAGAATGGATGACTGGAAGACGTGTAACGATGCACAAAGCACGGAGGAGCAGTTGGATGACAGGAGACAGGCTGGATGATAGGCTGACTGGCGTTCACTTCCACAGTCTGGCTTACTGACTGGCTTAATTGCAAAATCCGGGTCAACCCCTCGGAGATTGAAGCAATTAGCACACGAACTAAGCCAGGAAACTTGAAACGGCTACAACAGGCTTGTAGGATGAAAGCTGTGAGGGGAGTCAGGCTTGGCTGGTGGTGCCGGAGGGTAGAGCTGGTGGTTGGAGAATCACCTTTGACCCTGCCGCTACTCACAACAGTCTTCAAACGCCTTGAATTACCCTTAAAAACGTAAATCCACGCTCCACACCGCTGTACACCATTTATCATAAGGGTTCTTGAATGGAGATATCGTAGGATAAGGTAGACACACTTGTAGGATGGTAGGTGTATTGTCAGACTGAGATGAGAGATGGAGCCGGGTGCCTAGCCTGTTCACGCCTTGTAGGTCTGCCGCCGAGTGAAGGACGGGACAGGGGGATCACTGCCCATGTGTATCCCCATGACGTCACACAAAGCCAGGCCTACGAGGGATCTCGTGTCTAAAGCACAGGGATGATACTAATATGCTATGCTATATAATACTGGGAATACAGGGATCAGCAACTATGCTGACATCTAGGCTGGAATATTGCTGCACTCTAACAGCACCTTTCAAGGCAGGTGAAATTGCCGACCTAGAAAATGTACAGAGAACTTTCACGGCGCGCATAACGGAGATAAAACACCTCAATTACTGGGAGCGCTTGAGGTTTCTAAACCTGTATTCCCTGGAACGCAGGAGGGAGAGATACATGATTATATACACCTGGAAAATCCTAGAGGGACTAGTACCGAACTTGCACATGAAAATCACTCACTATGAAAGCAAAAGACTTGGCAGACGATGCACCATCCCCCCAATGAAAAGCAGGGGTGTCACTAGCACGTTAAGAGACCATACAATAAGTGTCAGGGGCCCGAGACTGTTCAACTGCCTCCCAGCACACATAAGGGGGATTACCAACAGACCCCTGGCAGTCTTCAAGCTGGCACTGGACAAGCACCTAAAGTCAGTTCCTGATCAGCCGGGCTGTGGCTCGTATGTTGGTTTGCGTGCAGCCAGCAGCAACAGCCTGGTTGATCAGGCGCTGATCCACCAGGAGGCCTGGTCACAGACCGGGCCGCGGGGGCGTTGTCCCCCGAAACTCTCTCCAGGTAAACTCCAGGTAAACACACAATTTACTCTTCATAACATTGTTTTTCCTGAACACTCTGGGATTTTCAGAATGGCACACTAGCAATGGCTTCACTTTGAAATCCCCACTAGCATTAGTGCAGAACATTAGCATCAGCCTGTCTTTCATAGGCTTGTGTCTTGGCATTGCTTTTTCCTCTTGTGTAATGAAGGTCCTCTTTGGCATTTTCTTCCAAAAGAGGCCTGTTTTGTCACAACTGAACACTTGTTCAAGTTTCAGTCCTTCAGCCTCTATGTACTCCTGGAATTCATGCACATATTTTTCAGCCGCCTAGTGGTTCGAACTGGCAGCCTCACCATGCCTTACCACACTGTGTATGCCAGTACGGTTCTTAAATCTCTCAAACCAGCCTTTGCTGGCCTTAAATTCACTCACATCACTATTTGCAGGCATTTTCTTTACCAAATCGTCATGCAACTGCCTAGCCTTTTCACAAATAATCGAAGTCATAAGAGTATCTCCTGCTAATTGTTTCTCATTTATCCACACCAATAATAACTTCTCAACCTCTTCGAGTACTGGTGATCTCATTTTTGTCTGCATAGTTACCCCCTTTGCAACAACAGCATCCTTGATTTCCTTTTTCTTGGCCACTATGGAATATAAGGTGGTGTAGGGTTTATTATACATCCTGGCCAGTTTGGCCACACTTGTACCACTTTCATATTGGTCAGTGATAGTTTTCTTAAATTCAATAGTATTTCTCACCTTTTTTTCCACAGGCTTGGCACTAGGAGCTTTCTTTGGAGCGGTGGTAGCTTATTTAGTACTTGCAAGCACTAAAATAAATGGAATATTACAAAATATTTTGCTGGAGCATGTGAGGGAACCTTCGCTCCATGGTAAACAATGCCAGACTGGCTGCTGCCACGGCTCACGCCATGGGTACGCGCCTGGGAAGAATTACGGCTCGCTAGTCAACTTATGAAAAGCGAGCCCATGTTTATACGAAAATAACCCTATGATTGGCGAAATTTACGATTGCCGGGAACTACGAAAAGCGAGGGACCACTGTACCTATTTCCTCTCAGTTTTCACCCAGGAAAATACTAGCGATATTCCTGAAATAATAGATTACGTAGGACAGGATGATAATAAACTATGTGCGATTGCGGTAACTAGTGACATGGTCCTCAGACAAATAGAGAGACTAAAATGTAAAAAATCCCCAGGTCCTGATGAACTGTTTGCAAGGGTGCTAAAGGAATGTAAAGAGGAACTTAGCATACCTTTGGCTAATCTTTTTAACATATCACTACAAACTGGCATAGTGCCTGATAAGTGGAAAATGGCAAATGTAATACCTATTTACAGGGCAGGTGACAGGTCCTTGGCTTCGAACTATAGACCAATAAGCCTTACCTCCATAGTGGGAAAATTTACCGAAGCAATTCATAGCCATCTTGACAGGCACGGATTGATTAATGATTCTCAACACGGTTTTACAAAGGGGCATTCCTGTCTTACGAATTTACTAACTTCTTTCACTAATGTGTTTGAGGAGGTAGATCATGGCAGTGAATATGATATTGTGTATATGGACTTCAGTAAGGCTTTCGATAGAGTTCCACACCAGAGGCTATTGAGGAAACTTAGGGCACACGGAATAGGAGGAGAAATTTTTTCCTGGGTCGAGGCATGGCTGACAAATAGACAGCAGAGAGTTTGCGTAAATTGGGAGAAATCAGAATGGGGGAACGTCACAAGCGGTGTTCCTCAGGGGTCAGTGTTGGACCCGTTGTTGTTCACAATTTACATAAACAACATAGATGAGGGAATAAATAGCGACATAAGCAAATTTGCTGATGACACCAAAATAGGCCGTCCAATTCATTCTAATGAGAACATTAGAGTGCTCCAGGATGAGTTGAATAGACTGATGCAATGGTTGGAGAAGTGGCAGATGCAGTTTAATATTGACAAATACAAAGTTCTAAATGTTGGACAGTTAAATAACCATGCAACATGTAAACTAAATAATGTAGATCTTAATACTACCGATTGCAAAAAGGATTTAGGAGTTCTGGTTAGCAGTAACCTAAAACCAAGACAACAGTGCATTAGTGTTCACAATAAAGCTAACAGAATTCTTGGCTTCATATCTAGAAGTATAAATGATAGAAGTCCTCAGGTTGTTCTTCAACTCTATATATCCTTGGTTAGGCCTCATTTAGACTATGCTGCTCAGTTCTGGTCACCGTATTACAGAATGGATATAAATGCTCTGGAAAACGTACAAAGGAGGATGACAAAGATGATCCCATGTATCAGAAATCTTCCCTATGAGGATAGACTGAGGGCCCTGAATCTGCACTCTCTCGAAAGGCGTAGAATTAGGGGGGATATGATCGAGGTGTATAAATGGAAAACAGGAATAAATAAAGGGGATGTAAATAGTGTGCTGAAAATTTCCAGCCAAGACAGGACCTGCAGCAATGGTTTCAAGTTGGAAAAAATCAGATTCAGGAAGGATGTAGTAAAGTACTGGTTTGGTAATAGAGTTGTGGATGAGTGGAACAAACTCCCGAGTACAGTTATTGAAGCTAAAACGTTGTGTAGTTTTAAAAATAGGTTAGATAAATACATGAGTGGGTGTGAGTTGAACCTGACTAGCTTGTGCTGCTGGGTCTGGTACAGTGCTCCATCCTTGAGTGGGGATGACCAGACTGGGTGGGTCATTGGGATAATCCGGTGAAGAGTCATTGGTCTAATCCGGGGGGGGAGGGAATGGACCTGCTCTGCATGGGTCAGTAGGCCTGTTGCAGTGTTCCTTCTTTTTTATGTTCTTATGTTCCGGACGGTCGCCGAAACATGAGTTTTTCATGAAACTCGAGGCCAAATTTTTCCAAAAAAACTCGCTAAAGGTCGAATTTCACGAAAGTCGAGGCTGCCGAAACTCGAGGGTCCTCTGTATACATTTCCCTATGCAGAAATGAATGGTACATGCAAACTAAACAATAATTAAATGCCACTTACCTTTATTGTTGAGATGTTGATGAATGATGTTCCAGCAGCAGGGGAGATTCTATTGTTTGGAAGGGGAATCTCCTTCCATAAAGACTTCAGGTACCACATCCTTTGCTGGGGTTACCTCCCTTCTTGGTTTTTTAATGCCACTAGGACCAGCTTGAGAATCACTGGACCCCTGTTGGACAAAATATATGTCCAGAGAGCTCTGTTTCTCACATGCCCTTAGGATTTCCCTAAAATGGGACTCAAGAGTTCCATTGTACATGTTGCCAATACGTTTTGCAACAGCTGTGACAGGATAAAATTCGTCCATAAATGCTTGCACCTTTGTAAACATTGTACACATTTCCTTAATCCTTGACGAAGGCAACTTCCTCCATCTCTCTTCCTCCTGCTCTGAAGCACATTGCTGAGCTGTGATCTGTTGCTGTTGTGCCTCAAGCTCTTGCAGCTCTGCAATGGTTAGTTCATCATCGTTCTGCACTAACTCTTCCACATCCTTGTCACAATTCTCCAACCCCATGGACTTCCCCAATGACACAATTGATTCCACAACTAGCATAGGCTCTTGAGGGTTAGCCACAAACCCTTCAAAATCCCTCTCTTGTACACATTGTGGCCACAGTTTTCTACAAGCAGAGTTCAAAGTCCTGCAAGTCACTCCCTACCAATCCTTACCTGTAAGGTTTATGCAACTGAAAATATTGAAGTTGTCTTACCAAAACTCTCTTTTGAAACACTCCTTTTGTGTAGAGTTTCTTAAAGTTTGAAATGACCTGCTGGTCCATGGGCTGGAGGAAAAGATTTGTATTAGGAGGCAAAAATTTAACTTTTCTGAAGCTAAACTCCCGCGCAATTTGTTCTTGCAAATCGTGAGGATTAGCAGGAGGATTCATTGTCCATTATCAGGAGGCACTTGAGTGACAGTTTCTTTTCCAGGAGGTAATTTTTCACTGTAGGGTCAAACACACCATAAAACCAGTCCAGGAAAATTTCCTTAGTGACTCATGCCTTACTGTTTGATCTCTACATCACACACAAATTACCCTTGACGATATTGTTTTTCTTGAACACTCTGGGAGTGTCAGAGTGATACATGAGCAAAGGTTTCACTTTGTAATCACCACTAGCATTACTGTGTAACATAAGTGTGAGCCTGTCTTTCATAGGCTTCTGTCCTGGGAGTGCTTTTTCATCCTGAGTAATGTAGGTCCTGTTTGGCATTTTCTTCCAAAATAGGCCTGTTTCATCACAATTGAACACTTGTTCAGGTTTTAAGTTTTCAGTCTCAATGTACTTCTTAGAGTCCTGCACACATTTTTCAGCCGCTTTTTTGTGTGAACTGGCAGCCTCACCATGCCTTATCACACTATGTTTACCACTATGATTCTTAAATCTCTCAAACCAGCCTTTGCTGGCCTTAAATTCATCAGTATCATCACTATTTGGAGGCATTTTCTTAATGAAATCATCATGCAACTGCCTTGCCTTTTCACATATTATTGACTGAGAAACACTATCTCCCGATAATTGTTTTTTGTTTATCCACACCAACAACAGTCTCTCCACCTCTTCAATTATTTGCAATCTCTGTTTTGAAAACATACTTGCACCTTTCACAACAACAGCTTCTTTGATTGTGTTTCTGTTCGCCATGGTAGTAGTGATGGTTAAATGGGGTTTGTTACATAGCCTTTCCAACTCAGACATGTACACTCCACTTTCATATTTTTCAATGATCTCTTTTTTCATTTCCATTGTAATTCTCACCCTTTTTACCACAGGCTTGGCACTAGAAGCTTTCTTGGGGCCCATGGTGGCTTATTTAGCAGTTACAAGCTCTAAAAACACTGGAAGAATATAAAATATATTACAGGTACATGTGGGATTGACTGAAATGACTTGTAAACACTTGCGGTACATGGAGTCTTGGAGTGGCTGGGCCCGCTCAGGTTGCGCTCTGGCCACATGGACACGTCCGGGACGAAAGCTGTTAAACAAGTTTTTTGGCATTGGTAGAGTCAATTTTTTGATGCCAAAGAGCGCCGTTGGTCAATTTTGGCATTAGTCGATGCCACTGTTGTTTGAGGGTCCACTGTTCATATGGATTTTATATTTATAGTCTCAGTTTCTTGGCCTCATTTGATACAATGGAAAATATTTTGTAGAATTAGAGGTTTCTGTAAGCTAAATTTCATTTCACTTGGGTTTGAGAGATTGAGATGGAGGATGATTGTCAATCATTTGCAGACTAAAAGTAGCTTGGAATTAAGTTCAAAGTAGTGGAAATGTCCAATTTTTCCCAATCTTCAAGAGTAAACAAATCATGTGCGTCCAATACGCTTGCAACTGGCTGGTTTAATATGAGGTCATGAATGTGTTGATATTAGTCAATAGTCAATTTTATTTCTTTGCAACTGAATACATTGAGATTATATACAGTGGAACCACAAATTTTGAACTTAATCCATTCCAGAAGCTAGTTCAAAATTCGAAAAGTTTGAAAAGCGAAGCAATATTTTCCTTAAGAAATAATGGAAATACAATTAATCCATTCCAGAAACCCAAAAATATTTTATAGAGATTAATTATAGTTTCACATACACACAACAAATATAGTGTACAATTATGTATGTATTAAAAAATTAAAATAAACATGCAAAATAACATTTTTACTTGCCTTTATTGAAGATTAGTGACGGCATCTGGAAGACAGGGAGGAGGAGAGAGGGAGTTGGGGTTAGTGTTTGGAAGGGGAATCCCCCTCCACAAGGACTTTAGGTATCAAAGCCATTTCTGGGGTTACTTCCCTTCTCTGTCTTTTAATGCCACTAGGACCAGCTTGAGAGTCACTGGACCCCTGTCTCACAAAATAACTGTCTTCAGTCCTCTGTTTCTGGCACGTCTTTAAGATTTCCTAAAATGGGACACGGTTCTGTCACTGAACTTGTTGCAAAGATGTCTTGTTTCAGCTTCCTCAGGGTGGTACTTCTCTACAAACATTTGGACATCATTCCACTTGGTGCAAATCTCCTTAATCTTTAAATCGGCATGCAACTTCCTTGCCTTTTCACAAATAATCGTCTCTGAAACATTATCACCTGCCATTTCTTTATCCTTGATCCACACCAGCAACAACTTCTCAACCTGATCGATTGTCTGTGGTCTTTTTTTGGTTAGCAAGTTAACACCTTTTGCAACATCAGCTTCCTTGATTTGCTCTTTCTTTGCCAGGATAGAAACGATGGTTGATTTGTTTTTCCCATACATCCTAGCGAGCACAAAAAGTTTCAAACCACTCTAATGCTTCTCTATTATTTCCTTTTTCACATCTATGGTGTTTCTCACTTTCTTTACCATGGGGTACCACTAGCAAGTTTCTTTGGGCCCATGGTAGCTTATTTCACGGTCCCACAAGCAATGAATTAATCGTAAAATGTTTGAATGAGAGTGCAGGTTAGTGTTCACTCATGCATCAACAAAACCAGACTGGTTCATGGCGCCTGCATGGGGACATGGATAGAGTGGGGTGGCGGACAGGTCCAGTACCCGGCAGCTCGAAAATAGGGACAAGTTCAATATTAGGGTCAAAATTGGTTCGAAAAGCAGTCAATTTTCGAAGTTTTTGATGAGCGATACATTTGATATTTGAGGTTTCACTGTAATTACAGTAATGTGTTGCAGTACAAAGAGAGCCACTATCATGCCTAGGCATTATGGGCAGACTTAATTTAATGGCTTACAGACTACTTAATACTTAAGAAATTTATTGTAGTTTAAGTTGTACAATAGTTTCAATAGTACAATTATTATAATTATACAGTTGTATGAATTAGAGCAAATCTTTTTTGTGTGTGAATAAAAATTTGAAATGAAAAGCAAGCATATTCAAAGAAGTTCCTGGAGAGGTGACGAATGAACAGAGAAAATGTTATTTTAGTGTCAGGAATGTCTTTCATTATTTATTCTGGACCCTATTTTGAAAATGGTTTTTCTTGAATTTTGTGTGAAATTTGAAAAATTAGTATTTTCTGATCACTTTATTGAGTAGTTGAAATAGGTAAATGGGCAGTTTCTTGTACTCAATCAATAGAATGAAAGGAATTCTAACGTCATAGCTATGAATTTGGTCGACTGGAAAGCTGGACCTCTTCAAGGGGGGCTCCTTGTTGTGGTGAAGAGGCTCTTGGCCTGAGGAATCAGACCTGTCGGTCTCCTTTCTCAGACCGAACCTAATTACCCCCCAATCCCCCCCTCCCTATCCCATCCTCCCCATCCTCCCCTTTTTCCTTTCCTCCTCCTCCTCCCCACCCCTCCCTTTTGTCCTTCCTCTTTTTGGCCTTTGGGATTTCTCCCACAGGCACGCTAGTTCCTAGGTAGGGGAAAGGATACCGGGGTCCATCCCATTCCATTGAGGTTCATGGCGGTGGCGTAGTTTGCCGTGGAATCTGGATCGCCTGGGGATGTCCCAATCCCTCTATGGTACCCCGGAGTAGCTTTGGGTGTCTTTCGGGCGACGGGTGTATCTCTGGAAGCCACCTTTTGGATTCCAGGGGTGGTGGACAAAGGAGGTATGCTTTGTGGCGGATATCCGGCCGCCCTCTCTTTTGTCCACCGAGGTAGCTCGGCAGATGTGAGGTTGCTATCCTGGATTGCTGGTTTACTGGCATGAAAGATAGGGTATGGCATGGGTTCCATGCTGCATCTGCGCTACTAGCAGTGCTGAGGTCCTCTTGGGTGCGGAGGGAGATTTCCGGCCCTTTCATTCCTCCTGGGTACTATTCCTCCCCGCTCCCCCCTTTTTTTATTCTTTTTTTAATTTTTATTTTCTTTTCTTTTTTCTTTTTTTTTCTTAAAAACAAAAAGCAAAGGAGTAACCTAACCATGGAGAACCCAATCCATGAACCCACTACCCCCAAGCCCCTTCTTGATATCGCACCCCATTCTGACCCTGCCTTGTTTTTAGACCACTCTTTGGACACTCCTGATGCCCCTGTACCTCTTGCTGGTGCTTTTTCCTCACCTGCTTCAGGTACCAGGGCTTCAACTGATTCCTTCGATTTGTCTGGCCTCCACTATCCTTTGACTATGCTTCCGGCCTCTCCCTCTATGGTGCAGCAATTTTCGAATCGCCAGCCTGTTTCACACCAGACCAACTCTGGTCCTACTCCTAAATGCCAATGTCAATCTCCTGATGATGCTCCTTCGTTACCTTCCCATTCTACTTGGAAAAGACTGACACATCATGCACTCCCTCTCCACGCTCAGTTTCGGACCACACAATGGACTAAATTCTTTACTTTAAGACCGACTTCTTCTTCTGCCTATCTTTCTGACCATAGTATTGGCAGAGCACTCCTGCATCATGTTGGTTGAGATATTTCATGCTCTAAAGAGCAATACGCGCATCGTCACTGTCCAGAATGCTACCCAAGCTGATGATCTTTCTCTCCTTTCGAATATCGATACTACTCCTATCACTATTGAAAAACATCTTTCTCTCAATTCTTGTAGTAGTACTGTTATTCTGCCCCATACCATAGTCCAACAGAATTTCCAGTCATGTGGCAATGACATTCTTGAACAGCTGGAACTCCAGGATCTCCCAATCCTCAAAGTAGACACTTATGTCCTTCCTGCCCGTGGGCTGAGACGTTACCCTTGCAATGTGGCTCGTTTAACTTTTGACAGCTGAGAACTCCCATCCTCTGTATATGTCGCGGGACATCGCTTACAAGTTCGAAAGGTGATACCTACACCGCAACAGTGTAGAAATTGCTGGCGTTTTGGTCACCCAGCAAAATATTGCAGATCTATAGCTGAATGCCCAGTCTGTGGAGCCGACGACCATTCTAATACATCTTGCAGTCAACCTCCATTTTGCCTTAATTGTAATGAAGCTCACCCTTCGTACTCCCACCGTTGCCAGGTCTACTTAAATGAACGTGAAATCCATTGCCTCAAAGAGGCAGAAGGTCTCCCTTATGTTATGGCAGTTACTCATCTCTGCCTCCAAGGGAGACTACCCCGTGTTTCTTATTCTTGTGTTTCAAAACATCCCCCCACTTCTGGGGTCCCATCTTCTGCAGCCTCCTCTGTTGTTACCCCTCCCATAGCCACTCCGGCATCTAATCCTTTTGCTGTCCTTGGCTCTGACATCCCGACTACAACTCAGTCTGTTCTCACATCTTCGCGTCCTTCCTCACAAGCCCCAGTGTCGACAAGACCTCGTACAACACCTTATACCAATCGCCCCTCTACTTCTCAGAAGTCAAAAAAATCCATATTGCTCAAATCTTCTTTGCCCCTTCCTTGCCTTCTTCCACCTCCACACTTTACCTTTCCAGTCTCTGTGCCTAGTTCTTCCCCTCTCTCTGGCTCTATTACAAGTGTGGAGATTCACCCTCCCTCCTCGTACATGCCTTCACCCCGTCCCCTCCCAAGTTTTCTCTCCTCTGCCACCGTTCCCAGGTTTTCAGCCTCGTTTCTGTCCCACCCCCTCCACTCATCTCATCTCTTACACCTCTTGTCCCCCTGAACTTTGGTAAGTCCCATTACTCTCCCAGTCTTACTCATCACACCCTCACCCCTTCAACCTCCAATATGGTCTCTCCCATACATCTTTTGAATTTCATAAACACTTGAACCATTACAGAATATATTGCGAGACTAAACCTTCCATGGACACTGATTCACTTCCTTTCCTTTTCTTCCTCTCCGCCATCTTCACAAACCCCATTCTCGCAACGCACCATTCCTTCGCTGCTTGAACTTTTCAATGCCACCACACATTGACTTTTCTAACCCCGTCTAGTCCGTAGGGTGGCCTTTTTCCTACAGATTCCTGTGTTTTCTCATTGCAATCATGCCTATTTACAGTGGAATATCCACGCCACAAGGGGTAATCGGGGTGATCTTCAGTTGTTGCTTTCCTGGGGCGCCCCTGTTTGTGCTTGCTTACTAAGAACCAAAATTACACTCACTATTTCCACCTTTCCTCCAGCTATAATTTTAATTGTATGCTTCGATTCCTTTCTCAGATGGGACCTGAATGAAAGCCCCTTCTTCTATGCCATGAATTTCCGTACTGTCCAACATTTGTCCATACCGTGCTGCATACACTGCAGCCCATATCCACTTGAATAATTGGTTTACAATATGTTCTTTTATATCTCTCTCCTTCTCGAAGCATTTTCAATCCCAGGCTTTGCCTTCTTGTTTCATCCTACCACCCACCACTTCTACTACTTGTGATTTTTAATGCCTCATTTCCTCTGGGGGGGTCTTCATTGTGACTCATGTGGCATCCAGTTGGAAGCTTTTCCTCGCCTCTCCACCCCCTCCATGTTTAATTTGTGGTACGCCCACCCATGTTGATACTCTACACATACTTCTCTCTTGCATCGATCGATCAGTCTGCTCTTCCTCCACTGCACTAGACTTCCACCTGGTCACGTTCACCCGGACTTACATGACAGCATCATTTTCCATCATTCCTTAGCTTTCTCCTTCATATTCACCACCTTTCCGTAGCACTCGCTGGCAATTTGATCCGGCAAAATTTGGGACCTTTACTCGCAACACACTGCTTTAGTGAGGGTTTTGTTTGCCCCTCTTATCTTCCATTGATGAGCTCCAAACCTCTCTCGACGTCAGTTATACGCAAGCTTCTCATTCTATACCCCAAACCTCAGGCAAGCTATTCTCCGAAGTGTGTGCTTGGTGGCTCCTGCCCTGCGCTCTGCTGTACATTTGAAATGCTCAGCATGGGTCAGGTACCAATACCGAAGAACCAGTGAGACCTTCTTAATTTAACAGAAGCGTGCGATCGCTTGCCGTGTCATGTGTGCGATGCTAAATGCACTTGCGGTGAGAACTTTGTTTCCCCATCACCTATGCTTCCTCTTATGAGGTGCAGGTCTGTAAAAAAGTGAGGAAATTGAGTGGTAAAATACTCTCCTGACCGGCTTCCTGTCTCTGCGGGTTGCCGGGATTGATGTAAGCAGACCGCTCTTGACCGTTGGCCATTGAAATTGGCACTCATCAGTCGTATTTCCCTGGGGCTCCATCTATGCACCCTCGTTCTTTCCTCAAAGTCACCAGAGAGTTTGTACCCTGGACTTTTCTTCTCTCAGAGAAGAACAGTAATAATGTGCCCTTAACATCTTCAGGAACTGAGCAACACTCTCAGCTTGCCGATCATCAGCAGCTTTGGAAAACCCTCACAACATTCATATTCGTATGTACAACAATTACAATCAGTCAGACCTTTAGTCCTCTTACTCACTCTTCAATCTTATTTGGGCACAAGGAGTTCTTCCCCAGGCGTGGAAAATCCCTGCCATTTTCTCAACCTTTTTCCCTTTCCCAAGCCGGGTCTACCGGACATGATGCCTCCACGAATCGACCCATCGCTCTTACTAGTGCATTTGCAAAGTGATGGAACGTCTGGTAAATCTCCGGTAAATGTGGTATTTAGAGAACACACAACAGTCCCCTCCGCTAGTCAATATGGCTTTCGTAAGGGTCCGTTCACCATTAGACCCCTTACAACTTGGATAAATATATCCTAATGCCTTTGCAAATAATCACTCAGTTATGCCATATTTTTTGACCTTGAGAAAGGCATATGACACACTTGGAGGTATAATATTTTTGGCCCCAAGCCCACTCCTTAGGCCTCCAAGGCAGTCCTACCATCCTTCCTTAAGAACTTTCTAACTGACAGCACTTCTGTGGTTCGAGTCAATAATGTGCTTTTACCAGGACTTTCATCGCAAGCTGAAGTGTCCATCAGGGATGTGTACTTACACAACACGTCTTTCCTCCTTGCTATAAATGATTTGGCCCTCTGTTCTTTCCACCCAATATTTGGTCCATCACCTATGTTGATGACTTTCTATTGCTTTGCAGGTGCTGACGGTCATCTCATTTGCAGTTTCTCTATTGCAATGCAGACCGACCAAGTTTCCAATTGGGCCAGTACCAAAACTCACCAATTTCTTTCCACTAGATGCTCTGGTCATCTCCGATCATCCTTTGTAACTCTATGGCTTCTGTATCTCGAAACATGATAGTCAGGTTTCTAGGCCATCTCTTTGACTGTAGGTTATCTGGGAAACCTCACATTACCTCCTGAAGGCAACATGTCACAGCTGCTAAACCGTTCTTAAACCCTTGCTCATCTTTCCCTGTGAGCTGATCGTCGAACGTCTCGCTTCGCCTATATTCAGCTCTCGAAAAACAAAATCAATTATGGTGAACCACATTTATTCAGCGGCCTCGGCCCTCCTGCTACTCTCTCTAGCCTTGACCCCATCAATCACCAAGTATTAACGTTTTATGCCTTGGTGCTTTTCGCCCTCCCCTGTTGAGAGCCTCTATGCAGAAGCGACAGATTCCATCCTTGTCTGATCGCCGTGATGGCCCATAGCCTTCTCTACTAATGTACGCCTCTCACGATCTCCACAATCTGTTCCATTTTTAGAATGCCACCGATTTTAAGTAGACACTCTTATTTGTTTTGTTCGAGCCGCCCCTGTTTGCTCCATCCCTTTTCCTTCGCCTTACATTCGCTCTTGTCTTCCTTCAGTTACCACCATTATATTTTCATGTAGCATCTCACTTTTCCCTACCCCCCCTGGGAAGTTTCCCAGCTGTTCGTGTCTGTTCTTTCTCACTCCCTT
The DNA here is from genome assembly GCF_026875155.1 of Cherax quadricarinatus. Lineage (NCBI taxonomy): Eukaryota > Metazoa > Arthropoda > Malacostraca > Decapoda > Parastacidae > Cherax > Cherax quadricarinatus. The sequence goes on from NC_069475.1 coordinate 16,775,398, forward strand.
GCTCGAAAGCCCAACTGCCTAAGGTGGCTTTCCCGCTCCTCTCTTTTTCTTGATCAACTTTTCCACTCTCTTCTCATGCCATCGCTGTGTACACAGAAGGCTCTAAGTCTTCAGTGGTGTCGGATTCACAGCAAGTTTCCGACAGCGTCGTGCGAGGCATTACTATCTTCGCTAGCATTTTTCTGCTGAATTGTATGCCATCTTGCGCACTTATTCTTGTCACATCTATGCTGTGTTCATCATTTGTGGTAGTCCTCAGACTCCCTTATGCTCTACAGGCTATAAGACAATTGATACATCTAACCCCGAGTTATCTCCTATCCAACCTGCTACGCTGTAATCCTCTACCAAGCATAAAGACATTGTTTTTTTTGTTGGGTCCCTGGTCATGTTGATATACAAGGGACAATGAACAGGCAAACACAGCTGCATGCACGGTCAGCAGTACATGACCTACCAATTCCCTAAGAGTGTTCCATTTCTGGACTATTTGCTGCAATAGCACCCACATTCACACCCCGTTGGCATAACGTTGTCAACACTGCTCGGTAAAAAACTTCATTCTGTTTAAACCGAGCATAGTTGTGATGAATGGTTTGAAAAAAAAAAAACGACAAGTTGAAATTGAAGACACTTATTGCAACATTGGAACTTTATTCCATTATCTTTATGCATATGTTGCATGACGAGCAATGAGCATATGTTACTGGCCCGTCTTCTGTCATCATGCGAGGTTCGGAGACCACTCTCTCCCGCCTTCGCATTGGACCCACACTTGTCTTACTCATGGGTACCGCATGAAGGCATCCTGTTTCCTCTCTGTGATCAGTGTCAAGTTCCAGTATCGAGAGCCACATTCTGTTAGACTGCCCTTTCTATCAACGAGCATGCAGAATGTACCTCCAACGCGGCTTCGTTCTACTACTATACTCAAGTCTTTAACCTTCCATTCTTGCTGATGGACCCCTCTTTAATCTGACTCTCTCATTGACTATACAGGCTATACAGCCCGCGGCACTGTATATGGCCCTGGTGGCTTAGCAACTTCTTTGTGAGTACATTAATAATAATAATGCGTAGTTGAAAATAGGTAATTGGGCAGTTTCTTAGTACTCAATCAATATAATGAAAAGGAATTCTAAATGTCATGGCTATGAATTTTAGTCGACTTGGAACGCTGACCTCTTCAAGGGTGGCTTCCTTTGTCGGGTGAAGAGCTCTTGGTCTGAGAATTAGACCCTGTTGGTCTCCTTTCCTCAACTGAACCTAATTACCAACAATCCCCCCTTCCGCTATCCCATCCTCCGCCAATCCTCCCCCTTTTTTCCTTTCCTCCCGCCCCTCCCCACCCCTCCATTTTACCCATCCTCTTTGTGGCCTCTGGATTTTCCCACAGGAGTCACATGGTTTCCTAGGTGGGGAAAGGGTACCGGTGTCCAATCCTATTCCATTGAGGCTCTTGGCGGTGGTGTAGTTTGCCATGGAATCTAGGATCGCCTGGGATTCCTAATCCTCTTCCGGCATCCGGGAGTGGCTTTTTGGGTTCTTTCGGGCGACAGGTATATCTCTGGAAGCCACCCTTTCAGATTCCAGGGGTGGTAGGCCACAGGAGTATGCTTTGGTGCAGATACTACGCTGCACGTCCTCATTTGTCCACCAAGTAGCTCGGCTGATGTGAGGTTGCAAATCCAGATTGCTAGTTTATGAGGCATGAAGGGTAAGTTGTGGCACGGGTTTCCATGCTGCTCTGCTACTTGCGATGCTGAGGTCCGCTTGGGTGTGGAAGGAGATTTCTGGCCCTTTCATTCCTCCTAGGAAACTAGCCTCCCCGGTCCCACCTTTTTTATTCTTTTTTTATTGTTATTTTCTTTTTCTTCTTCTTGTTTTCTTAATAACAAAAAGAAAGAATTAACCTAACCATGGAGTCCCACATCCATGACCCCGCTACCCCCTGGGCCCTTATTGTTACGCACCCCATTCTGACCTCGCTCTTCTTTCTGGCCTCTCTGTGGACAATCTAAGGCATTACCGCTGCGGGGGCGTTTCGTCACTTCGCCTTCATGTGCCGGGGTTTTTGACTGACTCATTCGGATTTGTCTGACCTCCGCTCTCCTTTTGACTATGCTTACCGGCTCTCCTCTACTGTGGGCGGCAATTTTCGATCGCCACCCATCCCACATCTGACCAATGCTGATCCCGCGTCTAAACCCCAACGACAATCTCCTGATGATGTTCTTTGTTACCTTCCCATTCTCCTGGGAAAAGACCGACGACCGACACTCATGCACTCCATCTCCACACTCAGTTTCGGACCACACAATGGACTAAATTCTTTACTTTAAGACCGACTTCTTCAAACTGTCTATCTTTCCGACCATAGTACAGTGGACCCTCGCCCAAATATGGGCATCGATAAAGGATAAATTCGACTTGCGATATATTTTAAAGCAAAATTTTTGCCTCAACTAGCACTAAAAAACCCCGACCAATGCCTATTCGTTCCATTCGAGACACACCCACTTTGGCCTGAGCGCACCTCATTGTCCCATGGGTGCCAGTGTTTACAAGCCACCAGCCCCCACTGTCGCTCCAAACATACAATTGGAACATTTCATATTATCACAGCCTTTGTAGTGATTGCACCTGCAAAATAAGTCACCATGGGCCCCAAGAAAGCTTCTAGTGCCAACCCTACAGCAAAAAGGGTGAGAATTCCCTATGGAGATGAAAAAAGAGATCATTGCAAGTATAAAAGTGGAGTGCGTTTCTCGATTGGTCAGGATGTATAGTAAACCCAATCAACCATCACTACTATTGTGGGCAAGAAACGGCATCAGGAAGCTGTTCTTGCCAAAGGTGCAACTTGTTTTCGAAACTGAGATCACAACTGATAGAAGATGTTGAGAGACTTTTATTGGTGGGATAAACGAAAAACAGATAGCAGGAGATAGCATCTCTCAAGCGATCATATGTGAAAAGGCAAGGAAGTTGCATGACGATTTAATTAAAAAAATGCCAGCAACTAGTGGTGATGTGAGTGAATTTAAGGCCAGCAAAGGTTGGTTTGAGAGATTTAAGAAGCATAGCGGCATTCATAGTGTGATAAGGCATGGTGAGGCTGCCAGTTCGGACAAAAAAGTGGCTGAAAAATATGTGCAAGAATTCAAGGAGTACTAGACAGTGAAGGACTGAAACCTGAACAAATGTTTAATTGTGACGAAACAGCCTGTTTTGGAAGAAAATGCCAAGTAGGACATACATTACTCAGGAGGAAAAGGCACTCCCAGGACATAAGCTTATGAAAGCAGGCTTACTCTGTTAATGTTGCCAATGCTAGTGGTGATTGCAAAGTGAAGCCTTTATTGGTGCATCACTCTGAAACTCCCAGAGTTTTTCAGGAAAAACAATGTCCTCAAGGCTATTTGTGTGTGTGTGGAGGGCAAACATAAGGCATGGGTCACTAGGGACTTTTTCTAGGGATGGTTACACCATGCATTTGCCCCCAATGTAAAAAAATTAACCTAATTGAAAAGAAATTAGACCTTAAGTGCCTCCTGGCATTAGACAATGCTTCTGGTCATCCTTCAGACTTGGAAAGGGCGACTTTCTAGGGACATGAGCTTCATTAAGGTGAAGTTTTTGCCTCCTAATACCACCCTCTCCTGCAGCCCATGGACCACAGGTCATTTCCAACTTCAAGAAACTGTACACAAAAGCATGTTTGAAGGTGCTTTGTAGTGACCTCAGAAACTCAACTGACTCTAAGAGAGTTTGGAAAGATCACTTTACCATCCTCAATTGTGTAAACATTATAGGTAAGACTTGGGAGGAATTGACTAAGAGGACCTTGAACTCTGCTTGGAAAAAACTGTGGCCAGAATGTGTTGACAAAAGGGATTTTGAAGGGTTTGAGGCTAACCTTGAGAATCCTATGCCAGTTGAGGAATCCATTGTGGCATTGGGGAAGTCCTTGGGGTTGGAGGTTAGTGGGGAGGATGTGGAAGAGTTGGTGGAGGAAGACAATGAAGAACTAACCTCTGATGAGCTGCTAGATCATCTTCATCAGCATGAGGCCACATCTGAGGAAACTGCTTCGGAGGAGGGGATAGAGAAATTGAAGAAGTTGCCTAAATCTAAGATTAAGGAAATCTGTGCAATGTGGCTTAAAGTGCAAACCTTTATGGATGAAAATCACCCTGACACAGCTACTGCAAACCGTGTTGTCAACCTGTACACTGACAATGTTGTGAAACACTTAAGAAATGTCATAAAGGAACGGGAGGTACAGACCTCTATGGACAGATATGTTGTGCAACAGAAGTCCAGTGACTCTGAAGCTGGTCCTAGTGGCATTAAAAGAACAAGGGAAGTAACCCCGAAAAAAGACTTGCTACCTGAAGTCCTAATGGAAGGGGATTCCCCTTATAAAAACTAAGCAGATCAACAAACTAAGCAGATCAACACTCCCTTCCTCCAATCCCATTAATCATCACCAGATCTTCAATAAAGGTAAGTGTCATGCAACTGTGCATGTTTTCTTCAGTATGTGTGTATTAAAATTAATATTTCTTGTGGTAAAATTTTTTTTTTCAATACTTTGGGGTGTCAGGAATGGATTAATTTGATCTCCATTATTTCTTATGAGGAAAATTAGCTCAACTAACGATTATTTCGATTAACGATGAGCTCTCAGGAGTGGATTAATGTTGCTGGTCGAGGGTCCACTGTATTGGTAAAGTGCTCCTACACCATGTTAGTAGAGATATTTCTTTTCATGCTCTTAAGAGGGTATTCGCATCATCACAGTCCAGAATTCTACCAAAACTCATGATCTCTCTGTTCTTTCACATATCGATATTATTTCTATCACTATCGAAAAACATCATTCCCTCAATTCTTGTAGTGGTACTGTTATTCTCCCCCATACCATAGTCCAACAGAATTTCCAGACATGTGGCAATGACACTCTCGAACAGCTGGAACTCCAAGATCTCCCAATTCTCAAGGTAGACACTTATGTTCTTCCCGCCCACAGGCGAAGATGATACCCTTGCAATGCAGCTCGTTTAACTTTTGACAGCCGTAAACTCCCATCCTCTGTTTATGTAGCAGGACATTGGTTACAAGTTCGGAAAGTGATCCCTACACCGCAACTGTGTAGAAATTGCTGGCGATTTGGCCAACCACCAAAATATTGCACATCTATAGCCGAATGCCCAGTCTGTGGTGCCGATGACCATTCTAACACTTCTTGCAGTCAACCTCCCTCTTGCCAGGTCTACTTAAATGAGTGGGAAATTCATTGCCTCAAAGAGGCAGAAGGTCTCCCTTATGCTATGTCAGTTTCTCATTTCTGCCTCCAAGGGAGACTACCCTGGGTTTCTTATTCTCGTGTTTCAAAACGTCCCCCCACTTCTGGGGTCCCATCTTCTGCAGCCTCCTCTGCGGGTGCCACTCCCATAGTTTCCTCTTTATCTAATCCTTTTGGTGTCCTGGGCTCAGACATCCCTACTTCAACACCTCAGTCTGTTTTCACTTCTTCGTGTTCTCCCTCACAAACCCCGGTATCAACAAGACCTCTATGAGGCCTCTATGCAGAAGCGAGCGTTCCACCCTTATCCAATCACCGTGATGCCCATTGCCTTCGCTACTATGTACACTCTCATGATCTCTGCAATCCTTCCATTTATAGAATGGTCACCGATATTAGTAGACATTATTTGTTCGCAGCTCCTGTTTGCTCCATCCCTTCTCTCTTCGCCTACATTCGCTCTTGTCTTCTCTTCAATTACCACCTTCCTATGTTCTTGTAGCATCTCACTTTTCCCTTTCCCCCTGGGAAGTTCCAGCTGTTCGAGTCTGTTCTTTCTCCGTTGCTCGGAAGCCCAACTCTCTATGGTAGCTTCCCGTTCTCTTTTTCTTGACCACTTCCACTCCCATTCTCATGCCATTGCTGTGTACACAGATGGCTCTAAGTCTTCTGATGATGTAGGATTCGCAGCAGTGTTTCCGGACAGTGTCGTACGAGGGCATTTACTATCTTCGGCTAGCATTTTTACTGCTGAATTGTATGCCATTCTTGCAGCACTTATCCGTATTGCATCTATGCCTGTGTCATCATTTGTTGTTGTCTCAGACTCCCTTAGTGCTTTACAGGCTATACAGAAATTTGATACACCTCATCCCTTAGTCCTCCGTATCCAACTTTGGCTACACCGCATCTTTACCAAGCATAAAGATATTGTTTTTTGTTGGGTCCCTGGTCATGTTGATGTACAGGGCAATGAACAGGCAGACACTGCTGCACGGTCAGCAGTACATGACCTACCAGTATCATATAGAGGTATTCCATTTACAGACTATTTTGCTGCAATAGCTACCCACCTTCACACCCGTTGGCAACAGCGTTGGTCTACTCTGCTCGGTAACAAAGTTCAATCTATTAAACCATGTATAGGTTACTGGCCGTCTTCTTGTCACCAGTGTCGAGGTTGGGAGACTGCTCTCTCCCGTCTTCGCATTGGCCATACTCGTCTTACTCATGGATATCTCATGGAGAGGCGCCCTGCTCATCTTTGTGAGAATTGTCACGTTCCATTATCGGTCATCCACATTCTGTTAGACTGCCAACTTTATCAACGAGCACGCAGTATTTACCTCCATCGTCGTCTTCGCTGCACTGCTCTCTCTTTACCTTCCCTTCTTGCTGATGGACCCACCTTTCATCCGGGCTCTCTCATTGACTTTTTGAGAACAACTGACTTACTTCACAAACTCTGATGATACCTTCAGCCCTTTCAACCTCAATCTCTTGCTACCCTCTACCCTCGCACTGTCCCCTGCCCCGCTGTTTTTTCCCTTTTTA
>NC_069475.1:16782762-16865216 GCF_026875155.1 Cherax quadricarinatus
TAAAAAAAAAACTCTACACAAAAGGGGTGTTTCAAAAGTGCTCTGAAGTGACGTCAGACACTCAATTGACCCTAAGAATTTTTGGTAAGCAATTTCAATACCCCTCGTTGCATAAACCTTTTCGGGTAGGATTGGAGGAGTGACTTGCGGACTTTGAACTCTGCTTGGAGAAAAACTGTGGCCACAATGTGACAAGAAGGGATTTTTAAAGGGGGTTTGGGGCTAACCCTCAGACCTATGCTAGTTGTGGAATCAATTGGTTTTTGGGGAAGTCCAGGGGGTTGGAGGATTGTGCAAGGTGTAAGAGTTATGCAGAACGACATAAACAAAACCTTTGCAGAGCTGCAAGGTTTGGGCGCAACGCAACAATCACAGCTCAGCAATGTGTTCGAGCGGAGGAAGAGAGATGGAGGAATTGCCTTGCAAGGATTAAGGAATGTTAAAATGTTAAAAAAGGTGAAAGATTTATGGACGTTTTTTATGCGTAACAGCTGTTGAAAACCCGTTTTGGGCACATGAAACAATACCCCTTTGAGTCCCTTTTGGGGAAATCCTAAGGGCATGTGAAAACAGGCCCCTTGGACAAAATTTTTTAACCCAAAGGGGGGCCCAGTGGTTCTCAAGCTGGTCCTAGGGGCTTTAAAAAACCAAAAGGGAGGAAACCCCCAGAAAAGGGTTTTGGGTACGAAGTTTTTTAGGAAAGGGGGGATTCCCCTTCCAAAAATAAATCTCCCCGCTGCTGGAACATCATTCACAACACTCAACAAAAAAGGGTAAGTGGCATTAATTATGTTTGTTTGGTTTTTCTTTTTTTAAGGGAAAAAAAAACAGAGGACCCTCGAGTTTTGGAGCCTCGCTTTGAAAATTTGCCTTTGGGGATTTTTTTAAAAATTTTTCCCGGGAAAAAATCGTTTTCCCCACCTCCGGAAATAAAAAAAAGGGAAAAACCCAAAGCCTCGACCCCTCAGGTTCCCCCCTTCCCCCCCCCGATTAACCAAATACCACCAATTCCCCTTTCCCCCCGGGGGATTTCCCCCCCCCCAAAAGGGGCGGGACAACCCCCCCAAAAAACATCAGGGAATACACCCCCCCAAAACCCCCCAGTTTTTAACCTTTTTAAAATTTCCGTTTTTTCCCCCAAACTTACCAGTTTTTTCCACCTCCAAACTTTTCCCAAACTATTTTTTCCTTTTTTTTGTTAAATTTTCCAACTTAAACCCTTTGGGGGGGTTTTTGGTTTAAAATTTTTTCCCATTTACCCCTTTTTTTCCCCGTTTTATTTATTTTCCCTCATCCCCCCCTAAAAGTTTTGAAAGGGGTTGGGCCCCCTTAGATTAAAAGGGGAAAATTTTGGGGGTTTGGGTATTTTTTTTTTGGGGAAAAAAATTTTTTTTTGTTTGGTGGTGGGGTGTTTGGGGGTGGTTTTTGGGGGGGGGTTTTTTTTTTTTGGGGGGGGGGGGTGGGGGGGGGGGGGGGGGGGGGGGGGGGGGGGGGGGGGGGGGGGGGGGGGGGGGGGGGGGGGGGGGGGGGGGGGGGGGGGGGGGGGGGGGGGTTTTTTTTTGGGGGGGGGGGGGGGGGGGGGGGGGGGGGGGGGGGGGGGTTTTTTTTGGGTTTTTTTTTTTTTTGGGGGGGGGGGGGGGGGGGGGGTTGGGGGGGGGGGGGGGGGTGGGGGTTTTTTTGGGGGGTTTTTGGGGGGGGGGGTTTTTTTCATACGCCTTTTGAGAGAGTGCAGATTCAGGGCCCTCCTTCAGTCTATCCTCATTGGGGAAGTTTGCTGTACATGGGATCATCTTTGTCTTTCCTCCTTTGTACGTTTTCCAGAGCATTTATTTCATTCTGTATTACGGTGACCAGAACTGGAAGCAGCATAGTCTAAATGTGCCTAACCAAGGATATATAGAGTTGAGAACAACCTGAGGGATTCTTTTTATTTATACTTCTAGATATGAAGCAAAGAATTCTGTCAGCTTTATCGCAAACATTTAATGCACGGCTGTCTTGGTTGGCTTTTAGGTTTACTACTAACCAGAAAAATAAAAACTCCTAAATCCTTTTCGCAATCGGTTGTATTAAATCTACATTATTAGTTTACATGTGGCATGGTTATTTACTGTCCAAACATTTAGCAATTTGCATTTGTCAATACAGTGGACCCCGGTTTAACAGTTATTTTTTCTCATTCATAGAAGTATGTTCAGGTGCCAGTACTGACCGGAATTTGTATTCCCTAAGGATTATTGTGAAATAGATTTAGGTCCATTTCAGGACCCCTCAAAACATACACGATACAAAAACCCCAACACTTGCATAATACATCTTATAATTTGGTGGCATGGGAGGTGATCGTTATGCGGGGTCCACTGTATTAAACTCATCTGCACTTCTGCGACATTGCATCAGTCGATTCAAATCATCCTGGAGTGCTCTAATGTTCTCATTAGAATGGGAATTGGACGGCCTATTTGTGTATCAGCTAAAATTTTAGAATACTCTCTATTGGTGTCCCTCATCTTGTTGTTTATGTATATTGTGAACACAACAGGCCCAACACTGTCCCCTGAGGATCACCGGCTTGGATTCCCCCATTACTGTTTTCTCCCATTTATGCTAAACTCCTGCTGTCTATTTCGTCACGCCATGCCTCTAAAAGGAAAAAAATTTCTCCTCCTATTCAGTGTTGCCTTAAGTTTCTCAAATAGCATCTGGTGTGGAAACTCTATCGAATAGACTGACTGAAAGTCCATATACACAATATTCATGTTCAATTGCATTGATCAAACTTCTGAAACACACTTTGTGAAAGAAGTGTAGTAAATTCGTAAGTCAAGGAATGCCCACTTTGTTTATAACCTGTGAGATTCATTAATCCGATTCTGTGCCTGTAAAGATGGCTAAGAATCAGCTTTGGATAATTATTGATTCCATAAATTTTCCACTATGGAGGTAAGGTTATTGGTCTATAGTTCAAACAAAGGGACCTGTAACATGCCATGTAAATAGTATTTACATTCGCATTTTCACACTTATCAGGCACTATGCCAGTTTGTAGTTATATGGTAAAAAGTTTAGCCAAAGTTATGCTTAAGTTCTCTTTACATTCCTTTAGCACCCTTGCACACAGTTTCATAGCCCGATCCCCTGGGGTTTTGTTACATTTTAGTCTCGCTATTTGTCTGGAGGTCCATGTCACTAGTTAACGCATTCGGTTATTAGTGTATCATCATCCTGGTCTACATAATCTTATTTATTTCAGGAATTTCGCTAGATTTTTTCCTGGGTGGTGGAACTGAGAGGAAAATATGTTCAGTGTCCATCGCTTTTGGTAGTTCCTGGGCAATCGTACAATTGCGCAATTCATAGCAGGTATTTTTGTATAAACATTGGACTCGCTTTTAATATAGTTGGACCAGCGAGTCGTAATTCTTTCCTGGACATTGTACATGGCGTGAGCAGAGTGACGGCAGCCAGTCTGGCATTGATTATCCAGTGAGCGAAGGTTCCTCTCACGTGCTCCAGTGAAATATTTCATATTATTCCATTTTTTTTAGTGCTTGCAAGCACTAAATAAGCTACAACGGCTCCAACAGCAAAGAAGTCCTAGTGCCAAGCCTGTTGGTAAAGAAGGTGAGAGAAATACGATTGATTTAAGAAATACTATCACTGAACAATATTGAAGTGGTTCCAAGTGTGGCAACGGGCCAGGGATGTATGTATAGAAACCCTACACAAACCATTATGTTCCAAGTGGCCAAGGATAAAAGGAAAGCAAGGGACGCTGTTGTTGCCAAAGGGGGTAAACTATGCTGACAAAAATGAGATCTCCAGTGACTCGAAGTGGGTGAGAAGTTATTATTGGGATGTGGGATTAATGAGAAAAATTAGCAGGGAGATTACTCTTATGGACTTCGTAATTACAGTGGACCTCCGACCAGCGATGGCACCGATTAATGATAAATCTGACTAGCGATAATTTCTATCGCAAAATTTTTGCCTCGGTTGCATAAAAAAAACTCGGCCAACAATTTTCATCCGTTTGAGCCGCTGTCCCCTTATGGCCAGTGTTTCAAGCAGCCAGCCACTGCGGTCGTTCCAAGCATACAAATCGGAGATGTCATATTATCACAGCCTTTTTTAGTGATTGCACCTGCAAATAAGTCACCATGGGCCCCAAGAAAGCTTCTAGTGCAAACCCTACAGCAAAAAGGGTGAGAATTACTATGGGATATGAAGAAAAGAGATCATGCTAAGTATGAAGTGGAATGAATGTCTATGTGCTGGCCAGGCTGTACACAAACCCAAATCACCATCGTACTATTGTGGCCCAAGGAAAACGGCAATCAAGGAAGCTGTTCTTGCCAAAGGTGCTGTCAACTTGTTTTCGAAACTGTGGTCGGCAAGTGATAGAAGATGTGAGAGACTGTTTTATTGGGATGGATAACGACAAAAAAGACAGATAGCAGGAGGATAGCATATCTTCAAGCGATCATATGTGAAAAGGCTCTTGGAAGTTGCATGACAATTTAATTAGAAAAAAATACCAGCAGCGCTACGTGCCTGATTTGATGTGAATTTAGGCCAGCAAAAGGTTGGTTTTGAGAGATTTAGAAAATAAATCGTTAGTGGCATACTTTGTGTGTTAAAGGTTATGGTGAGGTGCGTTTGGACAAAAAGAGCTGGAAAACATATGTGCAAGAATTAAGGAGTACTTAGGACTGTGAAAGGACTGAAACCTGAATGTGTGTTTTTAATGTGACACTGACATGTTGTGAAACACTTTAGGAATGTCATAAAGGAACGGGGTACAGTCCTCTATGGGCAGATTATGTTGTGCAAACAGAGGTCAATGACTCTCAAGCTGGTCCTAGTGGCAGTAATAAGAAGGGATGTAGTACCCGAAAAAAGGACTTGCCACCTCAAGGTCCGAAGAAGGGGATTCCAACTTCTCTCTAACACTTAGGACCATCAACACACTCCCCTCTCCCATCCCATTCAATCATCACCAGATCTTCAATAATGGTAAGTGTTCATGTTCATGTGCATGTCTTCTTCAGTTTGTGTGTTATTAAAATTAATATTTCAATGGGTTAATTTGTTTTCAAATCTTTTGGGTGTCTTGCATGATAATTGATTTCCATGATTTTTTAGGGGAATATTTACTGGATAACAATTATTTTGACTAATGATGAGCTCTCAGGAACGGATATTATTATTTTGCATTAGTCGAGGTCACACGGTATTTGTGAAAGGTAGGCGTTGCTGACGATTTGGTAAAGAAATGCCTGCAAATAGTGATGTTAGTGAATTTGAGGCTGCATAGGCGGGGTTTGTGAGATTTAGGAAACCGTTACTTGGCTTACACAGTGATGGTAAGGCATGGTGAGGCTGCCAGTTCGGACCACTAGGTGGCCTGAAAAAATATGTGCATGAATCCAGGAGCTCATAGAGGCTGAAGGAATGAAACCTGGAACAAGTGTGTCAATTTGTGACAAAACAGGCCTCGTTTTGCGAAGGAAATATGCAAAGATTGTTCCTTCCATTACAACAAGAGGAAAGTCAATGCCAGGACACAAGGCCTATGATAGCCAGATGTTGCTAATTTCTGCTCTAATTCTAGTGGGGATTTCAAAGTGAAAGCCATTGATAGGTACCGTTCTGAAAATCCACAGTTTTCAGGAATAACAATGTTATGAAGAGTAAATTGTGTGTTGTTTGGAAATCTATAGTAAGGCATGGGTCACGAGGGGAAATTTTCGTTCGTCGTCGAGTGGTTCATTGAAGTGTTTGGCCCTAGGTGATGAGTATCTTGGAATAAGAAACTGGATCTCAAGTGCCTGCTAGTAATGGGATAAGACCCTGCTCATCCTCCAACTTGAATGGACCTTATTTTCGAGGAGTTTGGGTTCTTCACAGCTAAAGTTCTTGCCCTTGGATTATCACTCCTACTCTCCAAGCCAATTGACCGGCAGGTCACTGCTAACTTTATAAAAACTCCTAACACAATGCATGGTTTCACAGGTGCTTGATTGTGACCACAGTCACTCACTGACCCTAAGTAATTGTGGATGTGAACACTTCCAGGCATCACTCCATTGCATAACCCTTATAGTATGGTTGAAAGGTAGTGACTACCTGGACTTTGAACTTGCTTGGAGAAAATTGTGTGCAGTTGTGTTGTCAAGAGGGTTTGTGAAGGGTTTGGGAATGACCCTGATGGCCTATGTCCTGTTGTAAAAATCAATTGTGGCATTGGGGAGTTCCATGGGGTTGGATGTGAGTTTGGGGGAGTGGAAGAATGGTTGGAAGACCACCTTTGAAGTGGCTCACTACTGAGGGTAGAGCTGCAAGAGCTTCATGCAGGATAGAGCAACACATCAAGCTCAGGAATCTTGCTGCAGAGGAGGAGGATGGAGAGATGGAAGAAGGTGCCTTCTTCAGAAATAAAGAGATTTTTACTTTGTGGGGTAAGATTGGAAAGCTTTTTGGGAGAAACTTCACCCTACAAGGTGTCGCAACCATATTGGCAACATGTACATTGACAAAGTCTTGGGCCATTTTAGGGAAGTGTTAAAGAGATACCAGAAACAGAGCTCTCTCCACATTTATTTTGCGAGACAGGACTCCATTGACTTCAAGGTGGCCCTAGGGGGCATTTAAAAAACAGAGAGACCAAAAAACCCCAGAAAAGAAATTGGTCCCTGAGATGTTGCGGAAGGGATTCCCCTTCCAAACTATAAACAATCCCCTCTCTGTCTTCCGGCAGTCTCCCATACACTAAGAAGAATCTTCAATAAAGGTAAGTGTTTTGTTGTTAACCCTTTCAGGGTCCGTCCCATAGATCTACGGCTTTACGTTCAGGGTCCAAACCGTAGATCTACGCCATGAGCTCAGCTCACTCTGATAAATTTGTGAGTGGTACTTTTGGGGCCTGATATGAGAGAATACATCTATGTGGTATGTGTGCACCACATAAAACAGATCCTGCAGCACACTGTGCATAATGAGAGAAAAAAAATGAAATCATGATTTTTCGATTAAAACAGCAACTTTGCAGTGTCTTTTCGTATGTTTTTTTTATAGTTGTATTTGCGAATTTCTTGGTTCATTTGATAGAATGGAAGACATATACAGAAATAGAGATGATTTTGATTGGTTTTAGCATTGGAAATGGCTTAAAAACTGAGCTCAAAGTAGCGGAAATGTTAAATTTTTGCCGATATTAAAGAGTAAACAAACGACCTCACACGTCTAATAACATCAGCTGGGGGGTTTAAAATATACATTCACAAATATGGTGATGATATTTATGCAATTATTACAGTATTGCATAACAGTAAATCTTCTATTTTTTGGTGTGAATAAAAATTCATTATGTGAATAAAAATAAAAATGGAATTTATTTGTAAGCCTAAAAACAAAACTAATGAACAGAGGAAATGTTGTTTAGTGCCAGGAATACCTACATTGTTCATTCTGGACCCTATTTTGAAATTGGAAATTTTGAACTTTGTGTTAAATTGGCCCAAATTAACAATTTCCGATCACTTTATTTTGTAGTTGAAACAGTTGACTTGGGGGATTTCTTGTGCTCAATAGAATGAAGTAAAACTAGTGAAAAAGCTAAGAATTTGGTTGATTGGAATATGTTTAAATTGGCCTAAAATGGGAGTCAAAGTCGGCAAAAACGCCGATTCGTAAATATCGCTGACACATCAAAATTCGCGAGAGCAGAGTTTCGTCAATTTTCCACCAATTTTCGTTACTTTTTGTTTATACCTTCACAATAAAGATTCTCTACGATTTCATATGATAAAAATTCAATTTTTTTTTTGAAATTCTTGGACACTGGTGCGTGACTCCAGATTTGGGCCTTGGACCCTGAATGGGTTAATGGTTTCATTATAATTTCTCCATTGTGCGTGTTTATGTACTTCATGTATATATACATGTTAAAATTTTTTTTGTTTTAATACTTCTGGGTGTCAGGAATGGATTAATTGTATTTACATTATTTCTTATGGGGAAAATTGATTTGTAAATCATAAATTTCCTTTATAGTAACGGCTCTGGAATGGATTTAATTACATATAAAACGAGGGACCACTTGCATTAGATATTTCACACATTGCCTTATCCATGTCAGTGATTCTGACAAGAGTTACTCTTAAGTGAGCCAATTCTTGTCCCTAATCTTAATTCTGCTATACCTGAATGAAACTCTTTTTGGATAGTCTTTTGAAATTCCCTTGCGGACATTGCCTCAAATATCTTTTTGCTTTTCTTTTTCCTTTCTTCATTTCTCTCTTTTCATTGAATATACTGATTTCTTAACTGCTTATCCCCTCTTTTGAAACGCCTATATACGCCTCATCTTTTGACCAATGAGTTTTCCTGGGTACTAACACTCGGGGTTATCCTGGTTTACTAAACACTCTGGGTATCTGGGTTACTAACACATCGGGGCTCTCTGGTTTACTAACACTCAGGGTTATCCTGGTTTACTAAAAAACTTTGGGGTTATCTGGATTGTAACACTCGGGGTTATCCTGGGGTTTACTAACACTCTCAGGGTTATCCTGGGTTACTAACACTCAGGGTTATCCTGGTTACTAAACACTCGCTGGTTATCCTGGGTTATACACTCAGTTATCTGGGTTACTAACACTCGGGGTTATCCTGGGTTACTAACACTCAGGGTTATCCTGGGTTACTAACACTCGGGGTTATCCTGGGTTACTAACACTCGGGTTATCCTGGGTTACTAACACTCGGGGTTATCCTGGGTTACTAAAACACTCGGGGGTTATCATGGGTTACTATACCAGCTCAGGGTTATCCTGGGTTACAAACACTCGGGTTACCCTGGGTTACAAACACGCTGGGGTTATCATGGGTTCTATAACTCAGGGTTTTCATGGGTTACTAACAATCGGCGGTTATCCTGGGTTACTAACACTCGGGGTGATCCGGGTTTCTAACATCGGGGTTATCCTGGGTTAATAACTCTCACGGGTTATCCGGTTTACTAACTACCTTGGGGTTTTCTGGGTTACTAAACATCTCAGGGTTATCTGGGTTACTAACACTTAGGGTTATCCGGGGTTAATAACACTCAGGGTTATCATGGGTTACTAACACTCAGGGTTATCTGGGTTACTTAACACTCAGGGTTACCTGGTTTACTAACACTCAGGGGTTATCTGGGTTACTAACACTCAGGTTAGCCTGGGTTACTAACACTCGGTTATCCTGGGTTACTAACTCTTGGGGTTTTCCTGGTTACTAACACTCAGGGTATCCCGGGTTACTAATTTTCAATCGTTGTGCTATAATGTGAGTGCATGTAGTGTATTTTTCAATTCATGTTGTTCAAGGCCCCACAAACTTTCTTTTGCTGCGTACTACCAATACCACTATTTTTTTTACTTTTTATAGTACAATGTACAAAAAATTGTCAACTTATGATATATAACAATTCAGATCTTACTCCCAAATCAATATTATCTCATAGTGGGACTATCACCAATTTAACTTTGTGTTCCATTATGTAATTTAGTCCCTTATATTTTTCTCCTTTAATTTAAGCTTTAATTTAGCTTTACATAACTTCCCTAGTTCATTTAATTCACAATTGTTTTTAAAACAATCAAGGTGAGCTAAAGGTGGTAATATGTTCCTTTTTTTGCCATTATATTCCCTAGTCATTATTTGATTACACTTTTATTTGTTCTCACAAATTTATTTTTTAGTCCACCTTTATATTGTCTTTTTATTTAGCCTTAAAGACCTTCCTTACATTCAAATTTTTTTACATTTGTTAAATAATTCAGGTGCTATTTTTATTGCTTTAGATATTTACTTTGTCTTATACTTAATTCTAACTAAAGATTCCACTATAAATCTTATGATTACAATGCATTCTCTGTTACCAACCTCTTATACTTATTGGACTTTTATGAAATCAAAACAGTAACTGTAATACTATAACAGCTGAACAATCATAAGGCACTTCTCAGAGCCAACAACAAACATAATTGTCAAACTTCAATATCAGTGCTTTAAGTAAATATTACAATGAACTCACGGCATACTAAATTTCCCTGCATTGGCCCCCAAGGGTATATCCATCTTAACCTCTCACAAAACATCTGGCTGAAGCCTGATACTTCAGTGTATTTTCTTGTGTCCATTCCTGGTTATCAGCCATACACAACTGTAGGCAGATTCAACAAGGGGGTGGCACAGCTTTTGCTACTCTGACCAACTGGAATGTATCACTATTACTTACACAAGGGATGAAACATGGGGAATTTATAACAGTGTTAATTCAAATCCAAAATACCTACAAAAACCTCTCACAGTGATAAACATCTACAGAGTACCAACAGTCAAACATTAGCGTTTTTAGTGAAAAACCTAGGATCGTACGATAAATGATGGCAGCTTGAACAAAGATCACTAGTTACTCTCAGTACTTCAATATAAATCTCATACAAAACAAGGACCCACAAGTTACTGAATTCACAATAAACTTGAGTATCTGCAATGTTGATACCAAACAGTAAACAAAAGCATAATGAGTTAACAGAGACTTGTGTTTACCTACTAGGACACATCTGGACCAACACCATATCCCCTTTAAAATACAGGCATAATTTCAGTTAATACCGCAGATCATAACCATACTTCCTCCCCCTAACAAATCTTGGCAAATTACTAAGCAATACTAAAGTCTTTTTCATACTTCACAATGAGGCAGCCATTAATAACTTCACAGCAGCAGTGACAAACATTGACTGGCACACTGAGCTAGAAAATCTATACAGATATTGACGAATGTATTAATAATTTTTCTAAAAAAAGACCCAAATACCTCTATAAAAGCACTGTCCCAAAAAAACTGAACAGATGACAGCCAAGCGAGACTGAGCAGTACCTGGATAACACCCAAGCATCCTCATATCCATAAATACAAAGCACCTATAGAAAAACAGTACAGTATGGGGTCCACATAACAGAGACCAACAAATAATGTTACTCGTCAATCCTAACCAGCGGATAAGCAAGAAAATGTAGGGCTAAAAAATTTGGTATATGAGAAAAAGATTAATCCAACTTACGAGGTGATATAAAAAAGACCTGGAAAACCCTACAGAAATTTTAGGGAACAAAAAAAGATATTCATGTATTAGCGAAATTTGAATTAACAAACAGATGAACCCCAACTCTCTACCAACTGAAACAGCCAAAACAGACTTTATGATTTCTTCTACCTATAGGAAAAATCCTTGCCATAAAATCCCAAGCGCAGATACCCAACCCAATGACTATTCACGGGCAACTACCCGAACCACTGTTCCTAGCTCCAACTAAACCCTTCTGAAGTCTCCCTTAGTAGCAAACACACTAAAAATACAAGGACAGGAGAGTTAATAACCTTACCACTTTATACACAAAAAAAAGCTTCACTAGTGCGATCTCAATCATTGCAACAATCTTTAACAAATCCATAGATTCTTCTTCCTTACCTTACAGTTGCTCAAAATGCAAGGGTCACCACGATCCATAAAGGAGGAGCAACCAAAACAGACTTGAATAACTAATAGGCCAATATCCATCTTCACATCTCTCTAAAATCTTCGAAAAATTAATTCATAAGCGAATCTATTCCTGCCTCATCTCCCACACATACTCAACCCCTCAGGCCTAATAAAAATACTAATAATGCCATTACACACATGCTAGAACACATATACACTGCAACAGAGAAAAAAGAAGTCCCACTGGGGATTTTCATTGACTTGTGTAAAGCTTTTGATACAGTTGACCATGACTTGCTCCATATAAAATTGTCGCATTATGGTATAAGAGGGACACTCCCTCAACTACCTAAGTCTTACTCAGAACAGAAGACCAATATGTGTACACATCAGTGCAAACTCTTCGCACAGCCATTTACATTTTGAGGCCCACAGGGAAGTGTCCTAGTAAACTTTCTCTTTCTCATATACACAAATGACCTCCCCTATTGCTTCGCAACTACTCAAACCATCACTCATTTGGAAGATGGACACTACATACGCTTCTCTCACCCGAGCCCAGTTCATGTAGCCAATGCTGCTGAATACCGAATTACAGAAAAATATGTACTTGGATGAGGACTAACAAATTGATTCTAAACATTGACCCAAAAACCTACTTCCTTCAGTTGGTATACAGTCTACAACGTCCCTCCTAACAAAATGATAAATGGTCACCTATCACAAAACTCTCAGAGGGAAAATTCTTAGGATATCCCACTTGAGAATATAGAATAAATTTCAAACCAAATATACAACAAATGTCCCCAAAATTTCCAAAGTCCGTAGGCCACGACATATCGATGATACGGTTATATGTTCCACATTCAGCCCTCCTTGCCCTGTATACTCACTTATTTACCCCTTATCTTCACCCATGGAATTTGTGCTTGGGGCTAACAGCAAACATTCTCACTCCATTATCACCCAAACAAAAGGCTGCAGTCGAATGATAACAATTTCCCACTACAGGCAGCACACTCCACCTTAATTCAAAAACTCTAAACCTTACATCACACCATACATAACATACATTACTTATTACTGCACTTTCTTACATACTTGTTATAGAACACTTTACTCTGATATTAAACCCTCTCTCTCAAAACAGTCTCCTTACAACCTCATCAGGCACATGAACCATAACACAAGGCACAGATCACTCTTTTGATGTTCCTAGTGTCCATCTCACGCTATGCAAAAACTCAATTGACTCATTAAAAGGCCCTAAAAATCTGGTAGTCATTACCTGTGAATATAAAAGAAACACTGTCTGTTTATAAATTCAAGTCTCTTCTCAAAAATCACTTACTCACCCAGGGCCGGATTACCGCATAGGCAAACTAGGCATTTGCCTAGGGCCCCACGCATTTGGGGGCCCCGCGTCCAAGGGGTTTCAGGGGGCTAATCCAAGATTGCACAATGGTGCAAAGTGCAAAGGGGTCCCTACCTAAAAAGTTCAAGTGTTTGGAGAGTAAAATTGATTTTTAAAAATTAATCAAAACAAAAATAAATAATGAAATAAAATAAAATAAAAATAAATAAACCTAACCCTAGATTCACTACTTTAATAGCCTAATCTAGTAAGACTATGCTGTCTTTCTTGTAGTTGTATTCTGTTCTTTTAAAATGCATGATTTAACAGATTAGTTATATGGGATGTTGGAATAAAGGGTTTTTGTTGGTCGTGATGTTACTTTCCTCTATTAAATTTAGATCTAAAATAGCCAGAATGTATTTAATTAGACCTTAAACAGGCTCACACCGAACCCCCCCCACACCCCCAGCGGGGAAGGGGTCGCTTCGCTTACCCATACTCAAAGGGGCAGCCAATCTGAATAGCATTGGACCCGGGACTTATTAATCTGGCCTGTACTATCACCCACAACTAAATAAATACTAAATAATTGTCTCATAAATTGTTTTCATAAAGTTTTCTCATTATTGTTCTCACAATTTTTAAATTTTCATTACCAAAAGAATACTCCATTCTTTGAATGCTCGCAACAATTTTAAGACCAAAAAAAATTGTCTTTGAATACTCATTTTATGCTAAATTGTTATCGTTTACAAAAATTTTTTTAAACCACTGAAAATATCATTGTTAGTTAAATTCTTAATTTTTTAAGCCTGCCAATAATGCTCTGCATAAAAGGGGCTTTGGCATTTCACTTTAAAACTGAAACCATTGTGTTTTGATCTGTTCAAATTTAAAAAATAAATAAAAAAATAATAAATAAATAAATAAACTAACACTCGGGATTTTCCTGGGTTTCTTAGCTCGGGGGTTTTTTCCCGGGGTTTCTAACATCCGGTTTTCCTGGTTACTAACACCCCCGTTTCCTGGGTTTAAAAAACTCGGGCTTCCCGGGTTACTAACAATGGAGTTATCCCGGGTTTCTAACACTTGGGGTTACCTGGTTTTCTAACACTAGGTTATCCTGGCTTATAACACTCACAGTTATCCCCGGGTTTTCTAACACTCGGGGAATCCCGGGGTTTCTAACACTAGGGGGTTTTCCCGGTTACTTACACGGGGGTTATCCCGGTTTCTAACACTGGGTTTTCCTGGGTTACTTAACGGGATTACCTGGGTTCTAACATGGGTTATCCTGGTTACTTACATAGGGATTATCCTGGGTTACTAACACTGGGTTACCCGGGGTTTAAATAACACTGGGTTACCCTTTGGGTTAAAACATGGTTATCCGGGTTACTAACACTCTTTTTTTAATCCGGGGGTTACAAAACACTGGGTTATCCGGGGTTACTAAACACTGGGTTATCCTGGGTTACAACACGGGGGTTTTATCCCGGGGTTTTAACAAAACACTGGGTTACCCTGGGTTACTAACACGGGGTTATCCGGGGTTTTACAAACACGGGTTACCCGGGTTACAAAAACTCGGGGTTATCCGGGGTTTTACTAACATGGGTTACCCCCGGGTTACTAGCACGGGTTTTATCCGGGGTTACTAACACGGGGGTTATCCGGGGTTTCCCAACACGGGGTTTTATCCTGGGTTCCCAAACCCACGGGGTTATCCGGGGTTTACTAACCCCTCTGGGGTGGCCCGGTGGCCTGGGGGCTAAAGCTCCCGTTTCCCACACAGGGAAAGGGCCCCGGGGTTCGTTTCCCCGGGGGGTAAAAAACATTTCGACATTTTCCTTACACCTTTTTGTCCTGTTCACCTAGCAAAAATGGGTTTCCTGGGTGTTAGTCGACTGGTGGGGGTCCCCCAACCTTCCGGCCCAAGTTTAAGGACCCCAATGGAAATAATTTTTTTTAGACAGTTTTTGATGACGCACTGCCCTTTTGGGGGTTTACCCTTTGGGGGGGCTAACCCCCCGGGTTTTAAAAACCAACGAAATTTTCCCCTCTTATCCGGGGTTTAATTCACTGGGTTATCCGGGTTACTAAACTGGGTTACCGGGGTTTACAAACACGGGGTTTATCAGGTGTTACTAACACTGGGTTATCCTGGGTTACTAACATGGGTTATCCTGGGTTTTTTAAACTCGGGGTTTATCCTGGGTTAAAAACACTGGGTTTTTCCGGGGTTTACTAAAAAGGGGTTTTATCCGGGTTGTTTAAACATTTGGGTTATCCTGGGTTCCAAAACCCCGGGGTTTATCCGGGGTTTACTAACACTGGGTTATCCGGGGTTACTAACAAAAAATTGTTAACAAAAAAAACTTGAACAAAAATTTTATCATCTAATAATGTCGAAAGGTTAATTATTATTTAAAATTTTTCTTGGGGAATTATTAATTAATTTTTTCAAATGGATGTTAATAATGTTTATAAAGAAATTATTTTTCTTGCCCTTTTATCATATTATCACAAAAAAATAATAAAAATATCCCGTTTTTGCTTTCTTACCCCATCAACCTTTTTACTGATGTTACTCCCAAAATATATTAAAATCACAAAAATAGGGGAAAAAAGGGACTAATTTTTTCCCCGATTTTCCCCCACTTTGTTGGGTTTTTAAGGGCCTTGGGCAAACCCTACCGGAGTATCAAACAAGCTTTCTCAATGGTAAGTAAGTAAGTAAGTAAGTAAATTTATTCAGGTATACACAATACAGTTACATAGAATTATCATACATAGCAGCATATGTGTAGAGAACCTAGGATAACCCAAAAAAGTCAGACAGAGTGACTTATTCCATTGGGGTCCTTTTACCTTATTATTATAATATAAAGGTTATATATTTTCTTATTATTCTATAATGAAGATAACCTCTTATTATCATACTAAAAAGACTATCTACTACACGAGGGTCATTAAGACTATCTACAATACGAGGGTCATTAAGACTATCTACTACCCGAGGGTCATTACGACTATCTACAATACGAGGGTCATTACTAGGGATAAGGTAAAATTTACACGTATTTTTAGCTAAAAAATAGAAAATCATTCCCCTCCCTTTCTGTTGCTTCATTCATCAGACACTTTTTGGCAGTCTTCTTGAACTGGTTCAAGCTATGACTGGCCTTGACATTTGTGGGTAGTCTGTTCCATTCCTTTATTGCTGTACAATAAAAGGTGTTTGAAGCCTGGCACTGACTGTGGGTACTACAAAGTTGTGCTCTCTCCCCCTAGTACTATGATTGCTTTGGTTCCCAACCTTGACAAAATTGACAGCAAGATATTCTGGACACTGTCGTGAGCAATTTTATAAACATGATTTAGCTTCAGTTGTTTTACTCTGTCTTCAACATTCAGCATATCCAACTGCTGTAATTCATCCTGGCCTACATGTTCTCTTGGTCCAGCCCCAGGATGAATCTTACGATTTTGTTCTGGGTGATTTGCAGTCTATCTTTCAGTTTTTTTGTCAAGGCAGAGTACCAAGAAGAGCAAGCGTAATCCATATGGCATTGTATAAGGGCTAGACATGGGGTCCTGCGACCCTCAGTAGGTAGACACTGTGCTTGTCTTTTACAGGAACTTTCACCCGGGGCAATTCGCTTTCTTTACAACAATGTTCCCTATCAATTCCCGACATGCATGGGGTAAAAGGGGGATTCCCAGATTTTTAAAACGGGATAAAACCCAAAAGTGAGGGAAACCCCCCCATTACATGAAAAAATTAAAATTATTTACCCTTCTCAGTTTATGTTTCGTTCCAAAGGGGAATGGCTTCAGTTTTCCCAGTGAAATGATAGTTTGTTGTTACAACCCAAATTTGTGCAGGACTCCAGTTTCCAAAGTGTTTAAAACATTAGCAATATTTGTGGGTTTTTAAACCCTGCACTAACAGAGCAACTGTCATCTGCATACAGTAGGAGTTTGCAAATGCCCACTGAAGGCATATCATTGACATAACATAAGAATAAAGGGACCCAAAATATTACCTTGGGGAACTCCCCCAAGTTTCGGCAGGGGTTCTGATTCTTTTTTTTTTGATTTTGACTTTTGTCTCCTGTTCAAAGGTGGGACTTAAAACCCAGTCTACAAAAACCTTTTACCAAAAGGGCAGAATTTTATTACAAAAATTATATTGGGGTTTTGACAGTATCAAAGGGCCTTTTTGGCAGGTCAAAGGGTTTAAACCTACCTATGAGGTTCCCTTAGACTTTTCGTTCTCAGGTAACCCCATCAGATTAATAAGGGAGGTATGGGTTTGAGTAAAATTTTTCAAAAAGGCCCGTTTGATAGTTGGAGAATGCTGTTTCTTAAGGTACTTAACTACTTGAGAATACACCGCCCCTCCGGGAATTTTAAAATATTATACGAGTATCAACAGGTCTATATTTTGTTTTACATCAGACCAAATTATTTTTCTTGAAATAGGAGTAATCTGGCCCTCCTTAAACCCCCCGGGTCGGTTTTTGTGGTGTTTGGGATAGTTTTAAAACAGTGGGGCAATGGGGTTTGGGGGGAACAGTTAGAACCCACCATCTTTTAGGAACTTGCCCGGGATGTTATCAGGGCCTGTGCTCTTATTTGGGGTTTAAAACCTGCTTAGCTCTTTTTAAATTTGAAGTCAGGGAAATACACTTACTGGGTGACAACTTTTTGGGGGCCCCCCTTTTTGGTTTTAGTATGTTTAAAAACTTTATCAGAGTCTGTTTAAAAGGGGTATTTGATGCAGCTGGTGGGTTTACTTATAGTTTTTAAGCAACAAAAGGGGTAGTGGGAATTAAAGAAATTTTCCCATTAGATGTTTCGTGGCATACCTAAAATTATCGAAAGTGAGTACTATGTTAGACCTATCACTGGCCCTTTTGGCTATCCCCCCAAAACCTTTTTTAAGTTGTTCCCAGAGCTTTCTGGGGTTTCTTATATTCTTCAATTTTTGACAATATTGCTTTCCCCTTTGCCCCTTTTTTTTAAACCCTCGTCCCTCTGTTCCTCACCATTTGGAATTCATTTGTGCTCCCCAAACCCTTTGTCTTTTTTGCTTTAAATCTTTTTGAGCTGGTCCCCGGGAAATTTCATTTTACTAATTTTTTTCCGGGTAGTAAACCCCCGGGTTTTTCGTTCTTGGGTTTAAAATCCAAACCCTTTTTTTAAAACTGGTCCCCAAAAATTATTAAGAAGGGTTAGTAAACCCTTTTTGTTTTTAAATTTTTTCCCCAGGCATCTTTTACTTTTCCGTGCAACTTTTTAAACTCGTCCGGCCAATTTTTGAACCCTTTTTTCCCAGGTTTCTTTACTGTAGTTTCAAAGTTAAACCTCTTTTTTTATAGTCCTGTGAAAGGTTTATCCTACCCCTATTGTTTTTCCCTGGTGCAGAAAATTTGATGAAATATCACAAAGACCTGTGGAAAAGACCCCTGACTGATAATTTTCTACGCGGTTGCAAAGTATGTGGTAAATTAGGGGGGCCTGGAACTGTGTGATGGGGTTGGTTTTTTAAATTATTGGGTGTACAAATTTAATGCTAGAATTTGCTTTTTCCCCTTTTGCATACCCCGTTTTTTTTGGGCGGGAAAAAACAGATTTTTAAAAGTCGCCCATTATTTTGGGTTTTCAAAAATTGCTTTCAACCCCGGGACAAAGACTCGGGAAAAATTTCTTCAAAAAACGGGTCCTGGGTAGGAGGGCGGTAACTATTTCCCAACTAATAGGGTTTTTTTGGTTTTTGGGGGAAGCAGAAAATTTAAAAACCCAAATAGAATCTCCAGTTTATTGTTATTTAAATCGGGTTCTTGGGTTGAAGCTAAGTCATTTCAAAATGTAGGCCCCAATCCTCCCCCCCTTTCTGTTCCTATCCCAAGCGTTTTTTATTGAAAAACCCTTTTTTTTTGACCTCGTCGTCCCCAAAACCCTAAACATCCAAAAACCCAAAATTTGAGATGGTTTTTAAAATGCCCCCCCTAAATTTTGGGTTAAACTAAAATCCTTTCTTCTGCCAATTAAAAAAAGAAGTGTCTTGCATTGACGGGAAAAAAGTGGGAAAGGGCCCCCTTTTTATAAAAAAAATCATAATCATCAATATATGGCCAAAGGGTTTTTTTGTATTAAAATTTGGTAAATCAATGCAACAATCTAAAAGGGTAACTGTTTCCCAAAATGCTTTTGGTTTCACACAAAATGGAAATTTTTTGGCACCTTTTCTATAATTTTACAAATTTCCCTCATGCACCCCCCCCTTCACATTTTAATAAGGTGCCTTTTCTATTTTTCCCTGCGTTCTTTTGTAAAGTGTTTTGCATCGTTTTTGGGAGGGTTTTAGATAATAATTTGGGTGTATTGGGCTCACTTTTTCCTATGTATGCATTACCTTGGAGTTTTAAAGGGTTTTCATCCCTAGCTACTAGACCCCATTATTGCCGTCTTTTTTTCTTCTGTTTTTTCCCCCTGCCCCCAATGTTTTGAGTCCTGGATTAATTTGGATATCACCCCAAAGGCGCTTTCAAAAAAGAGCTGTTTTGCCATTGTTTTTTTTTTAGGGATGGGGGTGTTTTCCCTACCTTTCGGGGGATAGTGAGGTTTACTTTTCGGTAGGGGCAAAGTTGGGCTTTTAATGTCCAGGGGGCTGTTACCCAATTTACCATTCCAAAACCCCCCTGAAGAAATTTTTTTCTTTATGGAAATTGGGAAAGAAAATATAAATATAATTTGGCACCTTACCCCCTCTAAAAAGCCTGCCCTTTTCACCCCTTCCCCTCTTTTACTTTATATACAATAAAAATTTATTTCTCTTTTTCCATCCCAAATACACTTAGTATCTTCTTTAATTACACTTATTTTAACTAGTAAAATTTCCCTTCAGAACCCCCCTTCCCCTGCCCCACTTTTTTCCCCTTAACCTTTAAAAAAACCCTTACCCGTTTAAAACCCTTCAAAAACCCCCTTCAAAAATGCTACTTTTTCCCAAATTCACAACACCCTTACATTTAAAACCCCCTTTTTTCACCCTCCCTTTTCCCCCTCCACTTTCAAGTCTGGCTTTTTAACCCAAATTTAAAATTTAACTCCCTTTTCCTTTGGTAGACCAGAAAGGTTTAAATCAATGGTTTTATCCTTCCAAATCCCTTTTAATTCCATTTTTCGGGGGTTTGTTGTGGTGTTGGGTTTTCCCCCCCCTGGGCCAGCCATTTTTAAAACACTTGGGGGGAGGAAACCCCCACCGATTTCCTTGAGTTATAGATATATTTTTTGGGTTTTTTTGCTATGAATTTTTCTTTACTGTACACTGGGGCAGCTGAAATAGGTCACTACAAAAAAATTTTAACCCTTTCCCAATTTTTAAATATTTCACTTTTTTTCCCCCGACTGCCAAAGGGTTTAAACCCTCCTATCCCCTTTGGGGTTTTTTACTGTTTATTTTTACGAGTCTCCTTTTTTGTTTCCCTCTCGTTCCATGGGACAGGTGTATGTGGTGGTACAGAAATGATGCTACTGGCCAAAAAGATGAAAAAGTCAGTAAAGATGAAAAATTTTACTTCGCTGTTGTAAAGTCTGGCGTAGCTGCTGTTTGAATGCCGGTAAAACCATGTTTAAAGGTCAAACTTTCCCCCGTTTGGCACTGACAAAAAAATCCTAACCCGACCCGGGGATTAATTTTCCTTTTTGTTTTAGTTGATCAGGGTTTCTGGGCCCTGTTGTCCCTTTCCCCGTTAAACAAATGGGGGCAGTTGAATTTTGGAGGGGCCCTTATTTCATTTAGTGGAAAACGTCCCCGTGTTTTTGGTTTTGTGGGGCAGGTCTGGTACTTGAAAAGCCGGGCCCTCTTCCCGTCATTTAGTCCATTTTCCCTTTTTTCGTCACCGTCAGTTTTTTGTAAAATATTTGGGTTAAATTGCAAGTTGTTGCAGCAGTAAAAAGCAAATTTGGCCCTCATGGAGTTCGGGTAGGCCCCGGGGACGGCAAAAATATAGGACAGCCTTGTTCTGTTTCTGCGGGGTGCAGTGACCAGGGAAAACATTGTTTGGGTCAAGGTTGGAAAGATGACAGAAAAGGAACCAAAAAATTTTTTTGTAAATAGAATAGAAACTTGAAAATTTCCCCAAAAAGATGGTGGACGGGCCCCTTGGGCCAAACAAACAGCAAAGAAAGGGGGCAATACAAACCCCCCGGTCCCAAACCCGGGTTTCCCCCCCAAGGGGCCCCTTTAAAAAATTTTCCCCCCGAACCGAAAAAAAAAAAAAGGAAAATGGGGTAAAGTAAGACGATGTACAGGTTTCCCCAAATGTTTGAGTGCCCCGGGGGGCCTCCCACAGTACTTTGGGCCAGCTTTTTCCCCACTGTAGAGTGCCCGGGCGGGCACTTTTTTTGTACTTTAGCCAGCTTTTTCCTACTGTAGAGTTGGGCCCGGGGGCACTTTTAAAATACTTTAGCCAGCTTTTCTACGGGAAAATTTCCCCGGGGGGCACCCCTTTCAGTACTTTGCCCGCTTTTCCTCTGTAGAGTGGGTTTTCGGGCATCAAAAGTACCCTTTTGCCACTTGTCCCCACTGTAGAGTTTCCTGGGGGCACCCTACAGTAACAAGCGGCCCCATGGGCAAGGGGAAAAATTTTTCACTTACTTAGAATTATCTCTTCAAAATGGGAAAAGGGTTCTTCAAGCAGAGGCACAAGCCTGACTTTTTTTTCCCCACCGCAAAGCCCAACAACGTTCTATTTTTTTTTATTTTATTTTTTTTTTATTAAAATTTTTAAAAAATAACTGCACTAAAGAAGTAGAACCCGGGGGACCCAAAACAAAAAAACAGGAAATACCCAACCCCAAAAAAAACTGAAAAGGAAGACTTCCCCTCAAAACCCAAAGGGACAGCCCCCCTAGTAAGTAATAAAATTATTAAAGTACACTCCCAAATTTCAGTTTAATAGATTAACATACATAGCGTTATAGCCGCCCTATGTGAAAAGAAAACCCGGGGGTAAGCCCCCAAAAAAAATCAGACCCGGTGCTTAATTTTTTTAAAGGAAATAGATGCTAACCCAAATTTTAACTTTAAAAGTTTTCTTAACCACAGCAACTCCCGTCTACTATGGGGGACCAACTCATAAAATAAAAAGCAACTAAAACCAGCAAGGCGCACCCAGAAACCCACTATTCCATAAGACAAAACCCGCAGGATGCCGGTTTCCTTCCCAAACCCAAAACCCCCCTTTACCACCTAGAGCGGGCCCCACCAACCAAAAAAAAACATTCCTGAAATCTGTTGGACTTTAAATTTGGTCCGAGAAAAACCGTTGTGAAAAGAAAAAACAGGCCTTTTCCTAGGGTTTATTGGAAAAATAAAAATCTTCATGAAATTCTGAAACCAAAATATTATGATAGTAAAAACTAAAAAAGGCTTTTACAGGGAAAAGGTGATTTTTTTTGCTATGTCAAGAAAAAAGTTAAACAAAAGGCCACAAAAATTAAAATCACCAGTAAAACTGCTTCATAATAAAGGGATAGAAGAGAAAGGGGAATCACACCCATGTGGGTTTTGCGCCCATGACACCAAAACCCCAAAATGTTTTTTGTTGTTAAGGGGCCCCCCAAAAGGGGTGCAGTATTATCATGCCGGCCCGCGCCCCCCCAGGGGCATAACATACAATCTCCCCCTTTAAAAATATCAACAGAAAAATCCCCCCAAAATGTTGGGGGGCGACGTACAAAGTCCCGACCTTCGTAGCCCTTGAGCCCCTTCACCAGGTTTAATATTTTCCCAAACGGGGGTTTTACTAAATGCTGGAGCAGAATCCCCTATTTTTCCCTAGGGGGGTTTCAAGGGGGTTTCCAGGGGAAAACGAAAAACATCTTTCACATTTTATTGGGTACCTTGAGGGTTCCCCACTAAGGGGGGGTTTCAAATGGGGAAAATGTCTTGTAGAATTTTTAGTCTCTTTTACCATTTTGGGGAGCGAAAGTGGGGGGCCCAAAGTGGATTAAAATTGCAGGAGCTCTACCTCTTCCACTAAAGGGGTCCGTCTTGTTCATCCTCGGGGGACTCTTCAGGAAAATTGGGGCCAGGTGACATAACCCAAATGGGCACGGAGGCTACTGGAGTTTTTCCCCCAGTTTTTCCTGGAGAGAGGTTTTCCCGGGGGGCAACGCCCCCCCCGGCCCGGTCTTTTGACCAGGCCCCCCCTGGTGGGAAACAGCGCCGATCAACCAGGCTGTTTTTCTGGGGTGGGGTGCACGGGAAACCCCAAAGTACAAACCCCAGCCCGGGTGATTAGGAACTGAAATTTAGGGCTTGTCCAGTTTCCAGCTTTAAGACTGCCAGGGGTTGTTGGTAATCCCCCTTTTGTGTGCTGGGGGAGTTGAACAGTCTCGGGCCCCCGAACTTATTGGGAAAGGTCTCTTAAAAAGTGCTAGTGACACCCCTGCTTTTCTTGGGGGGATGGTGCATCGTCTGCCAAGTCCCTTTTGCTTTCGAAATGAGTGGGTTTTCGTGTGCAAGTTCGGTTCAAACCCTCTAGGATTTTCCAAAGGGGGGTAAATAAACATTATCTCTCCCCCCTGCGTTTCCCGGGAAAACAGGTTTTTGAAAACCCCAAAAACGCTCCCAGTAATTGAGGTGTTTTTAAACTTTCCCTTTATGCGCGCCGTGAAAAAAAGTTTTCTTTAAAATTTTCTAGGGCCCCAATTTTAAACCCGCCTTGAAAAGGGGGCTGTTAGAAAATGGCCCGCAATATTCCAGGGCCCAATAGAACAAGGGGCCTAAAATGTCCCTCATGGGGTTGGCCCCCCCAGTTTTGAAGGTTCTTTAAAAAAACCACCTGTCATTTTTCTAGCAGATTTCGATTGAACAATGTTTTTTGGGGCCTTGAAGGTGAGAAACCTCCGGCATAACCTCCCCGGTCTTTTTACGTTTGGGTTTTACCTATTTTGTGGCCAGGGAATTTTTTTTGTACTCTGATAAAAATTTTTAAATTTTCCTCATGTTTACCATATCTGAGTAATTGAAATTTCTCATCGTTGAACTTCATATTGTTTCTGCAGCCCACTGAAAGATTTGGTTGATGTCCGCCTGGAGCTTTGCAGTGTCTGCAATGGAAGACACTGTCATGCAGATTCGGGTGTCATCTGCAAAGGAAGACAACGGTGCTGTGGCTGACATCCTTGTCTATGTCGGATATGAGGATAAGGAACAAGATGGGAGCTAGTACTGTGCCTTGTGGAACAGAGCTTTTCACCGTAGCTGCCTCGGACTTTACTCTGTTGACGACTACTCTCTGTGTTCTGTTAGTGAGGAAATTATAGATCCATCGACCGACTTTTACTGTTATTCCTTTAGCGCGCATTTTGTGCGCTATTACGCCATGGTCACACTTGTCGAAGGCTTTTGCAAAGTCTGTATATATTACATCTGCATTCTTTTTGTCTTCTAGTGCGTTGTTCTCGATTTTGATTTGGCATAGGAGAAGAAATACTTTGGGTTTCTTTCAATTTCATTTATAGCTTTTAGTTCTTCCCGCGATTCCTGACTCCTAAAGGATTCTTTTAGCTTAAGTTCGATGCTTGCTATTTCTCTGACCAGTGTCTCCCTGCGCATTTCAGATATATTGACCTCTTTTAGCCGCTCTGTTATTCTTTTCCGTCGCCTGTAAAGGGAGCGCCTGTCTCTTTCTATTTTACATCTACTCCTCCTTTTTCTTAGAGGAATAAGCCTTGTGCATACATCGAGTGCCACCGAGTTAATCTGTTCTAGGCATAAGTTTGGGTCTGTGTTGCTTAGTATATCTTCCCAGCTTATATCGGTTAGCACTTGGTTACTTGGTCCCACTTAGTTTTTGTTATTGAAGTTGAATTTGGTGAATGCCCCTCGTGACTAGTCTCATTTTGTCGGTCTGGGGCTCCTCGCATACATGTCTGAACCTCAATTATGTTGTGATCTGAGTATATTGTTTTTGATATGGTGATATTTCTTATCAGATCATCATTGTTAGTGAATATGAGGTCTAGTGTATTCTCCAGTCTAGTAGGCTCTATTATTTGCTGGTTTAAATTGAATTTTGTGCAGAGATTTAAAAGCTCGTGTGAGTGTGAGTTTTCATCAGAGCTGCCTCCTGGTGTTATTACTGCAACAATATTATTTCCTATATTCCTCCATTTTAGGTGCCTTAAGTTGAAATCCCCCAGGAGCAAGATGTTGGGTGCAGGGAAGATTTTCCAGACAGTGGTCAATTTTTAACAGCTGTTCCTGGAATTGCTGGGATGTTGCATCCGGAGGCTTGTAGACTATCACAATGACTAGGTTTTGGTTCTCGACCTTTACTGCTAAAACTTCCACTACGTCATTTGAGGCATTAAGCAGTTCTGTGCAAACAAGTGACTCTGCAATGTACGGGCCCAAACCCACCCCCCCCCTTTTGCCTGTTCACTCTGTCACATCTGTATAGGTTGTAACCTGGGATCCATATTTCATTGTCCAAGTGATCCTTTATGTGGGTCTCAGTGAAAGCCGTGAACATTGCCTTTGCCTCTGCAAGCAGTCCACGGATGAAAGGTATTTTGTTGTTTTGTTGCTGGCTTTAGACCCTGTATATTTGCAAAGAAGAATGTGTCGGACTGGTGGTATTGTTGGTACTGGGGGGGATTTTTTTTTCCGGCATTAGTATCTGTATCTGTTGGTTTGGAGTGGAGGCCATCGACTGTGGTTCCACTCCAGGAATGACTGGATTTGGTGTACGATTTCTGCCATTTCCTGCCAGTTTTTATTTTCCTTCCTGGCACTAAAAAAACCTCTCCCTCTTGAGTGGCTGTGGCTACCCAGGTTTCCCATGGCCTGGATGTTTTGTATCTTTTGTCCCCTTTAGATGGTATGCCTGGCAATTTAAGTTATAGCACAGTCTTTCCTGACTGAAGAGGTACACATTTCAGGGTGAAAAAGCTTACAGGAAGGGAGTTTGCATTTTCCTGTTGTCATATGGGCATGGCATTTTCTAGGGGTGGTCATAGTTGCACGTCCCATCTGTTTTTCCAGACTTCCCATGCCAGCAGATACCAAGTGCATAGTATGTGCACAGGCTTGGTTTCTGCTTGCCTTGGGTTTCTGTGACTGTATTCCCTGTTGGTGCATGTTTCCCTGTCTTACTTCTATCCTCCCTAGCACCAACAATGGAGCTCCCACCAGTTGTTTTTGGTAATTTATCCTCACTATTGCTATTGGAGTCCTCTTGTTTGCTATTTCCTGCGGAATTTCTAGTTTGCAATATTGGTTTTATCTTATCTTTGACTACACTTGTTTCCCTACTATGGCTCCTGTCCCCTATGAGGTCATTTATATGTATTCCTTCCTGCGTTATAATTCCCGACTACCTGGACAAAATCTCCAGCTCACCATTACTGTCTCCCAGGACAGTATCTCCAGCTTCACCATTCTGTTCTCCCAGGACAGCACCACCAGCTTCACCATTACTGTCTCCCAGGACAGCACCTCCAGCTTTACTATTACTGTCTCCCAGGACATCACCTCCAGCCTTACAGTTTGTGACTACATGGCCAGTATCAAGGGCAGTAACCATTCAGCCCAGACTTTTTATGTTCCCATTGTTGTAGAAAGCTTTCCAGGTTTTTCTATAATGAAAGCAGACTTGCTTGTGCTTGCCTCTTTTTAATACCCTTTGTGATTTTAGTCCACCAGATTTTCATCATTTGGGCATACCCAGAAACACTTCTCTGTTTTAATACTGCCTTGGTAGCTAGTTCTGGGATATTGCACAAGGGGCATGACACCCAATTTCACAAAAAAAAATGACAATTTTAACCATGTGAAGCCCGTTGTTTGACTGACCCACAGGACTACACACAGCTTCATAATGTGGGAACAATGGTTTGATTTACTGCAATTCTATAGCAACCTCTTGAATATTATATTAATAATTTTAAATGAAGTTAGCTAATTTGTTTATTTCTGTTTCTAACTCTGTTTGTATTTGGACAGCGCTTACCGTCACGTTCCTGATTTTTAATGTTTGGGTTTATAAGGCGCCTACATATCCCATCCGTTTTCAGTCTGCTTTATTTGTCCAACGAAACTGTTTGAAACCAGTCCCGGGTTCGCGACCAGTCAAGGGTTCGGACCAGGTATCCAGGTTACATCCTTACAGATGTGACAGAGTGAACAGGCAAAAGGGGGGGGTTGCGCTGTCACTGCAGGTCACTATGTTTTGCACAGAACTGCTAAATGCCTCAAATGATGTTAGTGGAAGTTTTAGCAGTAAAGGTCGAGAACCAAAACCTAGTCATTGTGATAGTCTACAAGCCTCCGGATGCAACATCCCAGCAATTCCAGGAACGGCTGATTTAAAAAATGACACTGTCTGTGGTTTGTGAAAACCTTCCTAGCTCCTGCACCCAAATCTTGCTCCTGGGGGATTTCAACTTAAGGCACCTAAAATGGAAGGAATATAGCCAAATAATATTGTTGCAGGAAATAACACAGGGGCAGTCTGATGAAAACTCACACTCACTCGAGCTTTTAAATCGTCTGCACAAAATTCAATTTTTAAACCAGCAAATATAGACCCTACTAGAATCTGGAGAATACACTAGACCTCATCTTCACTAACAATGATGATCTGATAAGCAAATAATCACCATTTTCAAAAACAATATACTCAGATCACAAATAATTGCGGTTCAAGTCATGTATGCGCGGAGAGCCCCAGACCGACATAAGGAGATTAGTAACGACGGGAGCATTCACCCAAATTCAAATTCAATAACAAAAACATAAAGTGGGACCCAAGTAAGAACCAAAGTCCTAACCGATATAAGTTGGGAAGATGTACTAAGCATTCAGACCCCCAACGTATGCCTAGAAAGATTAACTCGGTTTAGCACTCGAAGTATGCACAAGGCTTATTCCTCTAGAAAAAGGAGGAGTAGATGTAAATACAGAAGAGACAGGCGGCTCCCTTTCAGGCTGAGGAAAGAATAACAGAGAGGCTAAAAGAGGTCAATATATCTGAAATGCGTGGGAGACACTGAGTCAGAGAAATAGCACGCCATAGAACTTAAGCTAATAGAATCCTTTCAGGAGTCAGGAAAGCGCGTGGGAAGAACTAAAAGCCATAAATTGAAACGAAAGAACCCAAAGTATTTCTTCTTCCTATGCCAAATCAAAATCGAGAACAACGTTCCGTATTGGGCCCCTATCTAAACAAGTATGGGTCCTACACAGATGACACCATGGCAATGAGTGAGCTACTCAAGGTCCCATATGACTCAGTTTGTTAGCAAGCTGCTAACCGACTGAGAGTCGAAGAAAAGATCAAAAAGAATTTTTTATGACGGCGAGCCACAAATTTGATTAACACAAGCATATCCGATGTTATTCCTGACGCTACATGGACCTTCGAAACAGGCGATAAATGACATGCCATGCACTCGCCCAGGGCCAGGACTCATGGAACTCTGTGTTCATCAAGAATTGCAAGAAAGCCCCTATCACTAGCCTTTCACATCTATGGAGGAGGGAGCATGGACACGGGGGTCGTCCCACAGTTCACTAAAAACAACAGACATAGCCCCCCCACTCCACAAAGGGGGCAGTAAGTAAAGCAACAGCAAAGAACTACGACCAATAGCACAAACATCCCATATCATAAAAATCTTTGAAAGGAGTCCCATAAGAGCAAGACAGATCACCACGCATCTAGAAACCCATCAGTTACAAACCCACGGGCACATGGGTTGTAGAACAGGTCGCTCTGTCTTTCTCAACTAATTGGACCACTACGACAAGGTCCTAAATGCACTAGAAGGACCAAAAGAATGCAGAAGTCAATATATTACAGACTTTGCAAAAGCCTTCGACAAGTGTGACCTCAGTGGTGTAATAGCGCACAAAATGGCTGTACCTATAGGAATAACAGAAAAAAGTCGGTCGATGGATCTTAAATTTCCTCACTAACTAGAACACAGAGAAGTAGTCGTCAACAGAGTAAAGTCCGAGCAGCTACGTGAAATGGAAAAGCTCTGTTCCACAGGCACAGTACTCGCTCCCTTCTTGTTCTCATCCTTATATCCGACATAGACAAGGATGTCAGCCACAGCACAGCACCGTGTCTTCCTTTCGCAGATGACACCGAATCTGCATGATCAGTGTCTTCCATGCAGACCACTGCAAAGCTACAGGCAGACGTCAACCAAATCTTTCACGTGGGCTGCAGAAAACAATGTGAAGTTCAACGATGAGAAATTTCAATTACTCAGCTATGGTAAACATGAGGAAATTAAATCTTCTCAGAGTTACAAAACAAATTCTGGCCACAAAATAGAGCGAAACACCAACGTCAAAGGACCTGGGACCCCACGTGATCATGTCGGAGGATCTCACCTTCAAGGACCAAATAACATATGTATCAATAGCATCCTTGCTAGAATAATGACAAGAGTTTGTAGTGAGAGGACTATGGATAATGAGATCCTTCAAAAACTCGGGGGCCAAGCCCATATGACACTCTTCAGGTCACTTGTTCTATCTAGGCTGGGATATTGCCTGCACACTAAAAACAAGCACCTTTCTGAGGCAGGTGAAATTGCCCGACCTAGAAAAGTACAGAGAACTTTCACGGCGGCATAACGGAGATTAAATAACACCCTCAATTATAGGGAGCGCTTGAGGTTCCTAAACTGTATTCCTGGAAAACCGCAGGAGGGGGGAGATACATGAATATTATACACTGCGAAAATATCCCTAGAGGGACTAGTACCCGAACTTGCACACGAATATCATCCACTACGAAAGCAAAAGACTGGAGACGATGCACCATACCCCCAATTGAAAAGCAGGGGTGTCACTAGCACGTAAGAGACCATACAATAAGTGTCAGGGGGCCCGAGACATGTTCAACTGCCTCCCAGCAAACAAAGGGGGATTACCAACAGCACCCTGGCAGTCTTCAAGCCTGGGCACAGGACAAGCACCTCTAAAGTCCCAGTTCAGGATCGCCGGGCTGTGACTGTTAGGGTGGTTTTTGGTGCAGGCCAGGCAGCACAGCCTGGTGATCAGTCTACTGATCCCACCCGGCCAGCCTGGTCTCAGATCCGGGCCGCGGGGGCGTTGACCCCCGGAACTCTCTCCAGGTAAAACCTCCAGTCAAGGGTCCGGACCCAAGTCGATGATTGCAACATTCCCTTCATAATTTGAACTTGATGCAGCGCTAACTAAGGGTCAAAATTCCACGTCGCTGGTGAGGATGGTATTATTTACAACTTCTCAGATAGCGTGTCGTGTACAGGTAATCCATTTACTTGAATATATACCATGCAGCTATGTTAAATGGGGAGCTCTCAATCTTAGACCAACGCCTCATAATTCCAATTCCTAAGCCAATCAAGAAAATGCATTTCGCCCAATACTATCTTACACTAGCTTGCTTGTGTAAACATTTGGACGAGAATGATTCTTAATTGTCTCATGTACAGAAATCAGAAACAATTTGTTGTCCTACACGGTTACATGGTTTCTGCATTGAAGGAGCGTGCATCATTGCTAGCCACCTTTCTCACCCTGCACACTGACAGCTCCTAATACCTTCCTTGACTTGTCTGCTTTCGATGTAGCTCCAACCGACATGTATTAATAGTGAACTTGCCAGAATGGGATGTTGGAGGATGGCTTCTCGCTGGATTAAAGGCTACCTGTCAACAGAAATATCGTACTGTGTGTTTCCAGGGGACATAGAAGTGTAACTAAAGACTTTGCATTAGGAACACACAGGAGGTGGGCTCAGTCACATGTTAATATTCTAATTAATTGAATTACTTAATTGCTATGCCTGTTCAGCTCCCATAATTATGTGATTAGTTTTGTGATGATATAATGATTCACACCATCCGGATTCTCCAAACACCCAAAACATTCTTAATATGTTAGACTAGACCTCGTGTCAGGACCTGGGCGTTTGATAATCATACTGATAAAACAAAGATACTCAATACGGCGTCCTCCTCGACAGAGAGGCACAGTTCGTCAGATCCAAGTGCATGATGGGTCTTTTCATAGAATATGTAAGCAGATACAGGTATTAGGCTTTGAGGTTTCCACTTACTTGTGACCTGTTGTTGTAACAGACTTTGTGCCAATACCAAGAACGACTAAGAGCACTTAGAGTTGTGGCACGGCTTCACCCCAGGTATCGGTTGCTTATGTTTAAAATTGTTGAAAATGATGTATCTTGCTTATATTAGATCTTGGTTTGATTATGCGCGCCACTACTTGCTCTTGTGTCTGGCTGGGAAGCTTGGCGGGCTGGAAAAACTGCCAGAAAGAAGCAATGAGGATCATCTAGGATCGCCCTCATACTGCCAAAATTTAAATATGTAAAAAGAGAACATGATATTCAAGCATCAGCGATCGTTTTGTTTACTGAAAAGCAAATATCCTAATTGGGGTTACATATGCTAGGCAAGCTCATTATCAAACACCTCCACCGAACCTCCAAACTTTCCTCAGCACTGGTGATAACGCTCCTCCAGATGGATCGAAAAGACTTGGAAACCGACCTCGCATGAATCAAGATACATGCATCTTGTCAAGTAAGGCACAGCGGCACTTCTCCGCTCCATGGAACCTATTAAAAAAAACCCCCCCCATTTTCCAACTTACCTTACCTCCTTTTCCCCCAAGCTACTTCTTAAATCACAACCAACAACTTCGCCTTGAAGCAAACAGGAGGCCTTAAGCTGTATTGATAACTTAGTCACACAGCCACACACTCTCGCAAATTATTTACGTTGTTGGTTCTGTTCACCAATCCACTGGCTGCAGCTGGGTAGTGATGCTGTTGTCGTACAGAAGTGATGGCTCTCTTAAAGAAATTGGAGCACGCATCAATAATTGGGCTCTACCCTTCAGACAGAAGTGTTTCGCCATCTCCTTGCACTGAAAATGCATTATGTTCAAAGATTGACAGTATAATCTGTAACTGATTCTCTGTCATCCATAATGCATCTCAATCATTAAAGCATAAATAGCTGGCATGCTTGTGTCTGAAGC
The DNA here is from genome assembly GCF_026875155.1 of Cherax quadricarinatus. NCBI lineage: Eukaryota > Metazoa > Arthropoda > Malacostraca > Decapoda > Parastacidae > Cherax > Cherax quadricarinatus. The sequence continues at coordinate 16,814,750 of NC_069475.1, forward strand.
CAGACACAGGTATGGTAGGATTGTGGACAGTGGAGTCAGAGTGCACATGCTGTGGACTTCCATCTCACATTGACGTCTTCAATGCATGATAGAACTGATAAATTGGCTAAGTGTATGCTTTCAAATGAGGAGAGATTACAATCTTGTTGTCAGGCAGTAGTTTGAGATGCCAATAATCGAAAAGAACTTCAGCTGAATTTTATGATTAAGGCTCAGAAGAGATTGTCACAGTGAGTCCATCTAATCATCATTCTATCATGCAGGTGGAGGCCACCATGTTCCTTGGTCGCATCCAACAAAATAAGCAGATTTTGCGGATGTGTCACTACCGCCCGCTCCGGCTGGGTTACCAAGTATCTTTGGCAGGTTAAATCACCTCCACCAGATGTAGACCCAAACGAAATGAAACTTTGCCAGATGGATTATTGTCACACCCTGAGTTCTTTATGAACTGGAGTGCGATATAAAATTAATGAAATTTTAGAAACATCTCACTTCAGAAGATGTTCAAGAAATGGCTAAGTATTTTATCCTACAGTGGTATATTACAGACCAGTACTGGAGGAAATACCCTGACTTTGCTAAGCTGAAATAAAGCCATTACCACATATGTGCATGTGTCGTGTGTGAGTGTGTGTGTGTGTGTGTATACTACCTAATTGTATCACCTAATTGTGGTTGCAGGGGTCGAGACTCAGCTCCTGGCCCAGCCTCTTCACTGATCGCTACTGGATTCCTCTCTCTCTCTGCTTCCTGAGCTTTGTCATACCTCTTCATTAAAAACTATGTATGGTTGCTGCCTCCACTACTTCACTTGCTAGGCTATTCACTTCTGAAACTCACTATGACTGAGGAAATACTCTCGTAACGTCCCTGTGACTCGGTCTGAGTCTCAGCTTCCAGTTGTGACCCGTTGTCCCTTGTGTCCCTCTCTGGAACATCTATCTCTGTCACCTTGTCTATACCCCCGCAGTATCTTGTATGGTTCGTTATCATGTCTCCCCTGACCCTTCTGTCTCCAGTGTCGTCAGTCCGATTTCCCTTAACCTTTCATCGTACAGACATTCCCTTGAGCTCTGGGAACTAGCCTTGTTGCAAAACCTTTGTACTTCTCTTAACTTCTTGCCGTGCTTGACCAGGTGTGGGTTTCCAGACTGGTGCTGCATACTCCAGATATGGCTAACATTACGCTACGTGTACAGTGTCTTGAAAACAGAGAGTTCCATATTAAAGGTTTATCGGAACGCGCTTTTCTCAGGTCTTGCAGGCGCCAGTATGCTGCAGCGGTTGTTTTTTGGTTGATGTGTGAACTCGGTGATGTGCTCGGTGTTCTGGTTCACCCCAAGGTCTTCTCTCCCTGAGTGAGGTCTGTAGCTTTGTCCACCTAGCCTATAGTGTCTGCGGTCTTCTTTGCCCCCTCCCCAATCTCATGACTTTGCATTTTGGTCTGGATTGGAATTCGATGAGCACAGTTACTGGACAATGTCCAGCCTCTCCCAGGTCTCTTTGCAGTCCTGCCTCATCCTCGTCCGATTTAATTTTCTAATCACCTTCACGTCATCTTGCAAACAGGACCACTTCAGGTCTATTCCTTCCATCAAGTCGAATCACATATATCAAAAATAGCACTGGTCCTAGAACTGACCCCTGTGGGACCCCGCTAGTAACAGGCGCCCACTGTGATACCTCTTCACGTACCATGACTCGTTGTGCCTCCCTGTCAGGTATTCCCTTAATCCATTGCAGTGCCCGTCTTGTACGTGTTGCGGATCCTCCAGTTCTGCACTATATCTCTTGTGGCGAACTGGAGTCAAAGGCCTTCCTGCAGTCTAGGGAAAAACGCAATCTACCCAACCCTCTCTCTCGTGTCCTTACTTCTGTTCCTTGTCATAAAACTCCAGGAGGTTTGTGATCAAGATTTTATGCCTTTCATGAACCCATGCTGGTTTTCAATATAATCTTGATTCCTTTCCAGGTGTTCGACCACTCTCCTCCTGATAATCTTCTCCATGATTTGCACAACGATACATGTCAGAGACACAGGTTCTGTAGTTACCCCCCCCCCACATTTTTAAGTGCTCGTTTCTGTTTCCTTTCTTAAATATGGGGACTTACATTAGCTGGTCTTCCATTTCTCAGGTAGTTGTGTGTGTGTGTGTTTTTGTGTGTATGTGTATGAGTGTGTCAGTGTTGTTGTGTCGTGTGTGTTGTGTGTGTTTGTGTGTGTGAGTATGAGTGTGTGTGTGGATGAGTGTGTTGTGGTCGGTGTATGAGTGTGTGTGTGTGTGTGTGTGTATGAGTTTGTGTATGTTGTTGTGTGGTGTGTGTGTTGTTGTGTGTGTGTGTGTGTGTTTTGTGTGTAGTGTGTGTGTGTTTATGTGTGCTGTGTGTATGAATTTGTATGTGTGTGTCGTGTGTGTGTGTGTGTGAGAGAGGACTCCGCAATCAAATTTGCACCCAAATAATCTCATACTGTTTGTGACCGGTGTGGAAGTGTGAATTTGCTCATTACTCTAAAATTTGTCATGATTGGCCGCCATGTTATAAACGTAAGTAACACATCTTACAAGTATTCATTACCTTTGTAATTTTGAGTTAACTTACCTTTGTAACTTGGAGTTTCTTTACCTGTGTACCTAGTTCAGCCATCAAAACTTTGGAGGGCCCGGTCCTGGACCCATTGTGTACTCTGTAATCTGTAAATCACCTTTGTAACTTGTCAGGATTGTGGACTAGACCTACCCTGGAGTATCATTTACCTTTGTAATATTGTGATGTTCATTACCATTGTAATTGTGAATTCATCACCTCTCATAACTTGTCTCAGCTATCAAAACTTTGAGGCCCAGTCCTGGACCCCATTATGTACCTGGGAGTTTTAAACCCTGGAGAGAGTTTCGAGGAGGCGTCAACGGCCCCGACTCGGCCCGGTCTGTGACAGGCCTCCTGGTGGATCAGCGCCTGATCAACCAGGCTGTTGCTGCTGGCTGCACGCAAGAACAACGTACGAGCCACAGCCGGGCTGATCAGGAACTGACTTTAGGTGCTTGTTCCAGTAGCAGCTTGAAGACTGCCTGGGGTCTTGTGGGGTCCCCCTCTTCCACCACCCCCCCCCAGTTGGTAATCCCCCTTATGTGTGCTGGGAGGCAGTTGAACAGTCTTCGGGCCCTGAACTTATTGTATGGTCATCTTAACCGTGCTGAGTGACACCCTGCTTTTCATTGGGGGGATGGTGCATCGTTGCCAAGTCTTTTGCTTTCGTAGTGAGTGATTTTCGTGTCGCAAGTTCGGTATAGTCCCTCTAGGATTTTCCAGGCTGTATATAATCATGTTATTTCCTCCCTCCTCTGCGTTCAGGGAGATACAGGTTTAGAACCTCAAGCGCTCCCAGTAATTGAGGTGTTCTTTATCTCCTTTATGCGCGCCGTGAAAAGTTCTCTGTACATTTTCTAGGTCGGCAATTTCAACCTGCTTGAAAGGTGCTGTTAGAGTGCAGGCAATATCCAGCCTGAAGAACAGTGACTGAAGAAGTGTCATCATGGGCTTGGCCTCCCTAGTTTTGAAGGTCTCATTAATCCATCCTGTCATTTTTCTAGCACGAAGTGATTGATACAATGTTATGGTCCTTGAAGGTGAGATCCTCCGACCATAATCACTCCCAGGTCTTTGACGATGGTGATTCGTCTATTTTTGGCTCCAGAATTTGTTTTGTTCTCTGATGAAGATTTAATTTCCTCATGTTTAACCATATCTGAGTAATTGAAATTATCATCGTTGACTTCATATTGTTTTCTGGCAGCCCACTGAAATGATTTGGTTGATGTCCGCTGGAGCCTTGCAGTGTCTGCAATGGAAGTACACTGTCATGCAGATTCGGGGCGTCATCTGCAAGGAAGACACGGTTGCTGTGGCTGACATCCTTGTCTTTGTCGGATATGAGATGAGGAACAGTTGGGAGCTAGTACTGTCCCTTGTGAGAACAGGAGCTTTTCACCGTAGCTGCCTCGGATTTACTCTGTTGACGACTCTCTCTGTGTTTGTTAGTTGGGGGGGGGGGAGGAAATTATAGATCCATCGACCGACTTTTCCTGTTATTCCTTTAGTGCGCATTTTGTTGCGCTATTACGGGGCCCATTGGGTCTCACTTGTCGAAGCTTTTGCAAAGTCAGTATATATTATATCTGCATTCTTTTTGTCTGTCTGGTGCATTTAGGACCATTGTGTAGTTGATCAAGTAGTTGAGAACAGGGCAAGGAGCGACCTGTTCCTACACCCATGTGCCTGGGTTGTTAACTGATGGGTTTCTTAGATGGAGTGGTGATCTTGCCTTCTTAGGACCACTTTCAAAGATTTTTATGTATGGGATGTTAGTGCTATTGGTCTGCTAGTTCTTTGCTGTTGCTTTACTGCCCATCTTTGGGGAGTGGGGCTATGTCTGTTGTTTTTAGTAATGAGTGACGACCCCCGGGTCCATGCTCCCTCTCCACCCAATAAGGTGGAAAAGGTGTGATAGGAGAGCCACAAATTTGACTTAACACAAGCCTATCCGATGTTATCTGACGCCAAATGACTTCGAAAGGCGATAATGACAATGCCCATGGCACTCTGCCCCAGGCGGCCAGACTCATGGAACTCGCGTTGTTATCAAGAACTGCAAGAAGACCCCTATCACGAGCCTTTTCCATCACCTATGGACGAGGGAGCATGGACACGGGGGTCGTCCCACAGTTACTAAAAACACTGACATAGCCCCACTCACAAAAGGGGGACAGTAAAGCAATAGCAAAGATAACTACAGCTCAATAGCACTACATCCCATATCATAAAAATCCCCCCCCCCCCCCCCCCCCCCCCCCCCCCCCCCCCCCCATGAAAGGGTCCTAAGAAGCAGAAGATCACCACCCATCTAGAAACTCCACACAGTTTACACAACCCAGGGCAACATGGTTTAGTAGAACAGGTCGCCTCCTGTCTGTCTCAACTATTGGATCACTACGACAATGTCCTAAATATACTAGAAGACAAAAAGAATGCAGATGTAATATATACAGACTTTTGCAAAAAGCCTTCGACAAGTGTGACCATGGCGTCATAGGCACAAATGCGTGCTGCTAAAGGAATAACTCAGGAAAAAGTCGGTCAATCGATCTATAATTCCCCACTAACAGAACACAGAGGAGCTATCGTCAACAGAGAAAAGTCCGAGGCAGCAGCTGCGGTTGACAAAGCTCTGTTTCCACAAGTGCACAGTACTCGCTCCATCTTGTTGCCTCATCATCATATCCGAATAGACAAGGATCCGTCAGCCACTGCACCGTGTCTTTCCTTTTGCAGATGACACCCGCAATCTGCATGACAGTGTTCTTCCATTGCAGAAGCACTGCAAGGCTCCAGGCAGACATCAACCAAATTTTAAGTGGGCTACAGAAAAACACTATGTAAGTTCTACGATGGAGAAATTTCCAATTACTCAGATATGGTAAACACGATGGAAATTAAATCTTCATTAGAGAACAAAAAACAAATTTTGGCCACAAAAATAGAGTTGAAACACCAAACGTCAAAGACCTGGTTTAGTGACATGTCGGAGGATCTCACTTCAAGGACCATAAACATTGTTCAATCGCATATGCTAGAAAACATGACAGGAAATGGATAATGGAAACCTTCAAACAAACTAGGGAGGGCCAAGACCATGATGACACTCTTCAGGGTCACTTGTTCTATTTTGGTCTAGGAATATTGCTGCACATAAACAGCACTTTCAAGGCAGGTGAAATTGCTGACCTAGTGAAATGTTACAGAGAACCTTCACACATCGCACATAACGAGATAAAAACTCAATTACTGGGAGCGCTTGGGTTTCCTACACCTGTATTCCCTGGAATGACAGGCAGGAAGATACATGGATTATATACACCTGGAAAATCCTAGAGGGACTAGTACCGAACTTGCACACGAAAATCACTCACTACGAATGCAAAAGACTTGGCAGACGATGCAACATCCCCCCAATGAAAAACAGGGGTGTCACTAGCACGTTAAGAGACCATACAATAAGTGTCAGGGGCCCGAGACTGTTCAACTGCCTCCCAGCATACATAAGGGGGATTACCAACAGACCCCTTGGCAGTCTTCAAGCTGGCACTGGACAAGTACCTATAGTCGGTTCCTGATCAGCCGGGCTGTGGCTCGTACGTTGGTTTGTGTGCAGCCAGCAGTAACAGCCTGGTTGATCAGGCCCTGATCCACCAGGAGGCCTGGTCACAGACCGGGCCACGGGGGCGTTGACCTCCGGAACTCTCTCCAGGTAACTCCAGGTACAGGCTATGAGGATGATGAATCCCAGGATAGTCTTCGGCAGGCTCTGGACGAATTCACTAAGGATGATGTAGATTGTGAACAGGAGATGAATACATACAAAGATAAGTTAAGTACATTGAAGGCTAGTATTCCAAGGGTGGTGTCAAACACCGCGGGTACCCCAAACAGCCACACACCTGTCAATATGTTTTCCCAGGTTGCCCCAGTTGAATTTACCGACATTTGACGAAACCCTAACTGAGTACATTGCTTTCTGGGATCAGTTTAAAGCCAGATAGATGACAGAAACGATTTGTCAGATGCCGTCAAATTGAAGTATTTTGCGGTCACAGCTCAAGGGTAAAGCCTTAGACTTGGTCCGGCACTACCAGATTACTGACACTAATTACCAACATGCCAAAGACCAATTAGTAGATATGTTTGGCAACACTGAAGAGATAAAAGTGGCCATACTTTATCGGTTGTTGGATCTAGAGGCTTGTCGCCATGACAGTCAGAGCCTAGAGAAGTTCCAAATCGAAGTTACGAGTTTGACAAATAGTCTTAAAGATTTACATGATTGGGGTAAGTCAGAATGGTTCATCAATCAGGTGATTCAGAGGAAAATGGCTGGCACTACAGTGCATGAGTTACACTTAAAATATCGGACGAATAGGTTCACGATACAACAAATTGTTGAGGGGTTGGGAGATCTTTTTTCCCTCATTGAGTATAGGTGTGAGAGAAGAGTCACCACCATCCCCACATAAAAACCCAGACAGTTACTCAAAGATCTCGAGAGATCAGTCTAAAGTTTCGTAGGGACTAACGTTGGGATTTACTATGATAAAAAAGTGTCTAAGGTAAGAATCTCTAAGCAGAACGTCAGAGGCACTCTGCCAGAATATGCGTGTTCTGCAAAGGCGAACATGCTAGCACGAGTTGCTCGGGTTTTAAAACACTGAGCAGTAGGCAACAGAGAAAAGGGAGTTGAGCCCTCTGCTTCAAGTGTTGTGGGCAATATTTTGCCAGTGACTGTAGCACCCAGCTCAGTGAGTGTCGAGTCTGTTCCAAAAGGTAAGCACCATACTACACTATGTCCCAATAATTTAAGGGGAAAACCCCAGGCTATTTAGGGATATCTCCAGGTAGAGATAGAAAGTGAGTCTGAGCCTGAATGGTAGCCAGCTTTGATTAGTGGGAGTAAGTCTCTAATCTGAGTGGAATCCACGGAGGTGCTGCCCTACCTACAGTCATGGCAAAGGTTGTGAATGGGCACAGGCCCGGGAAACAACCGATTATTCTTTGACCCAGGAGCAAAAAGTATCCTTGATAACAAAGAAGTGGTGGCTAAATTAAAATTGAAGGCCACAAGGAAAGTTAATTTGATGTTGGGAGAGGCTATAAGTCGGCCCTCCCAAATCTTATGATGTGGTGGATGCACGTCAAATTAGGTGGACATCGCAGAGACATTACAGCCTTGGTGGTAGAGGGCATTACCCACGGCAATTACAGCGAGAGGTCTGCTGCAACAGCTAAGCCATTGAAAAACCTTGAGTGAAGCTGGCAGAAACCAAGGAATTACCACTGACACAGTCAGAAATGGGATGAGTCTTGGTGGGAGCCAATCAGATAGATAACTTCCCGTCACATGATGGACGTTTAGGGAAGTTAGTTTTTAGTTTTAAAATGTTTATTATGCACCCCATACCCATCTGTTTGGGGGGTAGTCAAAAGGGTTACAGAGGTAATAATTGGTCCAGGGACTGGGCCTCAAAGTTTTGATAGCTGAGCAAGTTACAGAGGTAATGAATTCACAATTTACAAAGGTAATGAACTCACAATTTACAAAGGTAATGAACTCGGTAGGTCTAGTCAAATCATGACAGTTACAAAGTTATTTACAGATTACAGAGGTCACAATGGGTCAGGGACCGGGCTCCAAAGTTTTGATGGCTGAACTAGGTACAAGGTAATGAACTCACAAGTTACAAAGGTAATAAAACTCACAATTTTACAAAGGTAATGAATACTGTAAAAATGGTTACTTACTTTTTATACATGGCTGCAATCATGAACAAATTTTAGAGTAATGAGCAATTCACACTTCCACCCCCGGTCACAACTGTAGTTGAGTTATTGGTGCAATGTTTATTGCGAGTCTCTCTCTCTCACACACACACACACACACACATACAAATTCATACACACACCACATAAACCCCACACACACACACACACACACACAACCACACACACACACACAACTCATACAACACACCACACACACTCATACACACACACACACTCATACACACACACACACTCATACTCCACACACACACACCACACACACACACACACACACACAACACACACACACACACACACACACACACACACACACACACTCACACACATACACACAAACACCCACACACCCCACACACACACACACACACACACACACACACACACACACACACACACACACACACAACACACACACACACACACACACATGCACATATGTGGTAATGCTTTTTTTTAACAGCTAGCAAAGTCAGGGTATTTCTCCAGAATGGTCTGTAATATACCACTGTGGATAAAATACTTAGCCATTTCTTGAACACTTCTGAGTGAGTTGTTTCTAAATTTATTAATTTTATCACACTCCAGTACATAATGACGAAAGGGTTTGTGACAATAATCCATCGGGCAAAGTTACATTTCGTTGGTCTACATCTGGTGGTGGTGATTTAACTGCCAAAGAACTTGAAAACCCAGCCGGAGCCGGGCGGTAGTGACATCCAAGAGTCTGCTTATTTGTTGGATGCACCATAGACATGTGGCTCCTCCTGCATGATAGAATGATGATAGATGGACTCACTGGTGTCAATCTCCCTGAGCCTTACGTTTAGGGAAGGAATGGGTTTTTACAGATCCCCAGTAGGATACATCATAGGCGGCAGGATTCCATCTGAATTCCCTGCCACGCCAGATAGTGAGAAGCTGTCCCCATGACAGCTGAGGGAGTTTGTGATAAAGAGTACCAGTATACACGATGAACCACCAGGGGAAACTGAACCAGGTAGGGAGTGATGAACAATCGGCCACCTTGGAAAACACTTTTACAGGGTACATAAAGAGGGAGATAGATTGCCATTAAATGCAGGGAACCCCGTATCAGTGGGAGGAAAGGCTACCAGGGCATGTGGGCCACTGGGTGGGAAAGTACAGAGCCACTCAGTCAAGGGTAGAATATGAAAGATGTTAAAGTTAAAGAAAGGGTGCTATGACCACCGGAACCAACAAGTTTACACCCCCAGAGGTCCAAGCAGGGGAAACTGGAAGAAGTTGAAGTTAGAGCAGAGTTTGCTCGTGAGAGTGGCTGGACGGCACTCGTGTCCCGGGTCCGCCGTGGGGGCTCGCGAGTGAACTTGATTTAGACTTAGTACCTACCTTCACTGGCGGGGGGATGTTGGAACTTATTCGGTCTGAGAAGTCCAACGGGGAAAAACACACTGTTCGAGGGCCCTTACACCCACACAAAACAAATGCTTTTTCTCACAGGTTTGGGGGAGGGGTATGGGAGGTACTACTAAATTGAAAAGATTTACCCATCATGGAGAAGTAGGTAGTTATATGTTTGAAAACTAATATTAGGATTATTGAGGCAACTGTAGATAATAATAATGTAGACCTAAGGCCTTAACATAGGTAGTAATAGGCCGATAATGTAGGCAAACACTAGGTTAAGTTAGCTTTGGAAAACTGGCACCCCTAGTTTGAACAACGGGGGCGGGGGGGTCTCAAAGACTCGAGACCCCCTTCTTAGACCAGACTTTCACCTGGACAAGACGTGCCATATCAGCGGGCGGCGCCCCCCCCCCCAACTTTCCCCTCACATTTTGAAAATCCGGGGAAATCTGCTAGAGGCACCTCATGTACCTAGTTTAAAACCCTTCCTCCATCAGGCCCATACAGTAAACAAGACTTCCACATTTTTTTTTGGATTTCGGGGCCCAGTGTCCTGAAAATTGTGAGTGAGTTGAACTGTGGGCCTTTGGGTCACCTGGCAGTGCATGCCCGGTATTACCACATCTCTTGTCAGGGCCCAGAAGCTATGGGCCGGGTCTGCATAGTTATTCTAGGGGAAAACAAAACCCCCTTGGAAATTGGAAATTTTTTGAGGTGCAGGCAGGTCACTAAAAACGGGTTGAACATTTCAGGAATTAAAAGGGTCCCAGTTGCACATGGTTTTTCTGAGGGAAAATCCCAAAAGGGGGTAACTTTGGGAGTTGAAGATCAGGGTAAAATTTTCTGCAACACCAAATAAAGTTTTTCCCTTTTAAAAGTGGGATGCAGGGGGAGTGTCTTGCAACATCATCATTTATGAAAATCCCGTCCCATAAGCCACTTTGAGGCTGAAAGGGGGAAACCCACCTCAGAGCCGGGGCAACAAGCTTTTTCCCAGGGGAGGCAAAACCCCTTGTAGGCAAATCCAAAACAAATTTTCACAGACCCCACCCTCACCACCCAAGCGACACGTCACCCAACCAAAAAAAACAGGGGCCCACTCACCCTTTACCACCCAAGGGACAGGCACTAACAAAAAAACATGGGCCCACTCACCTTCCCCAAACCCCCCAAAAGACACGTCCCCCCAACAACAAACAGGGCCGACTTCCCTCACCCACCCAAACGACACGTCACCAACAACAACATGGGCCCCTTTACCCTCACCACCCAGAGGGGACACATCACCCAAAAAACAAAGATTGGGCCCACTCACCCTCCCCCACCCAGAGCAACGCATCAACCCCCAACAAACAGGGTGACTTAAACCCCCAAAACCCAAAAACGACAAAATCACCAACAAAAAAACATGGCCGACTCACCCTCACCACCCAGACGCCCAATTTAACCAAACAACAAACTGGCTGAAACCCCCTTTACCAAAACCCGACGGGCACATCACCCAAAAACAAACATAGCCGCTCCCCCCCACCAAACCCCAAACGACACATCACCAAAAACAAACAAGGCCGGGGCTCAACCCCCACCACCCAGAGCGACAAAGTCCCAACAACAAAAAATAGCCGACTCCCCCCACACCACCCAGAGCGACACGTCACCAACAACAAACAGGCTGACTCACCTTCACCACCCAGAGCAAAAGCACCAACAACAAACATGGGCCCACTCACCCCCACCCCCCAGATGACCATCAAACCCAAAAACCCAAAAATGGCCAACCCCCCCACCCCCACATCCCCGGCCCCCCCCCAAGAAATGGGCACATCACCCAAAAACAAACAGGCTGACTCACCCTCACCCCCCAAGCGGAAGCAAACACTAACAACAAACAAGGCCAACTCCCCTCACCACCCCCGAGTGACACATCACCAAAAACAAACTGGTGACCAAACCCTCACCACCCAGAGCGATGCATCACAAAAAACAAACATGGGCCAAATCACCCCCACCACCCAGGGGCGAAAGCATCACTAACAACAAACATGGCCAACTCACCCTCACCACCCAAGTGAACACATCACCAAAAAACAAAATGGCCGACTCAAACCCCCACCACCCGAGCGATTCATCACTAACAACAAACAGGCCGCCCCACCCTCACCCACCAACCCCAAAGGGGACTTGCTACAACCCAAATCCAACCGTGACTGACTTCCCCCCCTTTTTCTACCTCTGTTTGCCTTTATAGGGTTTAACCCATTTTGATATGCTCCCAGGTATGACTAATGATCCTGACACTTTAAAGAATTACATCACCACCCTAAACGGCTGATAAGTGTAATCTTCGTGCTGAAAATATAATCTCTCCGCACAACAATAACAAACCATGAATCTAAGTTACTTCACCTTGAGAATAAGATCAACAGCCTTGAACAACAGCTAACATCAACTGGCACGACTGATTCTGGCAAGACCCTCCAGGTCACTTGTTCTATCTAGGCTGGAATATTGCTGCACACTAACAGCACCTTTCAAGGCAGGTGAAATTGCTGACCTAGAAAATGTACAGAGAACTTTCACGGCGCGCATAACGGAGATAAAACACCTCAATTACTGGGAGCGCTTGAGGTTCCTGAACCTGTATTCCCTGGAACGCAAGCGGGAGAGATACATGATTATATACACCTGGAAAATCCTAGAGGGACTAGTACCGAACTTGCACACGAAAATCACTCACTACGAAAGCAAAAGACTTGGCAGACGATGCAACATCCCCCCAATGAAAAGCAGGGGTGTCACTAGCACGTTAAGGACCATACAATAAGTGTCAGGGGCCCGAGACTGTTCAACTGCCTCCCAGCATACATAAGGGGGAATTACCAACAGACCCCTGGCAGTCTTCAAGCTGGCACTGGACAAGCACCTAAAGTCGGTTCCTGACCAGCCGGGCTGTGGCTCGTACGTTGGTTTTGCGTGCAGCCAGCAGTAACAGCCTGGTTGATCAGGCTCTGATCCACCAGGAGGCCTGGTCACAGACCGGCCGCGCGGGGGCGTTGACCCCCGGAACTCTCTCCAGGTAAACTCCAGGTAATCAGTTATAGGCAGTCACACAGATCAAATAGCTTCCCTGAACATGAAATTTAAAGATTTTGTCAGGACTGGAAAAAAACAGGTCCCCAAATTTTGAACAATTATTTTGCTAACCAAGTAAGACAGAGCAAGATAAGCACCCATGCTTTAATGAAAAACAGTCCACTCTTTCTAGTGAATTAACCCTTACCAACTGAAAAAGCTACAACCTCCAGACATACACACCCCGGCATGTTGCGTGCAAGGTGGGAAATAAAAAAATCACGGTTACTGGGGAACCCAAGGGAGAAAAAAAGTTTTTATGCTCAATTTCACACACAAGCAGAAAAAAAATTTAAAAAGTTATCTATTAAAGCAAAAAAAAAAATACTAAAGATTGTCTCACAAGGGAAAAAACGACGGGAACCCCCTTACGAGTGAGAAAACTGAAAGGGAATCATGATAAAAACACCGGTGCTTTGACGAGATGGCAATTCTAGTAAAAAAAACAAATTAGTGTGTGTATATATTACAAATGAAAATAATACAAACTTCTTCATGATGCAAACATTAGAGTTTGACTGATATTGCTGCCCAAAATTTTGCACTACGTTAGGTTGTTATTATCCCCTTTTTGAACTAACCCCTGTAATCACCCCCTCACAACCTCTTTACCCTGTCCACACAGTTTTTGTGTGACCCATTTTGTTTATTTTCCCAGTTTTCCCCATTCACAAATTTTTATTTGTTAATTAATACTCTGAAATAAAAAGAGTGTGCAGTCCTACGTGAGTTGGTCCCCAGGGCCACCACTAAAAATCGTCTTTCACTCCAAACCATGTACAAAAGTTCTGAAAATTTTGGAAATTTTTTGTCGAGTATTGGGGTGTTTGGTAACCTTGAAAGTCTGCCTCATCATTTGACTTGACAACCTTTTGCATCACCTCCCCTAGACTTTCGCCCACATTGACTATGTGAAAAGGCGAATGTGATGCTAGTTACCCCTGCTGTTCTCCTGTATCCTCAACTCTCCGCCTTTAAACTCCCGTTCCCCCTCTATAAACGGCCCATGAGGGGTTATTTTGATGCTCCGCTGGACTCGAAATGTGGGTCTGCAAGTGCAAAGATTTGTTGTAATTTTGCAAGAGGGATTACACTGACTTATGACATTTGTACCATCAGACCTATGTAGGGAAAAATGAGTGAGGATGCCCCTGGCCTGCTGGGGACCGAAAAATGGACTATAGACCCGCGTGCCCTTACACCCTATGCGTGGGTCTAGTGGGGGAAGTCCCTTCCTCGTTTTTCCTTTTCCCCGGTATCCCTTTAACTTCCCTTTTTATACTAGGGGATAAGGGCAGTTTAGCTGATCCAGGTGAAACAGCGCTCCAAGCCACCCATAAGCCCAAGCCCTACTGCGCTACATCTGTTCTGAACCCCAGATTCCCTTTTAAACGTTCTACAGTTTTCCCGGCTGTACCTTGGGTGTTGTGGAATGTTCTTATGTGTGAAAATTTTTTCTGTTTCCAAGACGTGTGCAGAGTGTAAGTGCGGGGGTTGGAGTAATTAAAAATGTACAGGGCGGGTAACTCTCGAGACACTGTGAGCCCATGAATGCCTTTAAAAATTTGCACTGCGCCCCCGCAGGCCACTACACCCATATTGCCTGTGTTAGCGTTGAATATCCCTTCCTTGTCCCTTCCCTTCCTCGATTTGGAACCACCCTTAGCCTCTATTTACTTATGGTTAAGGGGGTTTTTTTTGTTTAACCACATAAGAAATTGAGTCCCCGTGCAGTCCTCGGGGTGCCGCACTCCACTCTTTTTACGAATGTGTCTCCTGTTGCCTACCGGCCTGGTCCCAAGCAAATATCGGGGGTTTGACACGGGCTTAGCAACAATTAGCAAGTTGAAACGCACAAAACTAGCCAAACAAAAAAAGGGGCAGCCTGCAGTTTACTGTCCAAGGGGCCACTGTCTATTAACGCCCTACGTGCTGCGGGCTACCAGTTTTCCTGTAGTGGCTTTTTTAAGGACAATTTAACGGCATTGCAGTGCTGACATTTGGTGGGAACCCAAATTTCCCTTTAAAACTAGTAAGTTTTGGTGTTTGGCTTGTACACAGTAACTTCACGGGCATACTTGTGCTAGAAGTTTTAAAGTGCTGCTTTTTCCCAACAGTTAATTTATTTGTGGCCTTATTAAGATTTAAAAAAGGCTCAAGGTGCTTCAGTGTGCAAATCCTACATTTTAAATCAGTTAAATACTGGCCTCTGCTCGTGTAACTGAATTTTTTTAAATAGGGTTTCATAATTAAGTTGCTTGTCTAGTGTCATTGCTGTGTTTTCTAAAAAACATTTTCCGTTCAGACTGAAACTTTATGAAAATTCCCAGAAATATTTCAAATTGCACTGTTCATCTCTGGTGGAGTGTTAATTATGCTTTGTTTTTTTTACTGTGAACAAGCTTTACTCCTGCATAATTTCAGTTTCATGAATTTTTCTCTCTTGGAAATTCGGTTACCTTTAAACTGTTTAAGAAAGAGTCAGCCTGTTAACATCTATGTCCTTGTCTCTCTTTCTAGTGGGTCTAGCCCCTTTTTAAAATTGTAATAGTAACAATTTAAAATCATTTTATTCTAGTTATACATTTGTAATTGTTTTAGACTATTTTCACTGGTTTGTAGTGTTTAACTTCTGAACACCAATTTAATGACTGCAGACACACACTGACACATAATAAACCTTTTAAAACCTGGTAATCCAGAAGCTGGGCCCTAGTGTGTGACCTTGAGAAGTTGAGAGTGTTTTTTATGACGGGTTTTGCCCACTCTCCCCTTTATTTACATCAACACAAGTGTATTCTAAGTGATAAAGGTACATTGGTGTATTGGGTAAAACTTGTCAACATAGTAAACGGTGTGTAAGTGAGATTGTTAGGTACTGGTTCATCTATCTCAGCGCACACTATGTTGCATACTATATAAATAGTAACTTTTAGTTACCCGGAGGCCCAAAGGGAAAGTCGCCAGGGTTTACCCCTCATTGTCATTGAAACATTACCTTTTTTTTTTTTTTTGGGAAATTTCTGTTTCAATCTATGGTTTGGGGGTAAAGGTTGTTTTCAGCTTTCTTTGGGGATTTTTGTATTTTATTATTTCAGTGGGACATTAGGTGGCAGTAGCCTGAACTAACTCAAGTGAAATCACATTGAATTTAAACCCTCTTGTTTAATGTGATGTATGCAGAATTCTAATTTCATGCCAATATTACCTACTTTGCCTCTCTTCTCTCTCTCTCCCCTCTCTCTCTCTCTCTCTTCTCTTCTTTTTGCATTTTTGAAAATTGTGATAAGGTGTAGCCTCGCCTGTCCCTCCATTATATCATTTAATCCATATTTTTAAACACAAAAAAGAGGTTTTGGTTTTTTTTGGAAAGGGTGTGCGTATTGATGGTGGTGGTCGGGGTTTAGAGGGTTTGGAGGTGTTCATTAAACTTGGCACTTGTTCTTGGATCTTTTTTGGACTTTTGACTTTAAAGGGAAAATATTTCCCTTTTAAAAAAACTTAAGGGAAAGAAAAGTGAGGGAATTCTTGTTTTGTGAGTCTTACACCAGATATCATCAGGAAAACATGGCAAGTCAAGAGAACCTTTTTCTGCAGGTGTTGGAAATGATGAATTTCCCGACCTTTAAAAGTAAACAAAAGAGAAAAAGGAGAAAGGGCTAGAGCGTGACTTTTGTCAGACCCTTGACTGTCAAAGGACCTTACGTTTTTTGTACAGAGGGTGCAAGAAGTCTTTCTTAAAGGAAAAAGCGTTAAGCTGATTCCCTGACAACACCCCGCTCCCCTGCTAATGTGCAGGCTAAGGGGAAGCTGTAAACAACACCAAATAAAGGGGACCAATTTAAAAAACAACACGATTTGTGTTGGGAAAGAATGCAGAAACTGTCAAGATCACTTAGTCACTTTTGGGGGAATTAAGCTGCGCGACCTCCACGATATAACCCTTTTTAAAAAAATGGGTCAGTATCTAATCTTTGGATCCCCTCTCTGCTGGACCACCCCATCTGATTAAGTGGCATATTCAAGCCTAAAGATTTAAAAGGGAAAAAACCCCAAAAATTTTTGCCGGGGGGTGGGTCCGAGCCCCCCCCCCGGAAATACGGGGGTGATTTTTACGTTCCTAAACATCGAAGTGTACCTCCCCCCAAAAAGTAGGTGTTACAAATGCCAGCACTAGGGCCCAGTTGCAGAGACTGTGGAATATCATTCTAGGTGTGGTAAGTTGCTGGAATCTTTCCCCACTAAGAATGCACGTGGGCCCCTGCAGCCCAAAAATTTAAGTGTATTAACTGTAAAAAAGTTGGGTTACTTTTCCCCAAAAGGGCTGCAGTCAGAACCCAAACAACCTTCGATGAAAACCCTAAACAGTCCTTTAATGAAACTGGAATGGGCCATCCAGTCTACCAACCCGATTGAGACTAAACCCTCTGAAAAGGGTGCAGAAACCCCATCACGCAAAGGGATTTGGTGATACCAGAATCCATCACACACACCACGTGGGGAGTAGCCATCCTGCTAGCACATAGGGAACTAGGTTGCCATCAGATCCTAGGTACACCTGAATATGGGGTGAGTTTTTCTTTTCCCCCAATACACCAACTCAACAGTCCAGACGGCACCACACGGGTACCCCCCCTGGAAAGGGGAGTCAGTTGCACGGACCTACCGCAAAGGGAAAAAGAAAAAAAACATAAGTAACCGGGTCCCGTTAAGGTGTAGGTTTTAAAAAAAAGCATAACCCGAAGTGCCATCCCAGAGAGGCAGGGGTTCGCCTACCTTCCTCTATTATAACAATTTCCAGAAAAAAATTGACCCTTTTGAACAGCCCCTGACAATTTAAAAAATATATTAATCAGGATGATGCTCTTGAGCATGGTGTGTTTGTAAAAAGGCAGCAATCTCCGTTCGCTTCCAGCAATTGTAAGAAAAACCCGTGACTCTTGCCTTAAGAGTTGCCTTTTAAGGGGCTCCCAAATCCCAAAAAAATGCTTAAAAATAAAGGTCCTGAAAAAAAAGACGTCAAACGTTTTTATTTGCTCTTAATTTTGCCCCTGAAGTCAAAGCATAATGTTTTACCATCTTATGAGAAAGAGATTTGTAAAAACTCACTACAATGGATACATTAAAAAATCTTTTCAGGGGAACATTGCTTTCATCGGAAGCGGTTGCCTGTTTTACATCATTTTATGCCCCAAGGGAATAGATGTCATTGTTTGGGGGAAGTAGATTAAAAAAGATGGAGCAACCCTCCCCCAAACTTGCCGGATATGCAGTTATAACCTAAGGTCAACCAACTGTTGGGATGTAGTCAAAAGAACTTGCCACTTTCACCCCTTTCCCCTTGCGAGTGGGTTAACATCATTTTTCTGGTGCAAAGTAATGCGGGCGATTTTTTCAAAACATTTTTAATCTCATGCCCCGCAACCATTCACCGAGGCTTTACCAGATGCATCAATATTGAACCACCATCATTCTTGGGATTTTAATGCCAGACTAAGAATATTGGTGGTCTATAAACAAACCCCAAATGGAACTAACTTAGATTGCTAAATGAGCTGAAATGTTCAAATTGTGGGCACCCCCCCCCCAAAAAAAAGCGGGGGTGCATAGCAGTTAAGAGACCTAAAAAATTCGGGGCCCGAGACTTTTAAACTGCCTCCCCCCCAACATAAGGGAGGATTAAAACAGACCCCGGCGTCTTAGCGGCAGGGGACAAGCACCTAAAATAGTTCCTGATACCGGGTGGGCTCGTATTTGGGTTTGCGTGCGCAGCAGCAACAGCCGGGTTGATCAGGCGCTGATCCACCAGGGGGCCGGTCACAGCCGGGCCGCGGGGGCATAAACCCCCGAATTTTCTCCGGGGTCTCCGGGGTAACTCTGACCTACTCAATATGGTGGATACTGTCTGTGTCTTGGTTTTTAATCATATATACGATCATATCAGTCATATTATGATTTTTTCTACTGTCATTTCCCAAGACAACAACGCAATCTTGATCATACCCCAGAATAAAGGAGCAAAATAAAAAGGAGGAAATTTTTCTCAAACCAAAACACAGAGAAACTTTTTTAAACCATTGATCAATGGATAAGAATTACGGCCCATTGGCCCCAAAAAAAAATTTAATGATGATTTAATTACCCCTATTAAAGTTTCTCACGATCAAGTGGGAGGAATAGGAAAAAAAACCCTCCCCTATAAAAAAACAATAAAAACCCAATGTAAATAATTTAAAAGATCCCACTAGCCCAATCTAAAACATAGCTAGGAGGATTGGGGAAAGCAACCGTAATGTGAACCAAGACCTCTCAAACGTTCCCAAACTCACTAAAAAGCAAGGAAAGAAAGGGAAAAACTTAGGCAACAGGAAAGGGAAAGTTTGTTAGTGGGTTGAATTTGGTCCCCCCCTTTGAGTTTTGGTTGGAAAGGTAAAAATAAAATAAAACGGAAAAAAACTGGCAATGTTTCTCCCCTTTTCCCCTTTTAAAATGCAAATAACCCATAAATAGGTCCAAAACATCCCGGGAAGGGGGAAAGCCTTCCATCTATATTTGTAAAAAATTTAGAAGTACTTCTGAAAAATGTTGAAACTGATTAATTTTAGAGCCAAAATATTTGTGAGAGTGATTGCCTCTTTCCGAGTATGAAATTTGATAATGCATTAACCAAAGGTCGATCAATGCTCCTGGGAGGGTGGTTTTAACCTATGAATTCTCAAACTCTAAGGGACGTGCATGATAACCCCTTTTTTGGCACTGTAAATCTCAGTTACATTGAGGGGGTTCTTTTTCCCATTTCCCGGACCCAAAGTCTCATTGTGTATCCCCAACCCCACACCTGAACATTTGGCCGTCTCCTTAACAGTTGTCTTTGTAAAAATTTTTTAAAGAATATGCTTAAAGACGTACTCAGAATAACACCCAAATTTCCCCCCCACTCTATGGGTTCTGAAAAGGGAAAAGTGTGCAGAAACTGTATTTCACCTTTCTCAATGCACACACCCTTAGTTTTACCCCTTTTTTTTGATCTAAATCTGTTTTTATATTCGAACAGAACCCTTTTAAATTTAACTGCCCAAAATGAATAGGGGGGAGCTTACCTGCTGGATAATAGGATACCTGTCAAAAAGAGTATCCCTGTCCTTTACCAAGGCTTCAGAAGTGATTCTAAAAAATTTTCTTTTTGGGCACCGAAGGGGGGAGTTCTTAGTCCCATGCTATTTAAATTCTGATTAATGCCCCCTTTCCCAAATCCTTTCCCCGCCCACCTAAAATATGCTATAAGCTATGCTGATGATTCAGATCCATACAACAGGGGCATAAAAAAGGAATACCATTCTTAATGAAATTCAAGCAATTTGTAATCGACTAGGCCTCTAATATTTCCTATAAAACAAAGATTAACAAACAAAACGACATCCCCCACCCATCTTTTGCAGGGTGAAAAATTAGTACGTTAAACTTACAATATCTTGGGTGATGTACTCTTTAACAAATCCGCATACCACAACTAAACAAAAAATGCAAAGCTAGGGTAAATGTCTCAAAAGGTTGTGGCTACAATCCCCCAACTTTTTGCTAATGTGAAATCGTGGAATGAGTACATTATGTTAGGGCCTAATTGATTATTGGGTCCCTATTGATATTAGCTAGAGAAAGTTCTCTCCGACCCTTGGGTTAATGCAATATGAAGCTTCCAATTATTTTTTGGCGTCCCAATTTTACAAAAATTTTTAAAATGAGGGAAAGGGGCTTTGGGATTCTAGTTTCAGTGAAGGATTGTTGAAATTAACATGTACCGGGTTTTGAAATTTTTGAACGAACCCAACACTGGCCCGGAATCTTACCCCAAGTGCTATGGTAAATTTTCCGATCAAAATGGTTGTGAAAACGTGCAATTGCTTAATTTTATAACCTGAATGAACTGTATCACGTAGGCAACAAGAGCATTTTAACCCCCATAGACAGGTTATTTAAAAATCACATACCTACAAGTCCCCCAAGAAACTCATTGCTAGTAATCCCTTCCTTAATTCTTGTTAGGAACGCCAAAAAGAAATTTTCACCACGGTATAATAAGTTTCAAAAAATTTTATACACTGATGGATCTAAACAGGGTCTTCTGGCGGGCTGCATCTGTTTTTTGCCCTTTCCCAGAAGAACGTAAAAACTTTGGGGTTGGCCTAAGAATTAACAACTGGGCGTATCACGCAAACTGAATTGTTTTCAATCCTAATGGGGCTAAAGCAACTTGACATGAGCTTGACTCTATCATATTACTGATTTTATTGTCATTTAAGGCTTTGATCATTAATGACCCAACAAAAAAGGAGGGGTAATGTAAAATAGAAAGGACAGGCTCCCTTTACAGGCGACGGAAAAAGAAAACGAGCGGTTTTAAAAAAGGTCAATAACGAAATGCGTAGGAGGCATGGTCAAGAAATACAAGCATCGAATTAGCTAAAAGAATCCTTTTGAGTCAGGAAACCGGGAAGAACTAAAAGCCATAAAAAGAAATCGAAAGAAACCCCAAAATATTTTTCTCCCATGCCCAAAAAAAATCGAGAAAAAACGTCCAGTATTGGGCCCATATTAAAAAAATGGGGGCTACCCGGAGAGTTTATGGAGAGAGTTTCGGGGGCAAGCCCCCCCGGCCCGGTCTGTGACCAGGCCTTCTGGGGATCAGGCCTGATCAACCAGCTTTGCTGCTGGCGCACGCAAACCCAAGAAGAGCCACAGCCCTGATCAGAACTGACTTTGGTGCTTGTCCCTGCCAGCTTTAAGACGCCCGGGGTTGTTGGTAATCCCCCCAGTGTGCTGGGAGGCGGTTGAACTCTGGGCCCCCGACATTATTGTAAGGTTTTTAACGTGCTAGTGAAACCCCCGCTTTTATTGGGGGGATGGGGGCATCGCTGATGACAGAAAGGGAAATGATGAGCTCCAAGTCCCAAAATACTCAGTTTTTAGCAAGCCGCTAAACCCGATGAAGTCGAAGATCAAAATGAATTTTATGAGAGAGCCAAAAAATTTGATTAACACAACCAATCCCATGTTATCCCCGACGCCAAATGACTTTGAACAGGCGATAAATGACTGCCCCCTGCACTCTGCCCCCGGGCCCGACCATGGAAATTGTGTCCCCAAAAAACTGCAAGAGCCCCAATCACGATCCTTTTTTTATCCATGGAGAGGGGCATGGGCACGGGGGGCGTCCCACAGTTACTAAAAACAACAGACATAGCCCCACCCACAAAGGGGCAGTAAAGCAAAAGCCCAAAAAACTAAGACCAATAGCACTAAAAACCCCATATTTTAAAAATCTTTTAAAGGGGCCCAAAAAAGCAAGACACCCCCCCTCAGAAACCTCAGTTTCACAACCCAGGGCAACATGGGTTTGAACAGGTCGCTCGCTGTCTCAACATTGGGGTCCTACGACAAGGTCCTAAATGAAGAAGATAAAAAAATGCAGATGTAAATTTTCAACTTTGCAAAAACCCTTCGAGAAGTGTGACCTGGGATAATGGAAAAATGCTTTCTAAAGGAATAAAGGGAAAAATCGGTCGATGTATCTATATTTCCTCACTAAAAAGAACACAGAGAGTAGTCGTCAACAGGTAAGTCCGAGGCAGCTACGGGGAAAAGCTTGGTTTCCCCAAGGCACAGTACTCGTCCCATCTTTTTCCTCATCCCATATCCCACATGACAAGGGTGTCCCCAGAACCGTGCTTTTTGCAGATGACACCCCAATCGCTGCATGTCTTCCATTGGACCTGCAAGGCTCCAGGCGGACTCAGCCAAAAAAATTTTTTGGGCGCAGAAAAAAAAATATGAAGTCAGGTTTAGAAATTTCAATTACTCAATAGGAAAAAAAGAGGGAAAATAAATCTTCATCAAGCAAAAAAATTTGGCCAAAAAAAAGAGCGAAACACCAACGTCAAAGACCGGGGAGTGATCATGTCAGGGTTCACCTTTAAGGACCTTTAAACATTGTACAATCGCTCTGCTAGAAAAAAGAAGGTGGATAATGAAAACCATCAAAACTAGGGAGGCCAAGCCCAGAGAACTCTTCAAGTCACTTGTTTTTCTGGCTGGAATATTGCTCACACTAACCGCACCTTTCAAACAGGGGAAATTGCCGACCTAGAAAAAGTACAGAGAACTTTCACGGCGCGAAACGGAGATAAAAAACACCCAATTTCGGGAGCGCTTGAGGTTCCCAAACCCGTATTCCCTGGAACGCAGGAGGGGGGATAATGATTATTACACTGAAAAATCCTAGAGGGACTTGTACGAACTTGCACCGAAAATCACTCACTACAAAGCAAAAGATTTGGGAACGAGCACTCCCCCCAATGAAAAGGGGTGTCATAGCCGTTAAAAAGGGCCCAAAAATAAGTGTCAGGGGCCCGAGACTTTCAACGCCCCCCAGCATACATGGGGGATTACCCAAAAGACCCTTGGCACTCTTGAAGCTGGACTGGACAAGGACCTAAGTCAGTTCCCGATCCTTTCCTTGGCTCGTTTGATTTGCGTGCACCAGCCAGAAAGCCCGGTTTAAACAGGGTTGATTTCCCAGGAGGCCCCGGTCACAACCGGGGCCCTGGGGGGCGTTGACCCCCGGAACTCTCTCCGGTAAACTCCCGGAAAAAAAAATCTATTGGGGGAACCCGGTATGATACTTAAAATTTGGGACAAAGGAATTAAGTACAATTGCTTCATCCCACAACATTGGATTTCTCCTTCATAAAAAACTTGATATGTTAGCCCCAAAAAGATACCCAGAAGGAGAATGTAAATATAATTTTGGAAAAAATGGCTAGCATTTGGGAAAAATTTAAAGAGATTAAAAAAACTATTCCTTGCATTTGTTAGGGAGCTTGGAACATTTGAGCATCTGGGGTTTTAATTCACGGTTGCTTTACCAATCCTCCTTTGCTGCAGTGTTAGATTGCCAGCTGTGGACATTATGTATTTACTTGGTTTTTATTTTTTTTTTTAATGGGAGGGGTTTTTTTTTCCTATTCCTGCCACTTTCTTGGAAAAAACTTCAAAAATGGTAATTAAATCATCATTTAAAATTTTTTTGTGCCCAAAGGGCTCGTAATTTTTATTTCAAATTTACCAAGGGTTAATAAATTGTCTCTGTGTTCTGGTTTGAGAATAATTTCCTCCTTTTGATTTTGCTCCTTGATTGCTTAGATGTGACAAGATTTAAGTTGTTAGTCTTGGGGAAAATGTCAGATAGAAAAAAACAACTATGACGAGTCATCCAGATATGATGTATTAAATCCCAAAACACGATCTAGTATCCCCCATATATTGATAGGTCAAATAGTACCCACAATTCGAACATTTTCTGCCATTTGCAATCTCACTAGTTTTAAATTTCCCTTGGGGTTTGTTATAGCCCCCCAATATTTAAGTCTGGCAAAAACTCCAAGAATAAGAACTAAGAACTAAGAACAAGGAACACGCAGAAGGCCTACGGGGCCCCCGCGAGGCAGGTCCAGTCTCCTACGGTTAAGCCTGCCCCAACCCATAGGGCAGGTCACATGACTTAAGGGGGGAACCGGTAACACTGGGAGCCAAGTATAGGGTTAAATCACCCCCCCAATTTCCCCATGTATTTATCCAACCTATTTTTAAAGCTAAACAACGTTCTGGCCCCTATAACGGTACTTGGGGGTTTGTTCCCCTACCACAAATCTATTACCAAACCAATACTTTCCTATTCCTTCTTTGAATCTGAATTTTTCTAATTAAAACCCTTGCTGCGAGTCCCGTCTAGGGTAAAATTTTTTAGCACACTATTTACATCCTCTTTATTTATTCCCGTCTTCCCTTTATACACCTCAATCTATCCCCCCTAATTCTACGTCTTTCTAGAAGGGGCAGATTAGGGCCCCTTTGTCATTATAGGAAAGGGTTTTTGATACATGGGATCAACTTTGTTTCCTCCTTTTACATTTTCCAGAAATTTTTTTCCATTCTGTAATACGGGGACCAAAACGTGCAGCTAATCTAAATGGGCCCAAACCAAGGATGTATAGAGTTAAGAAAACCTGAGGACTCTTTTTTTTTATGCTTCTTGATATGAAGCCATGTGCATTGGAAAAGCTCGGGTCAAACTGGTTCGCGGGGGCATAGAGATTAAAAATTGTTTATGAAAAAATCGCCCGGCATATACTTTGAAAACCATGATACGCATGTTAACTCGACTCTGCAAGGAAAGGAGTGAATGGGGGCAAGTTCTTTCTGACATACATCACACAACAGTGGTTTGCCCTTAGGTTATAAGCTGCATTTTCCAGGCAAGTTTGGTGGAGGTGCTCCATCTTTCAATCTACATTCCTGCAAACAGATGACATCAATGTTCTTGGTTGCACTAATATGATGTAAGGTTAGGAAAACCGCTTCCTGATGAAGCAATGTTCCATGAAAAAAGATTTGTAATGTATCCATTTTTAGTGAGTTATTACATCTCTTGCTCATAAGATGGTTTTTAAAACTATTTGCTTTGACTACAGTGTGCAGATACTTAAGAGCAATAGCTAGTTTGTACGTCTTTATCTTCAGGACCTTTATTTTTAAGCATTTTTTTCGGCATTTTTGGCAGCCGTGTTTAAGGGCAAGTCTTGAAGGCAAGAGTTATGGGCTTTTTTTCCCCACAAATTGCTGGAAGCTGAACGGAGATTGCTGCACTTTTGACATCATCACCATGCTCAAGAGCATCATCCTGATTACATATATTTATTAACCTTGTCAGGATCTTTTTCAAGATGCTCAATTTTTTTCTGGAAAGTTTGTTATAATATGAGGAAGGTCTAAACGAATCCAATTTGGCCTCTCCGGAGGATGGGCCACTTCTGGGTTAGTGCTTCTTTAACACCTATCACCTTAACAGGTCCCCAGGGTTTTACATTAGTGTGTTCTCTGTTTCATCATTCATTGCAGGTAGGTCCTGTGCATCTGACTCATCTCCAATTTTCAGGGGGGTTACCTGTGTGGTGTCCGTTCTGACTGTTTGTAGTTGTGTGTATTGGGAGAATGACAAACCCCATCCCCATATTCAGGTGAAAGCCATAGGTATCTTAGTGGCAGACCAGTTTGTTCATATGTGCTAGCAGGGATGGCTAGCTCCTTCCCCCAGCTGGTGTGTTGTGATGGCTCTGGTTTTCACCAGAATCCTTTGCAGTGAGGGGGGGGTTCTTGCCCCCTTTGCAGAGGTTCAGTTCAGATTGGCTGGGGAAAAACTGGAATGGCCCCATCCTCATTTTTACCTTTAAAGGACTGTTATCATTTTTCATCGAAGGTTTTTTTGGGTTCGGGTGTAGTCCTCGTGGGGGGACTGAAACCCAAATTCTTTAAAAAGTTAAACATTTAAAATTTTTTTGGCTGTCGGGGCCCTACTGTGCTTCTTTTGTGGAATTTTTCCCAGACACTTACCACCCCAAAGAATTTTGTATTCCACCAGTTTTTCTGCAACATGGCCATAGGGCTGGCATTTTTTAACCCCTTCTTTTTGGGGGGTGGGTTACACTCGTTTTTTTGGGAAAAACGTGAACCATGCCCCCAGATTTTTCGGGGGGGGGGCCCACGGACCTACCCAACGGGGAAATTTAATTTTGGGTTTTTTTTTTAAAGTCTTTTGGGGCTTGATGATTCCCTCACTTAGAGCCCAGATGGGATGGGTCCATGCAGGAGGGAAATTCCCCCAAAGATTATGAAGATCCTTTTTTTTAAAGGGGTTTGAGTGTTGATGGAGGTCGGAGCAGTTTTAATATCCCCATAAGGGGAAATTAAGTAGATTTTAATCAGTTTTTTTTCTGTTACAAAAACACAAATTGTTGTGTTTTTCCAAAAATTTGGACCCTTTGGAGTTGGGGATGCTTTTTTTAACGGGTTCCATTGCCATGCCCCACTTAGCAGGCGCGGGGTGTTGTCAGGAAAGTTCAGCTTAACACATTTTTCCCTTTTTGGGAAAAAAGCTTCTTGCACCCTTTCTGTGCCCCAAAGGGGACGTTTAGATACATTTTTGTACAAGTAATTTGGGGTCGGGGACTACGTGACCCCTCTACCCCTTTCTCACTTTTTTCTTTTTGTTTATTTTTTTAAAGGTCTGGAAGCTTTTCTTCATTTCCATCACCTGCAGAAATAGGTTCCTCTTGACAGTTGCCATTTTTTCCCAGTGATGATATTGGTTTTTAAGCTCACAACACAAAAATTCCCGCTTAAAAGTTTAAGAAAAGTTTTTGTTGGGGTTTTTTAAACCCCGGGGGTTAGCCCCCCGGAAAACCCGGAAAGTCAGTGCTTTCATCGAGGACTGTTAACTTTTTTTCCTTTGGGGGCCCTTAATCTTGCCCCCAAAGGATGGGGGACCCCCCCAGTCAAACTAACACCCCGGGGTCCCTATTGCTGCTAGGTGAACAGGGACAATAGGGGTAAGGAAAGGTGTGGGAATTTCCACCCGGGGAATCGAACCCGGGGACCCCCGGTTTTGTGAAGCGGGGGCTTTAGCCACCGGCCACCTTATAGCTTATGAAAGAGTAAATATTCATTTAAAAAAGTCGGGAAAGGCCCAAAAATTGACCCAAAAGGGCACAAGTGCTCAAGTTCAATGAACCACCCAAAACCATACTCAACCCAGACCCCCCACCACTCAATACGACACCACCCCCCAAAAAACACACTCAGAGACCCCCTTGTATGTTTTGGGTTTAAGAGAGGTAGGGGTTTAATGTGGGTTTCCAGGTTAACCAAATGTCAAAGAGGAGGCCCAAAAAAACCCTGCTGTATCCGTTCAGGAATACAAAAACCCCATGAGGTACAAAGGATGACGGAGATGACAGAGCGTTTGGGTTTTAGTTTTTTTTAGATTTTGCCCCAAGTGGCTAGTTTTTTGTGCACCCCATACCCATCCTGTGGACGGGTTTCGCGAAAAGATGGATACAAAAAAGGGCCCTAGGAATTTGGGCCCCCAAAAGGGGTTTAAACGGGAAAATACATAGGGATTTATAAAAACTTATCTATAGTTCACTTTCTGTTAAAAAGCAAATTTTAGGAAATTTGCTTGTTATCGGGGATCTTATTTTAAATTAAAAAGATATCTTGACATTTTCCATAGGTTATTATAGGGCCTCTCTTCTGTTTTCCCTTTCAAAAAGGTGGAAAAATTAAAGGCACTGGGTGTTCAGAGAGTGCCAATTCCCTTTGATCACATAATTTACTTTTTAGTTTAAATTCATCTTGGGGTTTTCCCCCCCAAAACTGCCAGAAGTCTTGAAACCCAAGCCAAAGCCGGGCCCCTTTTACAACTTTCAGTCAGTTTTTTCACTTTGAAAAGTTGTTTCCATAAAAAATATTATCTACTTTCTTGTTTCTTTTGGGTTATAGATCATCAGGCTTTCTAACTGCTTTTCCCTAAACAATCATTTTCATTATTTACTTGTTTATAATTTTATTCCTAAATGCTAGCCCACTTTTTATACCAAAGTTTTTTTCAAATTCCCCTTTGGGGTATTTCTTCTTGGCAAAATTTAAAAACTTTATCATAAAGGGAGAAATTCCGGGGGTTTAAAAGGGATGCATAGAAATTGTACTTTAAAATTCCCTTTGTCCCTAATTTTTAAGTATTTTAAAACCTGATTTCCCCCAAAACGGCATTTGTTTCCCAGGAGTTTACCTGGAAGGGGGGGGGGGAGGGGGGGGGGGGGGGGGGGGGGGGAGGGTTTAAAAACGCCCCCAAGGCCCTGTCTGGGGGACAGGCCCCCTGGTGGTCGAGCCTGTTTAAACCAGGCTGTTGCGGCGGGGCTGAAAGCAAATCAACGTAGGGCCCAGAGGCCACCTGATCAGGAACTGACTTTAGGGGGCTTCTCCAGGGGCCAGCTTAAAGGGTTTCCAGGGGTCTGTTGGTAACCCCCCTTTGGTATGCTGGGAGGCAGTTAAAACAGTCTGGGGCCCCCTGAACTTATTGTATGGTCTCTTAACGTGTTTGGGGACCCCCCCTGCTTTTATTGGGGGGTGGTGCATCGTCTGCCGGGTTTTTTTGTTTTCGTTAGTGAGTGTTTTTCTTTGTGCAAGTTCGGAACTAGTCCCTCGGGTTTTTTCCCCAGGTGTATTTAATTTTTGGTTTCTCTCCCCCTGCTTTCCAGGGAATCCAGGTTTGGGAAAACCCTCAAGCGCTCCCCATTTAATTTAAAGGGTTTTTTTAAATCCCGTTATGCGGCCGTGAAAGTTCTCTGTACTTTTTCTGGGGTCGGCAATTCACCGGGCCTTGAAAGGTGCTTTTTAGTGTGGCAGCAATTTTCCCGCTAGATAAAAAACAAGTCCCCGGGGGAAGAGTTTCATCATGGGTTTGGCCCCCCTTGTTTAAAGGGTTTCCCTCATTTTCCATCCGGGTCATTTTTCTAGCAGATGCGTTTGATTAAAATTTTTTTATGGTTTTAAAAGGGGGGAGATCCTAAATTTGATCACCCCCAGGTCTTTGCGTTGGTGTTTCTCTCTTTTTTGTGGCCGAATTTGTTTTGTACTCTTTATGAAAATTTAATTTCCTCATGTTTACCATATTGAGTAATTGAAAAAATTTTCATCGTGAATTCATATTGTTTTTTGCAGCCCCCCTGAAAAATTTTGCTGATTTTCCACCTGGAGCCTTGCAGTGTCTGCCCAAAGGAAAAAACACTGTTTATGCAGATTCGGGTGGGCTCTGCAAAAAAGGGGCACGGTGCTGTGGTTTACATTCCTTGTCTATGTCGGATTTTGAGGATGAAAGGGAAAAAGATGGGGCGAGTACTGTGCCTTGTGGAACAGGGGGGGGTTTTCACCCTTTGCTGGCCCCGGACCCTTTTCTCTTTGACCCACTACTCTCTTTTTGTTTGTTTTGTGAGGAAAAAATTTTAAAATACAATTTTGACTGACTTTTCCTGTTATTCCCTTTGCACGCATTTTGTGCGTATTATGCCCCTGGTCAAACTTTTCGAAGGCTTTTGCAAAGTCTGTATATATTTTCACTGCATTTTTTTTTATCTTTTAGTGCATTTAGGACCTTTTGTAGTGATCAATAGTTGAGGCAGACAGGAGCGAACCCGTTCTAACCATGTTGCCCCTTTGGGGGGTTTTAAAATGATGGGGTTTTTAGATGGGGGGTGATCTTGGGTTTTAGGGGCCCTTTCAAAGATTTTTTTTTGATTTGGGGTGTTAGGGCTATTGGTCTGTAGTTCTTTTCTGTTGGGTTTACTGCCCCCCTTTTTGGAAATGGGGCTATGTCTGTTGGTTTTTTAGTAAACTTTTGGGGCGACCCCCCTGGCCATGCTCCCTCTCCCTAGGATGGAAAAAGGGTTGTGATTGGATTTTAAAAGGGGTTCTTGCAGTTTTGGGTGGACCCCAGAGTTCCATGATTTGGCCCTGAGGCAGAGTGCATGGGGGGGATGTTTATTTATGGTGTTCGAAGTCATTTGGGGTCAGGATAAAATCGGATTGGTTTGTGTTAATCAAATTTTTTTTGGCTCCTTTATAAAAAAATTTATTTTTTATCTTCGGGCTTTTCATTTGGTTAGCGGCCCTTTCTAAAAAAATGAGTCCCTTTGGGGGCTTTTGGTTGTCATCGTTTCCTTGCCCCGTATTTTGTGTAGGACCCTTTTTGTTTAAGTATTTGGCCCCCAAAACTGGACGTTTTTTCTCGATTTTGATTTTGGGTAGGAGAAGAAATTTCTTTGGGTTTCTTTTTGAATTTATTTATGGCTTTTAGTTTTCCCGGCCCATTCCTGCTCCTAAGGAAATTTTTTTAGTTTTAATTCGTGCTTGCTTTTTTTCCCCTGCCGTTTTCTCCCTTCGCATTTCGATATTTTGACCCTTTTACCCGCTCTGGGTTTTTCTTTTCCGTCGCCCCGTAAAGGGGGGGCGGGCCCGTTTCTTTCTTTTTTACATCTACTCCTTTTTTTTGGAGCAATTTTATGAGTTTAAGAGCCTTTAATGACGACAAGGGAAAACAGTTAAAGTTTTATAGGTCAAGCTCAGTGTCATTGGTTTGCTTTAGCGCCTTAGGATTTCAAACAATTAGTTTGCAGTTTGTAGACGCCCGTTGTTAATTCTTATGCCCTACTCCCCAAGTTTATTATCGTTTTTTAACCCAGGAAGGTGGGAAAAAAAGAGGGCCCCCGCCGAAACTCCTGTTTAAAATCCATCAGTGTATATAACTTTTGATAACTTATTATTTCCGCTAAAGGGGAAAAAAATTTTTTTTGGCAGTTGGGTCTAACAAGAGATTTAAGGAAGGGTTACTAGCAAAGGCTTCCCTTTTGGGGGGGACTTGTAGGTATTTTGTTTTTTAAAAGAACAATTTTTCCATGGAGGGGTGAAATTTTCTTTGTTTTCCTCATTTATACAGTTATGCAAAGGTTTTAAAACTTAAAGCAATTGCAGTTTTTCCAATCCCCTTGAGTCTGTGGTATTTACCTCTTTGACCCCTTGGTAAGATTCCCCTGTGAAGGGTTTGGTTCGTTTCTCCAAAATTCTAAAACCGAGTTTCATGTTTAATTTTAAACAATCCTATCAATGATCTAGAAATACCAAGCCCTTCCTCATGGTTTAAAAAAACTTTTGTAGATCTGGGACAGCAAAAATAATCCCGGAGGGTTCAAATTTTTCATTTTTAAATCCAAGGGTCGGAAAAGAACTTTCTCTAGCTTAAAATCAATTTGGGAGCAGCTTTAAACAATTAAAGGGCCTAACATAGGCTATGTAAATCATTCTCACGTTTTTCACAAATTTGCCCATTTGTTGGGATTTTTAGCCAGAAAAAGCTTTGAGAAACATTTAGCCTAGCTTTTCAAATTTTTTGTTGGGTTTTGGTATAGCGATTTTTTAAAAAGGGACATTACACCAAGATTCTGTAAGTTTTTAACGTAGCTAATGATTTCACCCCGCAAATAGATGGGTGGGGGAAAGTGTTTGTTGTTAATTTTCTTTGTTTTATAGGAAGATATTTGGGGCCTAAATCGATTACAAATTTCTTGAACTTTTATTTTGAATGGGGAATTCATCTTCTTTTCCCCGGTTTTATGGTTTATGTATTTTTTAAAACAGCATAGGTTTTTAGCAAAATGTTTAGGGGGAGGGGAGGTAGGGGGCATTTAGGAGAGCATTAATCAGAATTTTTAAATTTGCATGGGAAAAAGAACTCCTCCCCTTTGGTTTTACCTAAAGAAATTTTTTTAGAATCACTTCTGAAGCCTTGGTAAAGGACAGAGGATACTCTATTTGACAGGTATCCTATTATCCAGCAGAGTAAGCTACCACCAATATTCATTTTGGCTAGTTCAAGTAGTATAACGGTTCTGTTCGAAAATTTTAAAATGCAGATTTTAGATCAAGAAAAGTGGTAAAACTAGTAGAGGTGGGGTGCAGTGAGAAAGGTGGAAATACAGTTCTGCACACTTTTACCTTTCATGAACCCATAGAGGTAGGGGGAAAGTTGGTGTCTGATTCTGTAGTTAGTTTAATATGTTTATTATCACCCCTACCCATCCTGTGGGCGTTAGTCAAAGATTACAGAGGTACATAATTGGTCCAGGGACTGGACTCCAAAGTTTTGATAGCTGAGGCAAGTTACAGAGGCAAAAGAAACTCACAATTTACAAAAAGGTAATGAAAACTCACAATTTACAAAGTAATGAACTCACAATTTACAAGTAAAGAACTCCAGGTAAGTCCCCCGGTACAATATAACAAGTTACAAAGGTATTTACAGATTACAGAGGTACGTAATGGGTCCAGGGACTGGGCCCCCAAAGTTTTGTTTGCTGAACTAGGTACAAAGGCAATGAGCTCACAAGTTACAAAGGTAAAGATTCTGTAGAATGGTTTACTACTTTACTTTGGCTACAAATCATGAACAATTTGAGTACAGAGCAATTCATTCCACACCCGACAACTGTATGATTTGGTGCAATATTGGATTGTGAGTCAACAACAACACCACACCACACACACACACACACACCACACCCAAACCCCCAAACAACAACACACACACTTAGTTAATATCTTTAGACACCCATACCCAATTTGGGGGAAAAGATTACAAAGGTACTTATGGGTCAGTGACTGACCCCAAAGTTATGAAGCTGAACTAGTTACAAAGGTAATGACTCCAGTAGATCTGGTCATAATCATGCAAGTTACAGAGGTAATATTCGCTTCACTCCTATACATGGTTACAGTCATAACAATTAAAATTGAACTGATCGTCACACTGTCACATTGTAATGATATAAATTACAAAATTAAGTGATATACACCCACATACAGGCCGCGCACATAAACAAGGGCAGACGGACATGTGCCAAAGCGTACAAATAATATGCATAACCAAGGGCGACACACCACACAGCAACACAACACACACACAACCAACACACCACACACACTAGACACACCCTCACACACACCACACACACACCCAACACACACACCCCCAACACAACCACTCACACCGGCCCAAAACGCACGCACAACAACCACACCACACACACAATTAAACCGTCTCACACACACCCTCCAAACACCCATCCACAACGCACGCACACACACACTCACAAAAAATTACACACCACACCACACACCTACACACACACAAAAATCACCCCTGCACTGTATGACTTATTACAGTAGCAAGCGATTTCCCAGCAGGTAGCAATTCACGGGATAAATATTAATCTGACACATTTCCGGGTGTCTAAACATTTTTAACACACTCAACTTGACGCAATGTGAGAATAGTCTTGAAGTTTCATTTGGAAGTTAGGTGTTAATTTATCTGCTAGATATTAAACGCGGTCGCAATATCGGCGTAGTAATCAAAAAGTGTTATTTGTTGAGTGCACTGAAAAGTGGCAAATAGTTGTTTAAATACTCCAGTGACATTTGAGCATGTGTTGTAGTCGTCTGATTTAAGCATATCTTTCAAAAGTTTTACAAAGACAAACTAGTTAAGGGATCGGCCTAAATGTATCAGGCTGTTGGGGCTTAGGGATAGGCACAATGAGATATTGGTCCAGGAAGTAGGAAAACGCCCTCAATGTAACTGAGATTATACAGTGCCAACAAAGGGTTATCAGGCACGTGCCTTAGAGTTCTGAGATATCATAGGTTATACATCCTCTCCAGGAGCAGTTGATCGACCTTTGGTTAATGCATTATCTAATTCATACTCGGTAAAGAGGCAATCACTCTCATCAATATTTTGGCTCATAAAATTAATCAGTTTCAACATTTCTTCAGAAGTAACTCTCTAAATTTTTTCTAATATGAGATGGAAGGCTTTCATGCCTGGATGTTTTGGACCAGTCATTTATGAGGTTCATTTGCTTTTCAAGAGGAAAATGGGATGAGCAACATTGCCAGTCTTTTTCCTGGTTATTTTATTTATACCTTTCCAAGCCAAACTCAAAGGGGGTGGACCTATTTAATCACTAACAAACTGTTCCCATTCTGTTGCCTAAGTTCTTCCTTTCTATTCCTTGCATTTGTTAGTGCAGCTTGGAACGTTCTGAGCAGGTCTTGGGTTCTACATTCACGGTATGCTTTACCAATCCTCCTAGCTGCATGTGTTAGATTGCGCAGCTGTGGATCATTATAGTATTTACATTGGTTTTTATTGTTATTTATAGTGGAGGGTTTTTGTTTCCTATTCCTGCCCACTTGATCTGTGAGAACACTCTCAATAGTGGTAATTAAATCATCATTAAATTTTTGTGTGCCAATGGTCTCGTAATTCTTATACCATTGATCCAAGTGGTTAATAAAGTTGTCTCTGTGATCTGGTTTGAGAATAAGTTTCCTCCTTCTGTATTTAGCTCCTTGATTGCTGGAGATGTAATCAAGTTTGACAGTTGTTAGTCTTGGGAAGAGATCAGATAGAAGATCATCAACTATGACAGAGTCATGCATCGTATATGATGTATTAAATCCAAGACACAGATCTAGTATGCCACCATATATGTGAATAGGCTCAGTAGTGCCCACAACTCGAACATTATCATGCTCATTTAGCAATCTCACTAGTTTAGTTCCATTGGTGTTTGTTATAGACCCACCAATATTCTTATGTCTGGCATTAAAATCTCCAAGAATGATGGTAGGTTCACTATTGATGCGATCTGGTAAAGCATCAGGTCGAAGCTGGTTCGCTGGGGCATAGAGATTAAAAATGTTTATGGAAAAATCGCCTGCATATACGTTGACACCATGATACTGCATGTTAACTCGACTCTGCAAGGAAAGGAGTGAATGTGGCAAGCTCTTTCTGACATACAATCACACAACAGTTGGTTGACCTTAGGTTATAAGCTGCATATCCGGCAAGTTTGGTGGAGGTCCCATCTTTCAATCTACTTTCCTGCAAACAGATACATCAATATTTCTTGTTCACTAATATGATGTAAGCAGCAAAACCGCTTCCGGGGGCATCCCAGGGGTGGAAAGTCCTAGAGCGCGCGTGCGTGTGTGGGAGTGGGGGGGGGGGTGGAGGGGGGGGGGGGGGGCCATTGTAGGTGGAGGGTTAGTACGAATAGAGAGACGGGAGGACGGCGGGAGGCGGGGTATGGGGGGAACTGGGTGGTGAGGGGAGAGGCGAGATTGGGGGGGATAGGGGGGGTCGAGGGGTGGATGTGATCATTGGAGTGAGAATCGGGGGTTGAGCAATAGTTTGGGGGGGGGTTAGGTAGTTATATTCTGGAACTTTAATTTTTTAAGCATTTTTTTTCGCATTTTGCTGCCAGTGATAAGGCAAGTCTTGAAGGCAAGAGTTATGGGGCTTCTTTCTCACACATTGCTGGAAGATCTGAACGGAGATTTTGCTGCACTTTTGACATCATCAACCATGCTCAAGTGCGGGCATCAACCCCGCTGATTAACATCAAAATGGCTAAACCAGACCTGACACATGATCCAGGCAGCACCCAAAAAAACCTCTGGAAAGTTTTTATAAAAGAAGGAAGGTCTAACGAAACCAATGCCACTTCAACACCGGAGGATTGCCCATGTGTAGATGCGGACGGAAGGAGCATGTACCTTCACACTTAGGTCACCTTAACAGATACCATGGTACATTAGTGTTCTCTGTTTCATCATGTTCATGTGCAGGATAGTTCCCTGTTCCATCAGCCATCTCCAATTTTCCAGTGCGGTAACCTGTGTGGAGTCCGTCGTGGACTGTTTAGTTGTGTGTATTGGGAGAAAATGAACAAACTCATCCCGCCTAATCAGGTTGTAGCGATAGGTAACTGTAGTGGCAGACCATGAAGTTCCATATGTGCTAGAAGGGATGGCTAAGCTCCTCCACCATCTTGTGTTTGTGATGGCATTTCTGGTAATCACCCAAAATCCTTTGCCGTGCGGTGGGATCTTGCACACGTTTGCAGAGGTTTCAGTCTTCAGATCCTGGCTGTGGTATACTGGATGGCCCCATCCTCAGTTACCCATTGTGGTTGTGAGGGGGGACGTTATCATAGGTTACATCGAAGGTTGATATGGGTTCTGACTGCAGTCCCTTGTGGGAGACTGTAACCCCATCTACTATACAGTTAATACACGTTTAAAAATTTCGGCTGTCAAGGCCTACTGTTGCCTTTCTAGTGGAATTGTTATCCTCCCAGCACACTTACACACAACAGCACCACTCCATAATACAACGAACCCCTACACCAAATCCCACCAGTTTTCCCTTGGCCTATGTCATTCCAAAACCCCCCGACCTAAACATTTTACTTACCCCCAGACGTCGATAAACGTCATTCCCCGGACCCCCCATATCCCGGCCCTCACAGAACCTTGTTGATGTTGCCCCGTGAACCCACCCAACAGGGCAAAAATTTGGGATTTTTCCTTTAAGTCACTTTTAGTCATGAATGAATGCACCCGAACTCGTCCCTCAAGTTGCAGTTACCCGCCTCTCTGTGACACCCACTCAACATCTCCGTATCCCCCTTTTTTAAGTGGTGAGTGTCCTGATTGGAGGTCTGAGCAGCTTAATATCTTCCCCCCGCTATAAGTGTGACCTAAGTAGAACACATTAAACAGCGTCTTATTCATAACAAACCCATAATGTGGAAGTGAGAATTTTCCCTAAATTGGTGAAGCCGAAGAGGTAAGTAATGCTAGTGTATTAACCCGCATCCAAAAGCCAATCCCACGGTTAGCAGTGCCGTCGGGGAGTAGTCGCCGGGACGAACACGCTATAAACCCGTCTTACAACCAGAATCCAGCACGCGCCAACTATCCTCCTCAGATGCACCAAGGACTTAAAGTCTCACAAAGATACGAGTCAAGTGGATCAGACTTACGTCGACGCATCTAAGCCCATTCATTCACACTTATATCACTCTTGTTGTTATTACCTTTATAAGGGTCATACTCACATTATCTATCAACAATAATCCAAACCCCTTCAGAAAAATATACCTCTATGACGAGTTGCCGCTGATTATGCCAAGTTTATGCGTAAGTTATCTGTAGTAAGAACCTCACAACACAAGAATTCCTCGCATAACAATACCGCCTATATCCGTTAGCCCGAGTGCAAAAATACACTACCGTGAAGTCAGAAGGACCCAACTCTCTACACAAGACCAAAATTGCTCAAGTACCATGAGCAACCGTTCAACCAAACTCAAACCCCCATAACCCCCACGTCACTTCACAACGGACACACGAAGGGTAGGCTACGACACCACTAGCCACCAACCCACCCACTTAGAGACCTCTAGTAAGTATTCCCTCAACTGGTACAACTAATGATAACAATAAGGTCTCAGGATGAGTCCATTTCACCGCCCGTGCCTCGTTGGGGCGGCTCCGGACCCACTTGCGAACTCTCATTGTCCGAGGAAAACACCATGTCACCGCGGCCCAGGTTCCTTACGAGAAACACCAAAACCCCAACTTCCCCCTCACCACCTCGCTCTCGCTCGCTCTCTCTGCTCGGCTGCTCTGTTCTTCTCTCGCTCTCTCACTCTGCTCTCTCTCTCTCTCCCTACTTACCACAATCTCCACCCCAACTCCGAACGATCCCACC
This sequence comes from Cherax quadricarinatus, assembly GCF_026875155.1. Lineage (NCBI taxonomy): Eukaryota > Metazoa > Arthropoda > Malacostraca > Decapoda > Parastacidae > Cherax > Cherax quadricarinatus. The sequence goes on from NC_069475.1 coordinate 16,852,737, forward strand.
CGAACCCCTACCGCCCATCTTAACCCCCAACCCATCACCGCACCCAACCCCCAATCTAACTAACCTGTCACACCCGCCTGCATGAAGCCAGTCGATCCCCTTGCCCCTTTTTATTTTTAATACCAAGCCCAAAATTTCCTCAACCCGGTGGTAGAATAAATCCCCGCTCCCATCACCCAGTTCCACCCGAACCATCATACCATTTCCTAAAAACCCTTCCTACCCTTACCCTCTCCCCCCCCCCAGCTAGCCTAAATATCTGACTACACCACCTCCACAGTCAAGCACCCTCTCACCCAACCTTGTCACATAGCTGTTAAAAAATAAGCACAGGGATCAGTAAACTTCCTGTTCCATCACCCTGCAGGTACCAATCCACTTGCTCCTAGGGGGGGTGGGTGATAACAACTATCAAGGCCCCAGGAGTCAGTCACTGAATAACACCACACCACTCCCACGAGCCCCATGAATCACCACATGCACAAAATTCAAATAACACCCGAGCACCAACCACTCGTCCAGGCCACTCCACGTCCCCACCCCCAGGCCCCGACCTACAACCCCACCGGCCATCAACCACATCCCCTCCCATACCCCCGAGGCACAACCCCCCCCCACCACCACCTGCACCCCCCCACCAATCTTAAAGCATTTGTAGTCCCATGACATCTATTCTTTGCTCCCCCCCCTTTCCAACGCATCTCAACTACGCCTCCTCCCCAACGCCCCCCGAACCCCGCAACCCACGCCCCCCCCCACCCTATTTCCGGCCTGACCCCGGGCCCTACCAACCTCTGCACACTCTTGGCTCATTTTTCGCTCACTACCACCCCCCCCCCTCCCCCCCCAACATTCCGACTCCCCTGCAACCCAGCCGGAGGTCACAGGCGGCATGCCATGCACCATGCTAAAAAATTCCTCTCGGGAGACCCCTGCTTCGTACTCATACCCCACTCCCTGCTCCCTTCCGCTCAACTCTTCCAAACCCTTTTCTCTATTCCCCCCCCACCCGCTCTCATCACCCCGCTACCCACTACTCATCCCAGCACCTTTCTCGACGCCCCAGGACCTCTCCCAACTCCATCCCACCTCCCAACAGTGACCTCACAATTAATCTTATCGTGAGACCTCCTCCAGGGCAACCTACAACACAGCCCACCCATAGCCATTAATGCCCCCCACAGGACATATCAAACACCACAGTCCCCAAACAAATTCTCGCCCAACCGTCCCCCATTGGCCCCAACTTAAACAAGCTGGGACCAACCACCTAAATACAGCAAGGAACAAATCGGAGCTGACACAAGACTCGCCAATATGACCATTTATATTTAGCAATGCTCCTCACACCGCTCCCGCTCGAGCGCCATCCACCCCCATCCAAAAAAAACATCTCTCTCCCCCCAAATTATACCGCCCCTCCACCGCTCCTAACGACCATCCTTTTCCCCCAACCAACTCCAGGCTGCTAACCCAGCCAACCCCATCCCGACATCCCGGCCTTTCCCGGCCACCATTACCAACCGTGTTCATCGCGGAGAACAGCAAGAATGCCCTATGTACGAGCCAAATCCAACCTGCTGGAGAGTGAAGCATGGAACACGGGGGTCGTCCCCAGGTTACTAAAAACAACAGACTAGCCACACTCCTCAAAGGGGTCAGGTAAATCAACACCAAAGAACTACAGACCTGATAGCACTCACATCCCATATCATAAAAATGCTTTGAAGGGGTCCTACAGAATCAAATCACCACCCCTGCTAGAAACGCGCAACATTTAACACGACCCAGGGGCAACCCATGTGTTTAGATCAGGTCACCACTGACTGTCTCACAACTATTGTGATCACACCGACAAGGTCCTATGCTGCACTAGAATGACAAAAAGACAGCAGATGTAAAAATACAACTTTGCCAAAGCCATCGACCAGTGTGACCAATGGCCGTAAAGCGGCACAAAATGCGAGCAACACGGTCCTACCCGGCCCATGACTTACCCAGGCGCGTATCAAACACAAACATCCCCCCGTCCGCTCCCCCCCTCTCTACTACTACCGCCGCTCTACCGCTACCTGCGTACGCACCGGATCCCCTCACATAAACCCCACGGCCCCGTACCACTCGACCCTCTCATTAACCGCACCAGGGCCCTCCACTACCGCCAACTACCCGGAATTCCTCCCCTCTAGCCCCCGTGTCTTGCTTTGCAGATGACAGACCCAAATCTGCATAACAGTGGGTCTTCCAGTTGCAGACACATGCAAGACACGAGTCGGGCCATCAACCAAATCATTCAGAGATGCTGGCAGAAAACATATGAAATTTCCAACGATGAGACATTTTACAATTACGTCAGATAAGGTCAGACCCCGAGTCCAAATAAATCCTTTTCAAGAGAAGTACCAATAGCAAACTCCTGGCCAAAAAATAGAGAACGGAAACCCCACAACATCAAGAGTACCTGGTAGTGATCATGTTCGAGGATCTCTCACCAATCACGGACCATAATCATAGTATCAATCGCATCAGCTAGAAAAATGACATGATGGATAATGAGAACCTTCAAAACTAGGGAAGCAAAGCCCATGATTACACTCACTACCAGCTGTCACATGCAACTAATCTAGTCAGGAAAATAGCCTTCACGACTAACAGCAACCTTTCTAAGGCAGGTGAAATTGTCAGCCTGTACCAACCCCATGACCGAGACCCAACACATCCAGCCTACCCGCTAAACCCCCCCGCACACAAACTTGTTGCGCGCAATCTTAATCACCACCCCCAGACAACCCCTTGACATCCGGCTTATCTAACCACTTAATCACACTCCCCAGGTCCCCCACCAAGAGGGACAATACCGAAACATATTACACCCTCGCAAATCACACACGTACTCCGTTCTCACTCCAAATTCCTGCGTACGTCATCCCCAACACCCGACCCCCTGAAACGCATGGGTTAGACTAAAGCCACCGAAAACCCGACGATCAAACAACAGAGTCAGGGCCCGATACAGTTTTCAAGCAGCCTCCCCATCCAGACATAAGGGGGAAATACCCATCATACCCCGGGAGGGCATCCATACAAGCTGCACTTACAAGCACCTAAAGTCGATTCCTGCCCGCGGGATCCGTGCCCAGTGCTCAAGAACATTGGATTTCCATGCAGCCGACAGCTAAGAGCCTGGTTTGATCAGGCACTGATCCGACCCAGGGATTCCTGTTCACAGAGACCGTTCCACGGTGCGTACCCCCGGAAACATCCCTCCACGGTAAATTCCAGGTACTGAATGATAAGTGAATCACAGTGTAGCCCCCCAGATGATAATTATGGGCATTAAAATCGCCACGTAACAGAATCTGGTTGACGGTAATGAAGAAACAAGAAAAAGGCAAATATCCAGAGATATGATAATGCCGCCTAGAAGTAGAGAGATATAAAGAACAGAGTGGTATACCACCAAAGCAAGTTGTGAAAACGGGCTAGCTGAGAAATTAGGCAAGCAGAAGTACGAAACAACTAGCTTCTGCTTGAACTTAAAGCACCCAGTTATACGTAATCCGTGCACACAAATCAAATCAATGTACCCTCAATGAAAAGGGAAACATCGCGACAACCCTAACAACACTCCACCTCATGTTCTCTCACCCCTCCGCTATACCAAAATGAACAAATACGTTCCCACCCTGCGTTTCCCCCATTGCTCTAGCCCCACATCCTCGCACCCCTGACACAGGGGTGCCCACAAACCCCCAGTGCTTCCCCGACAGAACCCCCCATACCCCACGTTGTCCCAGGCAATTCCCATCACCCTCAGCCATCCCAACATCGTACCTTTAACCAGCCTTCCACTGCTTTTAACTCCCCCTACCACCCATATTCTTCCATCCTCCTCCTAACCCTCCTCGTCCGTCTCCTGTGTGCCCACATCCCTCCTCTCTCCTGCGATTCGACTGCTCTATATATGCGGGCGGAGAGAGAAGGTCCCTAGTGGGTGGGAACTCATGTTTTCATTGATGGGGGGGGGGGGCTAGGGGGGGGGGTGTGTCTGCAGCGAGCGAGCGTTTATAGATTGCTTCAAGTTTATCAGAATTCACCCTAGACTTCAATAGGAAATAATATTGGAGAAGGTAGGGGAGGATGAGTAAAGTTACAGTTGGAAACTGTAATGGTCTGAAACCAAGGTAGGGGTGTGGCTCCCGGTGATTCTTTCACATTCTTCTTCCTCAATGCCCCGGACACGGAATATTCACGCCCCCGATTGCTGATCCTGACTCTGTCCCTCCCCCGAATGGCGTCCCTCGCATTCTTACTCGGTACACCCGACCTCGTCTTATTTATACCCACCACACAAGAAAACATCGTCTCTAGATCCTGGTCATCGAACCCGAACCTCCTCACCTTTCCTTACCCCCACTTCTTGATTGCCGCAATGTTCCCTGTCCTTTTAACGCTTCCCAAAGACAAAGAACAAATCCAACATCTCCTACTCTTTCATCAATTTTCTTCTTATACGACCGCGCAGCACTACCGAACCATGCGGCAATAGCATTTCTCCGCCCCCCTCATCTCGCCCCGCCATATGTCGCCGCAGTCCTACTTTCCGACCATATCCACGCCACCGCCCACATAAAAATGATACAGGAGTGTCTATTGGATATGATACCCACCAGAGGAATCGGCAGCAGAATTTGGACCGGGCGGCCTCGCCTTGATGTTGTGGTTTCTCCGAAAAATCCACAACTGTAAAACGTACCCCACTGAGATAATACCCCATATTAGGCAGCCATACGGAAACTGCCATGGATAAAGGCTGAAGACCTTCTGCCTCTTTGAGGTTAATGGATTTTCCCCGATCTCATTAAAGTAGATCTGGTGCAACAACGAAAGTAAGCCTCATGACAATTAAGGCCATAGGGAGTTCGATTTGCAAGACGGTATTGGGGGGGGGAAAGTGGTCCATGGGGGGGGGGGGGGGGGGGGGGTGGCACCACACGCACAGGGCAGAGGTACTTTGGGCACACTCACATCCCCACCAAACTCATTCATTGCCCCCACTCCCCCCCAAACACGCAACCATGAAGCCGGTATACTATTCTCTGCCATAGACGCCCTGAATACCCATCATGCTCACCACAGGCCCACCCCAGTCTTCATTTTCTAACCATTCAACCACTGCCCATAAATCCCCATCCTGCGCCCCAATCACTTATAGGTACCACAAGCACAGGGATCCATCCTATCTCTTCCTCCCTACTCCCGTATAACACCCAATCTGCCATTTCCTCACAATGCCTAAGGCCCTTCACTAACCCTCCATACGCAATGCCCCCATACATTCCCAAAATCAATCCCACATTACCAGGTTTCCACCATCCTTACCCGTCCACCCGATCCAACTTTCCATCATAAAAAAACCGACTATCTCCTTCCCCTCACAACACAGCATTTCACCCTCCTCTCCCTCACCAGTCTCAATTTACTGACCGCCAGCATACTCCTATCATCATGCCGAACCCGCCAGTCTCAAAGGCCTCTATCCATCCCCCTCCCACAACGAGAACCCCCCCCAAGTCTAACTTCTATCAAAGAATTCCCGCCACCAGGCGCATTACTTCCCTCACTGCTTGGAACTCTTCCTACGTTGGGACTACCCTATCCTCCAAAACTCCCATGTATCCAGACCATCCCCTTGCTCCATGCCCTTGCTATGGCCGACTTATGCGCACATAAAACATCTCCACCCTCCCCTAACTCTCTACACCACGCATCCCTACCAATGTCCAAATGCGTAAAATTCGCATGTTCCGCCGAGCTGCTTAAATCGAACCTAAGCATATTCAATTTCCCTCTCATCCCCCCAGATCCCTTCCCGCGGACCTCGTCCGCTTACGGCCGCCAACTCCCCGCCTGAGCTGGGCGCTAAGGTACCGCACACAATCCTTATACCTACTCTCCCACACCTACCCATCCTCATTCTATCTGCCCCCCTCCCATCTTCCCTACGCTTAGCCCTTCTCCATCTTCTATAGCTCTCCTTCTATGGGACCCCAGCTGAGTATGTTGTTGGACCGAACGTGGGTGGCATGACATCAAGAGAGGTGTCCCGCATGTGGTAGCAGGTATACCATGTTAAAGGGAAACTGCCATACCCTGGTTAGGTGTTTACTGTTCTGTGATCCATGAATAAATAACCTGCCCCCCCCCCTCCGCTTGCCTCCCCTCCCCTCCCCCACGCCCCCTCCACTCACCCCCTTAGTTCGGCCCGCTTTCTTTCACATAACCAAGCTTGCTTCCATCCCTGTGCGCCTCGCCACCACCCAGCCCCTTCCCCCTCTCCACCTCCCCCCCCATTCCCTACTCTACCCATCCTCCAGGTCCCCCCACCACCCCCACACCCCCAGCCATCCATAGCAACCCAATCACTCAAACCGTGTCTATCCCCCACGGCCAACATCCGAGCTACCTCGGTGGACAAAAGAGTAGGTCGTGCCGGATCTTCCACCACAAAGCAAACCTCCGTCGTCCAACTGCACCCCAGGAATACGCGAAAGGTGTGTCTGACCAGATATACAACCCGACGCCTGAAGACACCCAACGTCCACCCTCTGGGATACCAAGAGAGGTGATCGGGATACATCCCCAGCCGAGGCCCACCATAAACCCCTAGTGCCCCCTACGTACCCTGTGCCCATCAATCTCCCATGGAATGGGGTCATGACCCCTGTTATCCCGCATCACCTCTACCTAGGAACTAGCGTGCCTATGTGGGAAAAAATCCCAAAGGCCAAATAGGCAGGGGCAAAAGGAGGGGTGGGGAGGAGGAGGGAGGAAAGGAGAAAGTTGAGGATGGGGTATGATGGGTAGGAAAAGGTGGTCAAAGTGGCACGACCAACTGAACTGGTCCCAGAGGAAAGTATACCGACAGGACAACTTCCACATACCAAGAGGCCCTCTTCACCCCCCCCTTCTCCCCCCCATGAAGTATGTACGACCATAACTCCCTATATTTCACTACTGTTGTATGAGGAGTAGAACAAGGTAATGAATATGAATGTTGTGTAAATGGACCTTGCAGTAAGGCTTTCGATAGAGAATCACACCAGAGGTCTATTTGAGGCAGGGGGGACTAAGAGTGTGCACACATACAATTCGCAAAATTAACCTTTTGACTGAGGTCCTTGTCTGACACAATCTGCAGCATAGAGTTTGCCATAAAAGGGGAAAATCAGAAATTGTGGGCACGTCACAAGCGGTGTTCCCTCAGGGGGTAAGTGTTGGGCCCGTTGTTGTTTCACAAATTTTACATATAACGACATCGATTAGGAATAAATAGCGATATAAAGCAAATTTTTGCTTGATGACAATCCAATTACATTCCAAATAGGACCCAAAGTGCACACGCCAGGATGAAATTGAATAGACTGCAGCGAATGGTTGTAGAAAGTGCAGATGCAGTTTTAAAATTTGACATATGCAAGTTCTAAAATGTTGGACCAGTTAAATAACCATGCCACATATAAACTAAATAATAATATATCTTGCAAAAAGAATTTAGGAAGTTCTGATTAGCAGAAATCTAAAACTCCAAGACAACAAGTCATTATGTTTGCAATAAAGCTGACAGAAAGTCATGGCTTCATATCTAAAAGTATAAATAATAGAAGTCCTCGACGAGGTATGATCTATGGGGTATTGGGCATGCCCCACACAAACACCAATTAGATAGTCCTCAATTGGACATGCCTGGCTCAGTTCTGGTCACCCACCACCCCTCCATTCACACCCAACGACATGCCCACTACCCTCTTCTCTCCATCCCCATCATCACCCATACACCTCCCACAAACCCAATGCGGAAAGACATCTTGCCCTGCATCTTCACACACCGCGTCGACATTCGACTCCTACTTGCCTCACATCACGCGTTATACACCCCCCAATATTCCCCCCTATTCCACCCATCCTTTTCATACCCACTCTTATCTATCCCCAAACGCGAACGTCCGCCCCTCCCTTCCACCCTCCCCATTAAACACCCGAATTTCAAAACCTAAACCGTGAAGGTAAAAATGCCAGCACAGTAAATTCAAATGCGGAATAGTTATTATTGGAAACAGAACTCCCAAGTACAGTTAAACCAATCACACCCCAATAGACTAAAAACCCCCTAACTTTAACTCACCCACACATCTAATCCTATTATAATTTATTCATATCTAATTGCCCATCCACCCAAATATCATCAGTTTACATTCCGTGACCCCAACCAATATATGCTTAATCCGCCTCCATTGATTTGACCAAATTCTCCACCTTTCGCGATGGTGACCCCAATTGGTTGAACGAAACTTTGGTTTGTCCCTGACCAACACCCCCCAGTTGTCATTAGGGGCCCTGTTGTCAGTGAGTCCTTCTTTCTTATTTTCTTAGAAATTTAAAATAAGACAGAAAATAGTAGACTCGAAGCTATACTGATATTATCCAGATGCCAAATGACTTGGTAAAAGGCACACAGCCCCAGGCCCAGGCTCAAGGAACTCTCAGGTGTTTCATCAACAACAGACGGAGCAGATCCAATCAAGTGCTTTTAAAAACAGTCCAATGGAGAGGGAACAAGGACCCAGTAGGACGACCCACAGCCAGCCACAGCACACAGCACGTCAGGAGAACCAATATCATGGTCATAAACGTTCTAACCATCGGAACCGGCTACACCAAGAGCAGGACACTAACACGCCCCCACAAACCCACTAAACCACATAAGTGCGGCCCCCTCCATTACCATAATGCATCCAACCCCCTCCTCCCTACTCCCCATCCACTTATTACAAGCGACATAACTAAAAACGACAGCACACCAACACGTGCCCACACACAACCGTAAATATTTCACTATACAAATGAATCATCATGAACAAATACACCTAAGTACATCCCAAACACGCATCCAATGCACGGATCATAATATATCCTGCAATATACCATCCGTAGATATAACAAAGTGACCTTAAGATAGTCCATCATGGGCTTTTTCTTCCCTAGTTTTGAAAGTTCACAAATATCCAACCTGTCATTTTATCTAGCAGAAGCGATTGATACAATTTAATGGTCCTTACGGTGAGATCCTCCGCCCGATCACTTGCCCAGTACAAAGCCGTATAATAAGAACTCACGACAAAAAAGTCCGCGCTAAGAATCAAGATTACCAGCATCTCCTCAAACCAAACAGGGTCAATAAAGCCCCACACTGAGAAATAGACATTTCTCAACCGTTGAACTTCATAATGTTTTCTGCAGCCACTGAAAGATTTGTTGATGTCCGCCTAAGCCCTTGCAGTGTCTGCAATGGAAGTCACTATCATGCAGATTCGGGTGTCATCTGCAAAGGAAACACGTGCTGAGGCTGACATCTTGTCTATTGTTTTGGATTATGAGGATGAGGAACATGATGGGATCGAGTACTGTGCCTTGTGGAACAGAGCTTTTCACACCGTAGCTCTGGCCCTCGGACTTTTTTACTCTGTTGAACGACTGCTCTCCTGTGTTCTGTTAGTGAGGAATTTATGATCCATTGACCGACTTTTTTCCTTGTTATTTCTTTAGCACCGGCATTTTGCGTGCTATTACACCATGGTAACACTTGTCGAAGGCTTTTGCAAAGTCTGTATATATTACATCTGCATTCTTTTTGTCTTCCTCTAGTGCATCTAGTACCTTGTCGTCATGATGGCGCAATAGTTGAGACAGACAGGAGCGACCTGACTAAACACCATGTCCCTGTGGTTGTGTAACTGAAGGGTTTCTAGATGGGTGGTGATCTTGCTTCTTAGGACCCTCTCAAGATTTTTAAGAATGCGATGATAGTGCTATCGGTCTGTAGTTCTTTGCTGTTGCTTTTCTGCCCCCTTTGTGGAGTGAGCTATGTCTGTTGTTTTTAGTAACTGTGGAACCGACCCCCTTGTCCATGCTCTCTCCATAGGATGGAAAGAGCTCGTGTAAGGGCTTCTTGCTGTTCTTGATGAACCACAGAGTTCCATGAGTCTGGCCCTGGGCAGAGTGCATGGGCATGTCATTTAATTCGCTATATTAATACTATTCGAAGTAATTTGGGCGTCAGGATAACGTCGGATAGGCTGTGTTTAACCAAATTATGTGGCTCTCTTCATAAAAAAATTTCATTTTGGATCTTCGACTCTCAGTCTGGTTAGGCAACTTGCTAAAAACTGAGTCATATTGGGACTTGAGTAGCTCACTCATTTCCTTGCTGTCATCGTGTAGGACCCATCTTGTTTAAGTAGGAGCCCATTATTGACGTTGTTCTCGACTTTGATTTGGCATAGGAGAAGAAATACTTTGGTTCCATCGAATTTCATTTATGGCTTATGTTTTTTCCATGATTCCTGACTCCTAATAAGATTTCCTTTTAGCTTTAAGGTACGATGCTTGCTATTCTCTGACCATGTCCTCCCTACGCATTTCAGATATATTTGACCTCTTTTAAGCTGCTCCTGTTATTTCTTTTCCGTCGCCTGTAAAGAAGCACTTGTCTCTTTCTATTTTACATCTTCTCCTCCTTTTCTTAGTGGAATAAGCCTTGTGCATACATCGAGTGGCCACCAAGTTAATCTGTTCTAGGCATAAGTGGGTCTGGTTGCTTAGTATATCTTTCCCCAGCTTATATCGGTTAGGACTTGGTTTACTTGTCCACTTATGTTTTTGTTATTGAAGTTAATTTGGTGAATGCTCCTCATGACCTTTTTATAAATCTAGGACCTTGGATTGGATGCACCAAATACGGGCACCTAATTAAATTTTGTTTTTTTAACGGGAAGGGGGGGTGGGTTTTGCCGGGAAACACCTCAAAAAATTTTAATAATCGAACATGTCGATTTTCTTTGTTTTCCTTTGTTGTAGCTGGTACTTCTTTTAATTAAACTAACCCCTTTGGCCAGCTTCCCTGTAAAAAGGACTTCGTGGTAAGTTCTTCCTGTTTTAACCAGTTCCCATGGTTCGGCCCGGGGCCAAGCAGGGTTTTTATTCAGCAATGAAGAAATCTTGGTTGTCCCTAAGGTCGGATAGGGTTAACCTTTTGGCCCCAACATTTAATTTCATTTGGGACAAACGACTTTTCACTTCAGCATTCTTAACTTAGTTTTACATTAATACTTACATTCCCAAGCGTTAATGGCCATAACTTTTAAATAGGGACCCTATTAGTCTTGGACGATGTGATAAAAAAGGGGTTTTTTTCCCCCGGGAACATTTTTTGGCAGTTTTTCCCATATCCTACCCTTAATTCCTTTTTTACTCTATTTCCGGGCATTTTCCCCTTTCCCTCATTCATGGAACATTACTTTACCTTCCTTTATTTGGCCTATAAACTTGCCCTATCATTCTTTCCTCTTTCTTTGCCCCCCTTCAAAAAAAAAGCCCCATTTCGCACCCCCATGGTGGGTCTTGGTTCTACTCTTATTTTCAAAACATTTTTGACTCATATCGGCACAAAAACACCTTTTTAAAGGCGCTATAGTTTCGGAAAATTTTAAAAATTTCCACACTGCGGCCGGCGGAAGTCTTTGTTAGACATTTAAAATTTTGCGTCTTCCCCCAGGAGACATTCCCCCCCTCCTAGTTTGCCTGCTGTTTTTTAGGGGGTCAAAACTACATTTTCTTCTTGCATTACCCTTTTCTGTCTTCATATCACTCGTTCATTTTCCCCTTGGGTTCTTTCTGCACTGGATAAAAACCCCTTTTAATTCTAAGGAAAATTTTTTTTAAAGGGTACGCAAATTTTTTCCTGACCACGACACCAACCTTGACGTTTTCAACCCCTTGTGCCTGGTATAATGAACTCCCTTTTTCCCAAGGCCACAATGTTCGTGTTGTTCTTAAAATTTTAAAACAATTCACCGGTTGAATGTTCTGTCGGTTTAGCCCCTGGAGTTTTCCTGGAGAGGTTTCGGGGGGAAGCCCCCGGCCCGGTCTGTGACCAGGCCTCCCCGGGGGGTCAGCGCCTGATCAACCCGGCTGTTTGGGTGGCTGCACGCAAAAAACCAAAGTACGAGCCAAGCCCGGCTGATCAAACTGACTTTAGGTGTTGTCCGTCCCGCTTGAAAACTGCCAGGGGCTGTTTGGGAATCCCCCCTTTTGTGGTGGGGGGCAGTTGAAAAGTTCGGGCCCGACACTTATTGAAAGGTCCTTAACGGCTAGTGACACCCCTGCTTTTTCTTGGGGGGGGTGGGCATCGTCTGCCCAATCTTTGCTTTCGTAGTGAGTGATTTTCGTGTGGGAGTTCGGTACATCCCTCTAGGGTTTTCCAGGTGTAAATAACTTTAATCTCCCTCCCGCGTTTCCCGGAATACAGGGTTTTGAAACCCAAGCGCTCCCAGTAATTGAGGTGTTTTTTTCTCCGTTATGCGGGGGGCCCTGAAAGTCTCTGAATTTTCTGGGCGGGGAAATTTTACCTGCCTTGAAAGG
>NC_069475.1:16865716-16884017 GCF_026875155.1 Cherax quadricarinatus
TTATTTTTAAAAAAAAAGCACAACCACTCCCCCCTTCTCAACATTTCTATCTTTATCTCATAAATCCACTGTTTTAAACCCCCTTTCATTCTACCCACTGCCCCACACACTTCCCCCACACTTACAACTGGTTCTTCCTCACTCCTATAAGATGTTATTCCTTCTTGCACTATACACAAAATCACAGCTTCCCTATCTTCATCAACATTTAACACAATTCCTCAGAATATTCCCTCCATCTTCCAGATACCTCTAACTCTCCATTTAATAACTCTCCTTTCCTATTTTTAACTAACAAATCCATTTGTTCCCTAGGCTTTCTCAACTTACTAATCTCACTCCAAAACCTTTTCTATTTTCAATAAAATTTGTTGATAACATCTCACCCACTCTTTTGCTCTCTTTTTACATTACTTCACACTCTCATACCCCTCTTTACTACTCTCTTTACATCATCATTCCACCAATCGGTCTTCTTCCCTCCTGCATCCACTTTCCTGTAACCACAAACTTCTGCTGAACACACTAACACTATAATCTTAAACTTACCCCATACATCTTCTACTCCAATGCCTATACTCACACTAGCTCATTTGCCCTCCAACAGTTGTTTATATTTTACCCTAAACTAAAGGAGGAGCCTCCTCCTTTAGTTTATAAACCTTCACCTCTCTCTTGCTGCTTCCATTTTCCTTGTATCCCATCCACCTTTTACTCTCACTGTAGCTACAACTAAAATGTGATTTGATACATCTGTGGCCCCTCTATAAACATGTACATCCTGAACTCTTACCCAACAGTCCAACAAACTGTCATTATGCCCTATATCATATCTTGTATACTTATTTGTCCTCTTTTTCTTAAAATATGTGTTACCTATAACCAAACCCCTTTCTATGCAAAGTTCAATCAAATGTTTCCCATTATTATTTACACCTGGCACCCGAAACATACCACACCCTCTCTAAATGTTTATCTTCTTTAGCATTTAGGTCCCCTACCACAATCTCTCTAAATGTTTATCCTTCTTTAGCATTTAGGTCCCCTACCACAATTACTCTCTCACTTGTTCAAAAGTTCCTGCACACTCACTTAACATCTCCCAAAATCTCTCTCTCTCCTCTATACTCTTCTCCAAGTGCATGCACATTATTATGGCCCACTTTCCACATCTGACCCTTATTTTAATCCACATAATCCTCTTTTCTCTCCATAACTGATCCTACCTTTTCGTCGATCTCCATTGTCGCCAATTTTCCCTTTTCGCTGAGTTTTTTGTCAAAATATTGGTTCTGTTTTCATTGATTTCCTCCATTTTCATCAATGGTACAGAACCTGTCCAGTGCCCAGCGCATGCACAAAGCTGCCTTCCACACATTCTGAGGCAGTGTTGCGTTGTTTCTCGGGTGAGTGAACACGTCCTGCGAGGTCATACAAAACATTTTGAAATAATCCATTGTTTTGACACTTGTTTATTGTGTGTGACTACTAAATAAGCCACCATGGGCCCAAAGAAAGCTCCTAGTGCCAGTCCTTTGGTAAAGAAAGTGAAGAACACCATAGAAATGAAAAAAGAAATCGTTCAAAAATATGATAGTGGCATACATATTGCCAACCTCGGCAGGATGTACAGGAAGGCGCCATCAACCATCAGTTCCATTGTGCAAAGAGCGAAGAAATTATGGAAGCTGATGTTGTGAAAGGGTGAATTCGATAACAAAACAGAGATCCCAAACAATTGAAGATGTGGAGAAATTATTGTTCATGTGGATCAGAGAGAAACAGTGGGAGATAGTGTTGTGCAGTCGATAATTTATGAAAAGGCAAGGTAGTTGCATAATGATCCCATAAAGAAACTGCCTGGAACGAGTGCTGATGTTGGTGAATTTAAAGGCCAGCAAAGGCTGGTTCGAAAAATTCAAGAAGCAAAGTGACATACACAGTGTTGTAAGGCATGGTGAGGCTGCAAGTTCAGACAAATACGCATCTCTGAAAAGTTTGTGTGGGAATTCAAACTATGTAGAGGCTGGAAAAATTCCAACCCCAACAAATGTTCAGTTGTGATGAAACAGGCCTGTTTTGGAAAGAAAATGCCAAAGAGATCTACATCACGCAGGAGGAAAAGGCACTCCCAGGACACAAGCTCATGAAAGACAGGCTAACTCTCTTGTTGTGAGGTAATGCTAGTGGGGATTTCAAAGTGAAGTCTTTACTGGTGTATCACTCTGAAAATCCCATTGTGTTCGAGAAAAACACTTTCGTCAAGAGTAAATTGGTGTGTGATGTGGAAGGCTAACAGGAGAGGTATTGAAGGGTGGGTGGCGGGGAGGGCTAAAAAAAAAAGTGACTGCGACCATTACAGAAAACATTATGCCCTATGTGCCTGAAGGGTAACTATAGATCACACTTATTCTATGCAAAGACTGATAAAAGTGAGATTTTTCTCAAAAAAAAAAAAAAAATCCCAAGTAATCAGCTGTGCGTGTCTTTCCTGGAATCTTGGGAGTAAGTTGACCTATTTCACGTTGTATTACTGTTAATAATGAGAGGATTGCAAGGATTTTCACAGCAAACTTTAAACTGAAGTTTGAATTTCAGGTGGTGACATTTTTTGAAGTACAGCAGGGCCCGCTTTACGGCGTTTCGCTTTACGGCGTTCCGCTAATACGGACATTTCAAATTATGACCAAACTCGCTATACGGCTCCCCCACCTGTCTTTCTAATATGGTCACAGCGGCCCCACGAATTTGTTTACATTCTCCCTGAGCACATCTCCTTATTATGTCTGGAAACTTTCCAAAATTTCAAGTGTTTTAAAGTTATTGTATATTTTATATGTATTGTACTTGATAATTAAACTTGTGTACACCTGTACCTAAATAAACTTACACACTGTGCTGGCATGTAGGTACACATTAAAATCACTAAGAGTCTCTCTACTCTTGATGCAGTAATAATAATAATAATAATAATAATAATAATATACTCTTGGGCGCATTAATGTCGCATATTACGTTAATATAGACATTTTCCCTTAATCTATCTATGATATTTTTTTCAAAATTATATAAGAAACACATTATGTACACACAAACATGATACATGCACCCACAGTATAAAAATTTATACAAATATATATGAGATGTTTACCAAACGGTTTGTAGAAGTGTCGGAAGAATTACATTTTCTCTAGCCCGTCACCTGTTACTAGGGATAACTGTAGAAAAATATCCTTTCGTATGCCTTCACTTTATAGCTATAATTCTGTACTAACTTGTACACAGTGTAAGAGTATTTGTTTCGTGATTTAATTATTATAATAATAATAAAAATATTATAAGGTAAAAGTTTCACAAACTCTTACAAATGTACATGAATGAACTAAAACTGGACACGTATTAATACCGTCTATTTCGCCTGACCGAGTGATCGTCCACAACCTGTTCAGTTTGTTTGTTTACGCTGTCTGAGCTCAGTGTATCATTAAATGTCGTATATTACGTTAATATACACATTTTCTTTAATCCATCCGTGATATTTTTTTTCAAAATTATATAATAAACACGATACATAACATAAATACATAACAACATATATGTAGAGAACCTAGGATAACCCAAAAAAGTCAGAGTGACTTACTTCCATTGCCTTCACTCAGAGCATCATTTCTTCTCAAATGATGTTTACATGAGAATGGGAGTGTTTTCTTTATTTATTCTACCGTATCAATGTAGAGACAACCTGTACACAATGTAACTTGTACACAAACCAGACGTGTACACTGTTTAAAAAAACTTACCTTCGCCTGGTTTGTTTACATAACTCTGCGCCTGTCCTGTCCACTTGATTTTTTACAATAAATACTACTCATCTCACCCTATATTTTAAGGTAAGTAATGAGTGAACTGTAAAATACATTTTTTCGCTCTGGGATGCTTAAATATCATAGAATAGTATGTGTGGGTGGGGTGGCCTGGTATGGTAGCCTGGCTGACTACCATACATACCACACTTGATTTCTTACAATAAATACTACTTGTCTCACCCTAGATTAAGACTATAAATATTTTAAGGTAAGTAATGAGGGGCACTATGTGTGTATTGTACTTTTTTTATTGTTTTTTGATGCCTGGTTCTATTGCTAACATAATATATGTTAGTGTAAACTTGTTATCCAGTGTTTGTATGCATTTGTAAGTGGAAAAAAAAGGTGTTCCACTTTACGGCGGTTTCCGCTTTACGGCGGTAGCCTGGAACCTAACCCGCCATATAAGTGGGGCCCTCCTGTAGAGTGGACCCCTGCTTTATGATGGGCTCCCAATGCGACCAATTATGTAAGTGCGTTTGTACGTGTATGTTTGGGGGTCTGAAATGGACTAATCTAATTCACAATATTCCTTATGGGAACAAATTCGTTCAGTAATGAAACCTAAACATACTTCTGGAATGAAATAATATCATAAACCGGGGGTCCACTGTATTGGTAAGGGGTGGTTCCTTGATTAGTGACAAATTCATTTACAGACAAGGTCTTAGGAATGGAACTCCATCAGTAAGTGAGGAGAGGATGTTCTCCATAGAAGTAAAGTTAGTTTAGGTAGAGTATATTAAATTTCAATATGAAGAGAATTAAAATAAAGTTGGTTTTATTTCAGAGTTCTCCAGAAGGCTTGCTGCACCTCAAACTCCTACAAGTATGGCAGATGGTACATTGGTTTAAGATCATTTAACATTAAATCGCTTGCATCACAGCCAGTCAAAAAGTATAGACCCATAAAGTGTATTCATGTGTGTGCGCATTTGATTTGTTCTGAAAATATCAGTAAGGTTGTTAACCTTAAACAATATTTAAAATACATGACTTCTCTACATAAGATTAAGCAAACAATGGATATAAGTTTTTTCTCCCCCCCAGCATGTGTGAGAGGAATGACTGAACTCAATAGAGACTCATTCAAAAAGAACATAATTGTTCCTCATGTCACTGTTAAAAGTAGTGAAATAAATGGTGCACTCAAATGCCTTAAAAAGTATTTATTAAAGTTGCATAAATTCAAGTGTGTTCAGAATGATGAAAATGATGCAGACAAGAAGGTATTAGTACTTAACCTTTACTGGTAACAGAATTTGCCGATATTGAAGGAGACTTAATGAAATTTTGTGATGATGCCATTTTCATTTCCAAAGAAATTGCACTAAGTTATGAAAATTGGAAAGCTGAAGACATTTTGAAGGCTGTACTTCCAGAAAACCAAGAAGGAGTCCAAAGTTACTCATTAATAGGACACATCCTTCATCTCAATCTTCGTGAACATGTGCTCCCATATAAATTCTTGACTGGACAAGTTTTTCTGGATAAGATCCCAGGTATTTCTTTAGTTGTTAACAAAAAAAATAATATTGATTCCACTTACAGGGAAATTTGAGATGGAAGTTTTGGCAGGTAGCGGGGACACACTTGTGACTGTCAGAGAAAATGGTAGCGTATATTCAATGGATTTTGCAAAAGTATACTGGAATCCCCGACTCTCGACTGAACATGACCGTGTAATAAAGAAATTTAAGCATGGGGACATCCTGTACGATGTCATGGCAGGTATAGGGCCATTTGCTATTCCAGTAGGACGAAAGAAGTGTTATGTTTTAGCCAATGATCTTAATCCACATTCGTATGATGCTCT
Organism: Cherax quadricarinatus; assembly: GCF_026875155.1. Classification (NCBI taxonomy): domain Eukaryota; kingdom Metazoa; phylum Arthropoda; class Malacostraca; order Decapoda; family Parastacidae; genus Cherax; species Cherax quadricarinatus. The sequence goes on from NC_069475.1 coordinate 16,871,399, forward strand.
AGTGAAGAACTGTGAAAAAAACAATGTGAATGACAGAGTCAGATGCTATAATCTAGATGGTGGTGAATTCATCAAGACAGTGTTGAAAGCTGACCTTTTGGAAAAGTGGCAAGATAAGAGTTTTTTGTGGTACTGTGCACATCACCATGAATCTTCCTGCTATGGCAGTTGAATTTCTGCCAGCATTTGTGGGCCTTTATAAAAAATAGATTTGCCTCAGAATCTATCATTACCAATTCTTCATGTGTACATGTTTACAAATGATGTGACAGATGATGATGCCATAAGTAAGGTAGCTGAAAAGCTTGGTTATGCTACTCATTCACATGTTTCACATAAGGAAAATGAAATATTAGCTGAAAGTACAACCACTGAAATGTGTCTTGAAGAAAACCTAAAGTGTTCCACCAAAACCAGATTGCTAAATAACTTAGATCTACGAAAGTATGTTCTTGAAGTAGTAAACATACGAAAGGTAGCCCCAAATAAGATAATGATGCGTGTAAGTTTACAACTGCCAATAGAAGTTTTGTTGAAGGATTCAGATTTCTCTTGATGGACCTCCATGTAAGAAATCAAAGGAACTGTGATACTTTTGAGTAGTAAAACTAAGGATCTATTACTTATTTTTTTAATATGGTAATACAATGTGCAGTACATTCTCTATACAGTAAATGGATGTTGTTAGTTTCAAGTTATACAACATTTGTTTAATAGGAAGCACAATTTTTATCTAACTCTGTTTAGGACACCTATTTTAAAGCGATCTTTGTTTTATGTAATTACCAAAAAAAGTACCATTAAAATTTTCATTTTGCACAGTATGGTATCTTTTATTGCATCAAGTTTTTCTTAAAACTTCTTGATTTTGATCAACCCACAATACTCTTAATTTATTAAATAATTTGACAAAATTATATGCTGTTAATTACTTTTAAAATATTGATTTGAAAAAATAATTTTAAGAGATCTGCAGTGAAATTCTGAAAGTTAGTCAACTGAATTATTATTATTTTCATGAGAGAGCACTAAACCCATTGGAATTATACAGCACCTGGGGGGGGGGGGGGGGAGTGGAAGGCATTCATGCTCAATTCAGGGAACTGGAATACAGATCCAATTCCCTAGATCAAAAGCCCCTCACCAGCATCAAGGAACCTCCTTGAGGGGTAGAGAGGAGAGGAGCAGTAGGTGAGCCTAGAGGAGTTTCATGGGTCTGAGTTTCCCTCCTGTCTTCTTTTTTTGCTTTCTTACTCCCTTGGCTATTCCCATTCCTTCACCTCTTCATCTGCCATTACATAGTAATATTGGTAATACTACATGTCTTGCAATCTTGCTCTCTGTCTTAGGATCCTGTTCCTGGCTATATTTGACCAGAAGGTTAGCTTGACTGGATGTTGTTTGTAACGTTACAGGAGCACCTCCTGATCCTCTGACAATTTTTCATCTGCTCAGTCTATTCTCCTGTGCACCCAATTATAGATACAAGTTATTTTTCATCCTCCCATCTCCTACTTCATGACTTACTCTCCCTTCAGGCTCCGGGAGTCCATAGATCTGTGGGGAATCAAGCAAGAATTTCATTGATTCCATGTTATTCCTAAGTCTTGGGGAAGGGGGGGCGAGAGACATTAGAGTTGGAAGAAAAGGAGATCTGTAACATGATATGTGAGCTTACATCCAGCATTGTCACATTTCCACTACCAACTCTTAAATTATAAGGCTAACTGAATGAAGAAGCCTCAGTAGACTAATATGAACATCTTAAATAAGTTAAGTAGCCCAGTATTATGATAATTTCACTGTAAGCCTATATGTCTTTGACACACTACCACCCCCTTGAAGTGTGCACAACCTGCCAGTTCACAGCTTTCTTAGTCATGCATGTGTTCACGTGGAGTCAAGGCACACATCCCCTCACTCTAACTAACCCAGGTTTAAATAACAAAAAAAGGCACAATACCGTGACTGGAACGATACACAAATAACCCGCACATAAAAGAGAGAAGCTTATGACGACGTTTTGGTCCGACTAGGACCATTTACAAAGTCACTTTGTAAATGTGACTTTGTAAGTGGTCCTAGTCGGACCGAAACGTCGTCCTAAGCTTCTCTCTTTTATGTGCGGGTTATTTTTGTATCGTTCCAGGTGTTAAACTGTGACTCAACACATGGTATTTTGCAATGTTCCTACACTCATCCATGCACCAAGGTGGTAAGTTACTGTTAACTGTACAAGTTGAATGCATTCAAATCATTACATTAATGAGCTGGTGCCCACATGGAAAGTCCAGCCACTGAACCTTGAGGATACCAGAAATACATCTACACCTGGGTATGCAAACTGCCCTTGTCTAGATCAAGGTAAGAATCCTATGTTATCCAGGGATGGAAAGCAGATTCTTGGATTGACTTCAACTAATGACCTGATTGTATGATTAACTAATCAGTCAACATACACATCCCTATTCTAGACAAGATCATCAGCATCCTCACTCTCTCTCTCTGTCTTCCTTCCATTGCCTTTTCTTCTAGACTGCCTTGTCTGTCTTCACTGTTTTCTTTATCAACTTTGCCTCCCCCATCTTCTGAGAGCATCTCCACTTGATTTTCCTTCTTTATCTACTCAGATCTCTTTGCTCCTCCTTCATTGCTACTGCCCCATCTGTCCACTCTTTTATTTTTTCCATGGCTTTTTTCAGTTTTTCACTTCCTCTTCCAGTTTTAGAGCTCTTTATTCAATCATAATATTCCTTTTTATCTACTTCCAGAACCTCCTCACTGACCTTATTGTACATTCCCTCAGTTTCCTTCTGAAGGGAAATGAATTTTCTTTCCTATTCCTTATTTTAATTTGTTCTTTGATATTTTTTAATTTTGGGGTAGTGCAGACACCCCGGGGGACTTCCCTAAACCCCCTTAGGTTTACCCTTTTTTTTTTAAATTTTTACCATATTTTTGCACTTTAAAGCGGGACTACCTTTAAACATGTCCAGTAGACTTGTTGTTGGTATGTTTTTTTTTGTGTGCTTTGTGCTTGCATGTGTGGGGATTTTTGCATGTAGGGCTTTTTTATATATTCCCCGTTATGGGGTTTTCAGGGGTCAGATCACAGCTCTTCTCTTTTTTTCCACCCCTTTCCGCCCCAAGAGCCTTATCAACTCTTTTAAAAGGGTATTTTATGGAACCAGCCTCCCCCTACTTCCCTTCCAGATTTTTCCCCAATTCCCGGGCCCTCTAATGCTAAAGAAATGTTCCAAAAACTTCCTGGGGGCTCTTGATTTTTTAAATTCTAGTTGTTTCCTTTGTTTGTGTATCCCATTTCAAAAAACTTTTTTTTTCCCTTTTTCACCTTTTTAAATTTCTAGTATTTTGTCTTTAATTTTTAATCAAAAAGGCAATTTAATAAACCAAAGGGTATACAGTCAGTATTTTGTATGTTATTACCCTTTATTCCCCCCCCCCCCCCCCCCTCCCCCTTTTTCCCCTGTTTTCCCTTTGTCATCAGGGATGTGCTTGTTGTTCCCATTTTGCCCAGGCACATTTTAAATTGGGACACTATCCCTGTTGTATATGCAGTATTTGTATGTGTGGGGTGTGTTATTACAGTGCTAGTGAGGGCATTCGCCCCCCCTCCCCCCACACATGTCCCAAAAACAAACACATACCATGAAGTTTAAATTTTTATATTTTTTGCACATTTTTACGGGGTTTTAATACTTATGCTGATCTTTTACACTTAATCGCCCGTAGCCCCCACTTGTCAAAGCTAGGAAATTGTCACACAATAACTCCAGGTAATTATCTGGTTCATATGCTGGTTTTTGGGGACCCAAAAAAGTTCACCAACACTCGAGCACTGCAACCCCCCCAAACCCATACGAGTCTGGGTTTTTGGGGTCCCCAGGTGTAGCGTGGTCTAGTGGGTCACTACCTCGGGGCGGGTACACATGCCCCCACATTTACAGGTGCGTGAAAGTTGCTTCTTCACTCCAAATTTTTTCACCCCACGTTGGGGATTCCGGTAAGTATTTCTTTGCATAACCCAGCCTCTTTCTTCGTGGTTTGGGAGGGGATGGGTTTTTTAACTGGTGGTGATACTGTACCCCATTCTGATGCATGCATTACAGTTCTTACAGACACCCTGAGAAAAGATGTGGGTTCTTATTTTTCACTTGCTAGCTGTTATTTTGGGGTGTACTCCTAACTGCTTTTTTAACACAGTTAAGATACAGATGTCTTTTTCGGGGGGCCCAGGCTGGGGTTTTGGCAACAGTAACTCAACACCACCACCAGCCTGAACATCACCCAGTTCCCCCACTAAACGCTCACACCCCCAAAAATTCTCCACTACGTGGAACTCCAGTTTTTTATACTTAATCCCTTCAGAAGGGGGTCTAAATCCCCAAAAAATTTGAAAATCAAATTTTACTGTATTCCCATAAAAATAAAAGTAAATCCAATTAAACCTTTCAAATACTATAGTGTTACAGAAAACAATGAGAAAAATTTAAAGGACTAAGAAAGGTAAAAGAACAATAAATCACTTTTTCCCTTTTTTGAAGAGTCTTGGGGGATGGAAGAGGGGGGGGAGTTTGTTGTTTGGGACAGGACAAAATGTATGTACTTTAATATGAGCTAATACAGTCTACATTATTTATCTTCACAATTCAAAAATATACATAATAAATAAATTAATAACAAGAAACATAATATATACTCTAGAATAAAAAAAATATGTTATTACGTATGTGATTAGTAGTGGTTGTGGGAGCTGCTATTCTCTTCCTGCTTTCTACATATCTTCCCCTTATTATAAGAGAAAAGGGTTTTGTGGGGTAACTGCACTACATCACAGTTTCATAAGGGTAAACGTTTTAAACTTATACGACATGGACCCTTTTTATCACTGTAAACATTAGAAGCTCGGGCCCAAAAACCCAAATGGCCCAAAACCCAAAATATTTCCCATAAGAATTAATGTAAATACAATTAATCTTTCCCGACAAAAATATTCACAAAAAAAAAAAAAGCAATTAAAACAGTATTACATACCTTTATTGAAAACTAATGCTGGGTTTGGAATGCCCGCTAAACTTCTTGCATGTCTGCTACACTTCCTGCATATCTACTACACCCCTGCATGCCTGTTACACTCCTTGGGATGCCTATACACTTCCCGCATGCCTGCTCTACTTCCTGCTGTCTGCTACACACCTCATCCCCTACCTACCGCATGCCTGCAAAACCTTTCTGCCTGTTTTCACTCCTTGCATGCCTGCTACACTTTCCCAATACCTGAAAACACTCCCCGCATGTCTACCTTCCTGCTGCCACTACACTTTCTGTATGCCTGCTACACTTCCTGCATGTCTCTTTATCCCTGCAGCCTGCTACATCCCTGCATGCCTGTTACACTCCCTGCATGCCTGCAACCTTCCGTATGCCTCTGCACCTCCTCATGCCTCTACACCTCTGTTAAAACCCATGGTTTTTTTTCACTTTTTTTCCACGGGAAATTTTTCGTTGGAGCCATGGTTACTTTTTTTCGAGTTGCCTGCAAAAAACCACAAAAAAAAAATGGGAAAAAAGCTAAATTTTTGGATGAGAGCAGAAGCTTCCTCACCACAGAGAGCACAGCCAAACTGAGTGCAAGCTGCCCCGTCGGGACGGATCGTCCGAAACAGCCGATCACTGGGAGCCAAAAAACGGTTTATCACCGATTGGCCGATAACAGGAACCCCAATAACCAAAGGGGTCCTGTAATGCAAAAAAAAACCTCCGGGACATTTTTGGGCTGCCCCAATCTCAAAAGTTCTTAACAGAGAAGGAGTTTGGGTATTTCTTTTTTCAATGATAGGTTTGTTGAAATTAAACACTGACTCGGTATTAAAATTTTTGAGAAACAACCAGACACTGCACAGTGAATTTTACCAAGTGTCAGAGTAAATAACACAGATCTAAATGGATTGTGAAAACGTGAAATTGCATTAAGTTTTATAACCTGCATGAACTTATCCGTAGGCAACAAGAGCATTTCACCCCCCAGGAAGATGTGTTCATTTAATATCACATCCCTCAATCCCCCCCAAGAAGCCTTTGTGTAACCCTTCCTTAAACTCTTTTAGGCAACTGCTCAAGAAAAATTTTTTTTGCCTAGCGGGTATAATAAGTTATCACAAGTTATAAACACTGATGGATCTAAACAGGAGTCTTCTGGCAGGGCTCATCTGCTCTTGTTGCACCTCCCCATTTAAAAACGAATAATAAATTTGTTGATTAGGGATAAGAATTAACAACGGGCGTCTACACTGCAAACTGAATTTTTTGCAATCCAAGGCGCTAAAGCTAACCCATGAACGAGTTGACTCTTCATCATTACTGATTCTCTGTCATCATTGAAAGGGCCTTGGTCATAAATGAAACCCCAAAAAATGCCATTGGGGAAGAGGTATAGATACTCAAAAATTAGGACAAAGGAATTAAAATTACAATTGCTATGGATCCCCTCAACATTGGATTACTCCTTCAGAAAAATTTATAGTTAGCCCCAAGAAGAGTATCCAGAAGGAGAACGAGAAAAAAACTTTGGTATAACTGTGTCTAGCATTAGGAAAATATTGGGGAGAGAATAAATAATGAAGATGTTGTTAAGGAATGCATTAGAAGCCTGAGTGACCCAAAACCCCACAGTAACATGAACTAAAAAGTATTTTTTAGGGACAACTTGCAAGGGAAAGACTGACTGATTTGTAGTGGCCAGCTTAGTTTGGGTTTTATAATCTTCTGGCATTTTGGGGAGAACAAGATGTAAAAACTAAATGTAAATTTATGGATCAGCATATGGTCACTCCTTGAACACAAGTGTTTAAATTTTGTCCCTTTTTGGGGAAAATACAGAACAGACAGTATTAACCTTTTTTTAAAACTGCAAGATATCTTTTTAAAGAAAAAAAGATCCCAATATCTAAGCAAATTTCCTAAATTTGTTTGTAACAGATAAGTGAACTTAGTATGTAGTAAAAACCTATGTATTCCTTTTAACCCCCCTTTTGGGGCCTAGTTCCTAGGCCTTTTGTGTACCCCACATCTTTTCCGCCTCCCCGTCCCAGGATGGATATGGGTGCACATAAACTAGCCACTTCGGTGGCAAAATCTAATCAAGTACACATTTACCAGGGAGGAAATGCGGGCAGGGGTTTGAGGGTGGGGAAAATAAGCAAAAGATGGCAATGTTTCAGTCCCCCTTTAAACCCCCAACAACTTGGAGGGGGTTATTTGTGTCGTCATTTTTATTGTTTAACATTTAACTTATTTGCTACACTCTTAATGCACACTTATTGCTGGTGTGATAGCCCTTTAGACTCCTGTGCTTTGTACATAACTCATAAATCACTGAATAACCGAAGAATTCTATAGTGTTTTCACCTTTTTACCAAAGGCTGGCACTAGGAACTTTTTTTGGGCCCATGGTGCTTATTTCGCAGTCAAACAAAACAACACAAAAATTGCGAAATGCTTAGATGAATGCTCACTAACCAGTGACAAAGCCAGAGATGGGGTTTCCCGGAGGCGGACACATAGATTGTACGATTTCTGGATTGTGGTATGAAAAACTGGACCAAAATTTTTCCCAAAAAAAAAGGGGTTTAAAAACCAATTGTACAATAGCAGACCGTACGACAACGGAGTTCCCCCTGTACGGACCCTCAACCAGCGATTAATCCGTTCCTGAGAGCTCATCGTTAGTCAAAATATTCTTATCAAGTTAATTTTTCCCCTTAAGAAATAATGGAAAACAAATTAATCGTGCAAGACACCCAAAAGTATTGAAAAAAAAAAAAATTTTACACAGAAATAAATTTTAAACACACAAATGAAGATTTCATGCACAGTTACATGAATTTCCTTATTGAAGATCTGGGAGATTGATGGAGGGGGAGGGGGGGAGCATTATCTTCTTATGTTTTTAGAAGGGAAAACCCCCTTTCCCTTGCACTTGAGGCAGCAAGTCTTTTTCTGGGGGTTTCTCCTTGTTCTTTTTAAAGCCCCTAGGACCAGTTGAGAGTCACTACTTTTTCGCACAAAAATACTGCCATAGAGGCCTGTACCTCTCGTTCCTTTAGACTTTTCCCAAAGTGTTTTACAACATTTTCATGTACAGGGTTGCCAAAAACGGCTTGCAGTAGCTGTGTCAGGGTGATTATCATCCATAAAACTTTGCACTTTAAGCCACATTACACAGATTTCCTTAATATTAGAAGTAGGCAACTTCTTCAATTTCTCTCTCCCCTCCTCCGAAGCAGTTTCCTCAGGTCTGCCCTCTTGCTGTTCAAGATGATCTAGCAGCTCATCAGTGGTTAGTTCTTCACTGTCCTCCACCACCAACCCTTCCACATCCTCCCCTCTAACACTCTGGGGGTTTCAGAGTGATACACCAATAAAGGCTTCACTTTGCAATCACCACTAGCATTGGCACACATCAACAAAGTAAGCCTGTCTTTCATAGGCTTATGTCCTAGGAGTGCCTTTTCCTCCTGAGTAATGTACATCCTGCTTGGCATTTTCTTCCAAAACAGGCCTGTTTCGTCACAATTAAGCACTTGTTCAGGTTTCAGTCCTTCACTGTCTATGTACTCCTTGAAGTCCTGCACATATTTTTCAGCCGCTTTGTGGTCCGAACTGGCAGCCTCACCATGCTTATCACACTATGAATGCCACTACACTTCTTAAATCTCTCAAACCAACCTTTGCTGGCCTTAAATTCACTCACATCACTAGTTGCTGGCATTTTTTAATTAAATCGTCATGCAACTTCCTAGCCTTTTCACATATGATCGCTTGAGATGATGCTGTCTCCTGCTATCTGTTTCTCGTTTATCCACACCAATAACAGTCTCTTCAACATCTTCGAGTACTTGCGATCTCAGTTTCGAAAACATAGTTGCACCTTTGGCAAGAACAGCTTCCTTGATTGCCGTTTTCTTGCCCACAATAGTAGCGATGGTTGATTGGGGTTTATTATACAACCTGACCAGCTCAGAGATACGCACTCCACTTTCATATTTATCAATGATCTCTTTCTTCATCTCCATAGTAATTCTCACCCTTTTTGCTGTAGGGTTGGCACTAGAAGCTTTCTTGGGGCCCATGGTGACTTATTTTGCAGGTGCAATCACTAAAAAGGCTGTGGTAATATGAAATGTTCCAGTTGTATGTTTGAAGTGACCGTGGTGGCTGGCTGGCTTGTAAACACTGGCACCAAAGGGACAAGTGAGGCGCGCTCAGGCCAAAGTGGACGCGTATGGTACGGAACGAAAAGCGCTGGTCGGGTTTTTAAGCGCTAGTGGCGGCAAAATTTTTGCATTTAAATGAATCGCTAGTCAGATTTATCGTTAATCGATGCAATCGCTGTTGAGGGTCCACTGTATTTCTTTCGTCTGGTGGCCAGCTTTGTGAAGCCCTATGATTTGAGCTATAGTTTCAGTGTTAAAGACTCCTTTTACCCATAATCAAATATGTATAGCCCAAAACCAAAGGGAACACCAGACAAAAGATGAGGTGGATGAGAGACAAAAGTGCAATACAGTGGTCCCTCGCTTTTCGTAGTTCTCGGCAATCGTAAATTTCACCAATCATAGGGTATTTTCGTATAAACATGGACTCGCTTTTCATAGTTGACTCACGAATAGTAGTTCGTCCGGGACGCATATGCACGGTGTGAGCCGGGGCGGCCTCCCTACCCAGCCAGTCTGGCATTGTTTACCAGTGAGTGAAGGTCCCCTCAAGTGCTCATACGAAATATTTCATAATATTCCACTCATTTTAGTGCTTGCAAGTACTAAATAAGCTACCACGGCTCCTAAGAAAGCTCCTAGTGCCAAGCCTGTGGTAAAGAAGGTGAGAAATATGTACAGTGACAAAGTCTTGGGCCATTTTAGGGAAGTGTTAAAGAGACACCAGAAACAGAGCTCTCTCCACAGTTACTTTGTGAGACAGGACTAGAGTGACTCTCAAGGTGGTCCAAGTGGCATTAAGAAACAGAGAAGAGAAGCAACCCCAGAGAAGCAATTGGTACCTGAGGTGTTGCTGGAAGGGGATTCCCCTTCCAAACTGTAAACAATCCACTCTCTCTCCTCCTCCAGTCTCCCATACACTAAGAAGAATCTCCAATAAAGGTAAGTGTTATGCTGTTAATGTTTCATTCATCATTTCCCATTGTATTGTTTATCTACTACATGTATATTTCATGTAAAAATTTTTTTGTTTTAATACTTCTGGGTCAGGAACGGATTAATTGTATTTATATTATTTCTTATGGGGAAAATTGATTCGCAAATCGTAAATTTCGTTTATAGTAACGGATTAATTAATTTATTTATTTATTTATTTATTTATTTATAATTTGAGCACACATACAGAGGTACAAAAAAATACAGATAAGGCAGCACCCAAAAGCCACTTATACCTGATAGCATTACGGGGGGCTTAAAATTAAATTAAATTAACAAGCAATGTGAAAATCAGTGAAAAACATTTAAAGTAAACAGTTACTATAAAGCACAAGTAGTATTAAAAGACAGGTCATATGGTTGCATGCTTGTTGTAAATTTAGTAAATGGGGTATTTTGTTAGGTAGTTATTTAAAAAATAAAAAAGTTAGATTGGGTTTTTTGGTTTAACATTTTTTGTGATATAATTGTGAGAAAAATTTAAAAATACAATTTATAAGGTTCAGTTATTCAGTATTTATTTGGTTTTGGGTGAGTAAGGGGATCTTTGAGAAGAGACTTGAATTTATAAACAGGTAGGGGTTTCTTTTATATTTACAGGTAATGAATTCCAGATTTTAGGGCCTTTTATGTGCATTGAGTTTTTGCATGGCGTGAGATGGACACGAGGAATATCAAAGAGTGATCTGTGCCTTGTGTTATGGTCATGTGTTCTGTTGAGGTTGGCAAGGAGATGTTTGAGGGGAGGGTTAATATCAGAGTTGAGTGTTCTATGTATGTAATAGGTGCAGTAATAAGTATGGATGTTTTTGTATGGTGATGGGTTTGAGTGTATTGAATTTTGGGTGGAGTGTGCTGCCTGTATGGAGAATTTGTTATCATTCTAACTGCAGCCTTTTGTTGGGTAATTAGTGGTCTGAGTTGGTTACTGTTGTTGAGCCCCATCCCACAAATTCCATAGGTGAGTAGGGAAAAATTTAAGAGAGTGATTTAGGGCCAGGAGGGCTGACTGTGGAGCATAGTACCGTATCTTCGATAGTATGCCTACAGTCTTGGAAATTTTCTTAAAAAATTTGTTGTTTTATGTGTATGAAATTTGAGTCTATTATCAAGGGGGATTCCTAAGAATTTTCCCTCTGTTAGCTTTGTGATAGGTGATCCGTTTTTTCATTATGTTAAGAGGGACATCTGTAGCTCTGTTACCAAACTGAATGAAGTAGGTTTTTTTCAATGTTTAATGTAAGTTTGTTAGTACTCAAACCCCGGTAGATATTTTTCTGTAATTCGGTATTTACAGTATTTGGGTACGTGACTGGGCTCGGGTGGGAGAAGACGTATGTTGTTCATCAGCAAAAAGTGTGGGTTTGAGTAATTGCGAAGCATTTGGTAGGTCATTTTTTGTATAGGAGAAAGAGAAAGAGGGCCAAGGACACTTCCCTTGGGACACCAACTGTAATTGGTTGTGCAGAAGAGTTTGCCCCATTTGCGTACACATACTGGCTTCTGTTGCTGAGGTATGACTTGAGGGAGTTGGGGAGTGCCCTCTTATACCATAGTGTGTACAATTTTACGTGGAGCAAGTCATGGTCAACTGTATCAAAAGCTTTACGTAAGTCAATGAAAATCCCCAGTTGGGACTTCTTTTTCTCTATTGCAGTGTATATATTTTTCTAGCATGTGTATAATAGCATCATTAGTATTTTTATTAGGCTTGAATCCAAATTGGCAGGGGTTGAGTATTTTTGGGAGATAAGGTAGGGTAGATTCGTTTATGAATTAATTTTTCGAAGATTTTTGAGAGAGGGTGTAAGTTGGATATTGGCCTATAGTTATTCAACTCTGTTTGGTCTCCTCCTTTGTGGATCGGGGGGACCCTTGCTATTTTGAGTACTGTAGGGAAGGTGGAGGATTCAATGGATTTGTTAAAGAGTGTTGCAAATGATTGGTGATAGCATTGTGACACTTTTTTTTTATATAAAGGGTGGTAAGGTATTTAAATCTCCTGCCTTGTTTTTTAGTGCGTTGATAATAAGGGAGACTTCGTATGGGGTTAGTCGGAGCTAGGAACAGTGTGTTCGGGGTAGTTACCGGTGAGGTAGTCATTTGGGTGGGGTATCTGAGTTGGGGTTTTATTGGCAAAAGGTTTTGTCCTATATGGAGAAGAAATTTGAGTCGTTTGCTGTTTCTGTTGGGGGGAGTTGGGGTTCATCTGATTTTGCTATTTTTTTTTTGCTATTTGTGATATCTTTTTTTGTTCCAGAATTTCTATAGGGTTTTCCGGTCTTTTTTTTTATCACCCCTAAGTTGGGTAATCTGTTCTCAATACAATTTTTTTGCCCCTTTTTATCAGGCTGGTTAGGATTGAGAGTAACGTTTTTTTTGGGGTT
>NC_069475.1:16884517-16922818 GCF_026875155.1 Cherax quadricarinatus
GTTGTGATACTTTATCTTTTAACTCCAGCCTCTTGCCAAGACCCTCGCTTTACTTCTCTTACAACCCCAAATCTATAAATATATTAAACAACCACGGTGACATCACACATCCTTGTCTAAGGCCTACTTTTACTGGGAAAAAATTTCCCTCTTTCCTACATACTTAACTTGAGCCTCACTATCCTCATAAAACTCTTCACTGTTTTCAGTAACCTACCTCCTACACCATACACTTGCAACATCTGCCAAAATTGCCCCCCTTATCCACCTTGTCATACGCCTTTTCCCAAAATCCATCATGCCACAAAGACCTCTTTAGCCTTATCTAAATACTGTTCACTTATATGTTTCACTGTAAACACCTGGTCCACACACCCCCTCCTTTCCTAAAGCCTCCTTGTTCATCTGCTATCCTATTATCCGTCTTACTCTTAATTTTTTTCAATAATAACTCTACCATACACTTTACCAGGTATACTCAGCAGACTTATCCCCCTATAATTTTTGCACTCTCTTTTTTTCCCCTTTGCCTTTATACAAAGGAAACTATGCATGCTCTCTGCCAATCCCTAGGTACCTTACCCTCTTCCATACATTTATTAAATAATTGCACCAACCACTCCAAAACTATATCCCGACCTATCTTTATCCCATCAATCCCGGCTGCCTTACCCCCTTTCATTTTACCTACTCCCCTCACGAATTTCCCCCCCACATCACAACTGGCTCTTCCTCCCCCCTACAAGATGTTATTCCTCCTTGTCCTTTTACACGAAATCACAGCTTCCCTATCTTTATCAAAAATTTAACAATTCCTCAAAATATTCCTCCATCTTCCCAATCCCTCTAACTCTCCATTTAATAACTCTCCTCTCCATTTTTAACGACAAATCCATTTGTTGTCTAGGCTTTCTTAACTTGTTAATCTCACTCCAAAACTTTTCTTATTTTCAACCAAAATTTGTTGATAAACATCGCACCCACTCTCTCATTTCCCTCTCTTTTTACATTGCTTCCCCAATCTCTTAACCTCTCTGTTTTTCTCCATATACTTTCCCTCCTTCCCATCACTTCTACTTTGTAAAACTTCTCATTATGCTAACTTTTTCTCCCTTACTACTCTCTTTACATCATCATTCCACCAATCGCTCCTCTTCCCTCCCCCACCCACTTTCCTGTAACCACAAATTTCTGCTGAACACTCTAACACTACATTTTTAAACCTACCCATACCTCTTCGACCCATTGCCTATGCTCTCATTAGCCCATCTATCCTCCAATAGCTGTTTATATAATACCCTAAAATGCCTCCTCTTTTAGTTTATAAACCTTCCCCCTCTTCTTCCCCGATACTTCTATTCTCCTTTTATCCCATCTACCTTTTACTCTCAGTGTAGCTACAACTAGAAAGTGATCTGATTTTAAACTGTGGCCCCTCTATAAACATGTACATCCTGAAGTCTACTCAACAGTCTTTTATCTACCAATACATAATCCAACAAACTACTTTCATTTCGTCCTACATCATATCTTGTATACTTATTTATCCTCTTTTTCTTAAAATATGTATTACCTATAAAATAAACCCCTTTTATACAAAGTTCAATCAAAGGGCTTGCATTATCATTTACACCTGGCACCCCAAACTTACCTACCACACCCTCTCTAAAAGTTTTCTCCTTCTTTAGCATTTCAGGTCCCCTACCACAATTACTCTCAACTTGGTTCAAGGCTCCCATACATTCACTTAAAAATCTCCCAAAATCTCTCTCTCTCCCCTGCTTTTCCCCTCTTCTCCAGGTGCATACACGCTTATTATGACCCACTTGTCGCATCCAACCTTTACTTTAATCCACATAATTCTTGAATTTACACATTCATATTCTCTTTTTTTCCTTCCATAACTGAATCATTCAACATTACTGCTACCCCTGCCTTTGCTCTAACTCTCTCAGATATCCAGATTTAATCCCATTTATTCCCCCACTGAAACTCCCCTACCCCCTTCAGCTTTGTCCAACCTATTTTTGTCCAACCTATTTTTATGTTACCCAAGTAACAGCTTTTATATCCTTTTACTCATGTACGAATTAATTGCTTGCCATATTGTATTACTTTTGTCACTACCACTACTACTACTACTACTACCACTAGTTACATCGAAATTGTACCTCACTAGTTATTGCACTCACTCTGAGCCATATATACCTCTGTAGTCATGTATTGTTTGTAATGGCTTGATAAAGCCTCCTGAGGAGAGCGAATCGTTGCCACAATAAATGTCACATTAGTTGCACTTGTTTCCTTTTACTTTACATATTGTCGGTAATTCTACCAACTTTATTACAGCATTAAGAAATTGATAGCATTAAGAATGTAGCAATTAAGTTTTGTAGCATTAAGATGTAGCAAGTTTTTTTAAGTGTGCATTAAGAATGTAGCAGTTAAGTGTAGCATTAAGAATGTAGCAATTAAGTGTAGCATTAAGAATGTAGCAATTAAGTGTAGCATTAAGAATGTAGCAGTTAAGTGTAGCATTAAGAATGTAGCAATTAAGTGTAGCATTAAGAATGTAGCAATTAAGTGTAGCATTAAGAGTGTAGCAATTAAGTGTAGCATTAAGAATGTAGCAATTAAGTGTAGCATTAAGAGTGTAGCATTTAAGTGTTGCCATTAAGTGTGTTAGCACTTAAGTGTGCATTAAGAGTGTAGCAATTAAGTGTAGCATTAAGAGTGTAGCAATTAAGTGTAGCATTAAGGAAATGTAGCAATTAAAGTGTAGCATAAGAGTTGTAGCAATTTAAGTTGTAGCATTAAGAGTGTAGCAATTAAAGTGTAGCATTAAGAGTGTAGCACTTAAGTGTAGCATTAAGAGTGTAGCAATTATAAATCACTCTGTCTGACTTTTTTGGGTTATCCTAGGTTCTGTACACATGTAGTCAGGAGTAGGAATTGTCGATTGTGGTGGCATATTATAAACCCCAACAACAATGGTCGCGAAGTGGCATATAAACCCAACAACAATGTGTCACTTGGTGGCCATATAAACCCCAACAACAATGGTCACTGGGGTGACCATATAAACCCTCAACAACATTGGTCACTGTGGTTGCCATATAAACCCCAACAACAATGGTCGCTAATGGTGGCCATATAAACCCCAACAACAATGGTCACTTGTGGTGGCCATATAAACCCCAACAAACAATGAGTCACTGGTGGTGGCGCCATAATAAACCAAAACAATGGTCGCTGTGGTGGCCATATAACCCAACAACAATGGTTGGATGTGGTGGCCATATAAACCCCAACAAACAATGGTCCCTGTAGTGACCATATAAACCCCAACAACAATGGTTCTCAGGGTGGCCCATTATAAACCCCAACAACAATGGTCACTGTGGAGGCCATATAAACCACAAACAAACAATGGTCACTGTGGTGGCCATATAAACCCCAACAACAATGGTCACTGTGGGGCCATATAAACCCAACAACAATGGTCACTGTGTGGCCATATAAACCCACAACCTATGGTCATGTGGTCGGCCATATAAACCCCAACAACAAAAGTCGCTGTGGTGGCCATATAAACCCCAACAACAATGGTCACTGTGGTGGCCTATATAAACCCGAACAACAATGGACACTGTGGTGGCCATATTAAACCCCAACAACAATGGTCACTGTGGTGGCCATATAAGCCCCAACAACAATGGTCACTCTGGTTGGCCATATAAACCCAAAACATAGGTCGATCCTGTGGTGGCAATATTTAAACCCCAACAACAATGGTCCTGTGGTGGCCATATAAACCCAACAAACAATGGTCTCTGTGGTGGCCATATAAACCCCAACAAAGGTTCACTGTGGTGAGCCATATAACCCCAAACAACAATGGTAACTTCTGCATGGCCAATATAAACCCAACAACTCATTGGTCGCTGTGGTAGGCCATTAACCCAACAACAATGGTGGCCCTGTGGTGGGCCATATAAACCCCAACAACAATGGTCACGGTGGTGGCCACTAATAAACCCCAACAAAGGTCAATGAGGTGGACCATATAA
This sequence comes from Cherax quadricarinatus, assembly GCF_026875155.1. Lineage (NCBI taxonomy): Eukaryota > Metazoa > Arthropoda > Malacostraca > Decapoda > Parastacidae > Cherax > Cherax quadricarinatus. Next base: position 16,888,588 of record NC_069475.1, read on the forward strand.
ACCCCATCAACAATGGTCACTGTGGTGACCAATAAACCCCAACAACAATGGTCACTTGTGGTGGCCAATATAAACCCAACATGGTCGCTGTGGTGGACCATATAAAGCCCAACAAACAATGGCGCTGTGGTGGCCATATAAACCCCAACAACAATGGTCCACTGTTGTGGCCATATAAAACCCCAACAGAGGTCACTGTGGGTGGCCATATAAACCCCAACAACAACGGTCACTGTGGTGGCCATAATAACCCCAACAACAATGGTCACTGTGGTGGCCATAAACCCCAACAACAATGGTCACTGTGGTGGCCATATAAACCCCAACAACAATGGTTGCTGTGGTGGCATATAAAACCCCAACAACAATTGTCACTGTGGTGGCCATATAAACCCCAACAACAATTGGTCACTGTGGTGGCCATATAAACCCCAAACAAACAATGGTCGAACTTGAAGTGGCCATTATAAACCCAACAACAAATGGTGCTGTGGCTTGGCCATTAAACCCCAACAACAATGGTCACTGAAGTGGTCATTATAAACCCAACAAACAATGGTCGCTGTGGTGGCCATATAAACCCATCAACAATGGTCGCTTGTGGTGACATAGAAACCCCAACAACAATGGTCCCTGTGGTGCCCATATAAACCCCAACATACAATTGGATCATGTGGTGGCCTTATAAACCCCATACAACAATGGTCACTGTGGTGGCCATATAAACCCCGTACCAACAATGGTCACTGTGGTGTCCCATTAAACCAACAACAATGGTCACTGTGGTGGCCATATAAAACCCCAACAACAATGGGTTCACTGTGGTGGCCATATAAACCCCATCAACAAAAAAGTCGCTTGTGGTGGCCTATAAAACCCAACAACAATGGTCACTGGGGCTGGCTTTATAAACCCAAAACAAACAACTGGGACACTGAGGGGCCATATAAACCCCAACTACAATGGTCACTGTGGTGGCATATAAACCCCAACAACAATGGTCACTGTGGTGCCATATTAACCCCAACAAAGGTCACTGTGGTGGCCATATAAACCCCAAACACAATGGTCGCTTGTGAGTGGCCATATAAACCCCAACAAAGGTTCCCTGTGGTGGCCATATAAACCCCAACAACAATGGTCGCTGTGGTGGCCATATAAACCCAACAACAAAGGTCGCTGTGGTGGCCATATAACCCCAACACCAATGGTTCGCTGCTGGTGGCATATTAAACCCCAACAACATATGGGTCATCTGAGTGACCATATAAACCCCAACAACAATGGTCATCTTGGTAGCCATAATAAACCCCAACAACAATGGTCGCTGTGGTGGCCATATTAACCCCAACAATGGTCCACTGGTGGTGGCCATATAAACCCCTCAACAATGGTCCACTGTCGGTGGCCATATATACCCCAACAACAAGGTCACTGTGGCCATATAAACCCCAAGACAACAGATGGTCGCTGTGGATGGCCATATGTAAACCCTAAACGAACAATGGTCAATGTGGTGGCCTCATATAAAACCCCAAACATTACAATGGTCACTGTGGTGGCCATATAAACCCCAACAACATGGGTCACTGTGGGAGGCCATATAAACCCCAACCCAAACAATGGAACACTGTGGTGGCCATATAAAACCCAACAACAATGGTTCACTGTGGTGGCCATTTTATTATAAACCCCAACAGAAACAATGGTCACTGTGGTGGCCATATAAACCCCAACAAATGGTCACTGTGGTGGCCATATAAACCCCAAAAAACAATGGTCACTGTGGTGGCCATATAAACCCCAACCCACAAACAATGGTCGCTACATGTGGTGGCCATATAAAACCCCAAACAACAAGGGTCACTGTGGCTGGCTTATAAACCCCAAACAACATGGTCACTGTGGTGGCCATATAAACCCCAACAACAATGGTCACTGTGGTGACCATATAAACCCCAACAACAATGGTCGCTGTGGTGGCCATATAAACCCCAACAAAGGTCACTGTGGTGGCCATATAAACCCCAACAACAATGATTGCTTGGTTGGCATATTAACCCCAACAACATTGGTCACTGTGGTAGCATATAACCCCAACAACAATGGTCGCTGTGGTGGCCATATAAATCCCAACAACAATGGTCACTGTGGTGGCCCCATATAAAAAAACCCAACAAAGGTCACTGTGGTGGCCATATAAACCCAAATCCAATGAATCGTGTGGTGGCATATAAACCCAACAACAATGGTCGCTGTGGTGGCCATATAAAACCCCCAACAAAGGTTCCCTGTGGGGTGGGCCATATAAACCCCAAAACAATGGTTCGCTGTGGTGGCCATATAAACCCCAACAAAAGGTCCCTGTGGTGGCTTATAAAACCCCAACAACAATGGTCGACTTTGGTGGCCATATAAACCCCAACAAAGGTCCCTGTGGTGGCCATATAACCCCAAACAACAATGTTCGCTGTGGTGGGCCATATAAACCCAACAACATTGGTCACTGTGGTGGCCATATAAACCCCAAACAACAATGGTCCTGTGGTGGCCATATAAAACCCTCAACAAACAATGGTCACTGTGGTGGCCATATAAAAACCCCCCACAACAATGAGTCACTGTGGTGGCCATATAAACCCCAAACAAACAATGGTCACTGTGGTGGATATAAACCCAAAAAACAATGGTCACTGTGGTGGCCATATAAACCCAAACAAAATGGTCACTGTGGGTGACATATAAACACCAAAACATATGGTTCTCTGTGGTGGCCATATAAACCCCAACAAAGGTCCTGTGGTGGCCATATAAAACCCCAACAAACAATGATCGCTGTGGTGGCATTATAAAGCCCCAACAACAATGGTCACTCTGGTGGCCATATAAACCCCAACAACAAATGGTCGATCCTGTGGTGGCCATATAAACCCAACAATGGTCATGTGGTGGCCATAATAAACCCCCAACAACAATGGTCACTGTGGTGGCCTTATAAACCCCAAACAACAATGGTCACTTTTGTGTGAGTCCTTGTGGCCATATAAACACAACAACATGGTCGCTGTCGGGTGTGGCCCATAGTAAACCCCAACAGAACAATGGTCATGTGGGTGGCCATATAATACCCCACACAACAATGGTTCACTGTGAGGCCCATTAAACCCCAACAAAACAAGGTTCACTGTGGTGGCCATATAAACCCCACGACATATGGTTTTTTTCTATAAATTGTGGTGCCATTATAAACCCCAAAAACAATGGTCAGCTGTGGTGGCCATATTAAACTCCACAACAATGGTCAATGTGGTGGCCATAATAAACTCCAACAACAATGGTCATGTGGTGGCCATATAAACCCCAAACAACAAAGGTCACTGTGGTGGCCATATAAACCCATACAACAATGGTTGCTGATGGTGTGGCCTATAAACCCCAACGAAACAATGTCACTTGTGTTGGCCATTATAACCCAACACACAATGGTCACTTGAGTGGCCATATAAACCCCCAACTAACAATGGTCACTGTGGTGACCATATAAACCCCAACAAAATGGTCGCTGTGTTGGCTTATAAACCCCACAAGGTCACTGTGGTGGCCATATAAACCCCAACAACATGATCGCTGTGGTGGTCCATTATAAACCCCAACAACAATGGTTCACTGTGGTGGCCATATAAAACCCAACAACATTGGTCGCTGTGGTGGCCATATAAACTCCAACACAATGGCGCTGTGGTGGCCATATAAAACCCAACAAAGGTCGACTGTGGCTGGCCATATAAACCCAACAACAATGATCTCGCTGTGGTGGCCATATAAACCCCAACTAACAATGGTCGCTGTGTGTTGGCATATAAACCCCAACAAAGGGCCCTGTGGTAGAGCCATATAAACCCCAACAACAATGGGCTCGCTGTGGTGGCCATTATAAACCCCAACAAAGGTCCCTGTGGTGGCCATTATAACCCCAACAACAATGGTTCGCTGTGTGGCATATAAACCCCAACAAAGGTCCTGTTGGTGGCCATATAAACCCCAACAACAATGGTCGCTGTGGTTGGCCATATAAAACCCCACAAACAATGGTTCACTGTGGTGGCCCATATAAACCCAACAACAATGGTCCACTGTGGTGGCCTATAAACACCCAAACAACAATGGCTCACTGTCGGTGGCCATATAAACCCCAACAAAACAATGGTCACTGTGGTGGCCATATAAACCAACAACAATGGTCACTGTGGTGGCCCATATAAACACCCAACATAAATGGTCACTGTGGTGGGAGTCCATATAACCAACAACAATGGTCACTGTGGTGACCATATAAACCCCACAACTATGGGCTCTGTGGTGGCCATTAACCCCAACAAAGGGTCCTGTGGTGGCCATATAAACCCAACAACATTTGATCGCTGTGGGTGGCATATAAAACCCCAACAACAATGGTCGCTGTGGTGGCCATATAAACCCCAACAAAGGTCCCTGTGGTGGCCATATAAACCTCAACAACAATGGTCGCTGTGGTGACCATATAAACCCCAACAACAATGGTCACTGTGGTGGCCATATAAACCCCAACAACAATGGTCACTCTGGTGGCCATATAAAACCCCAACAACAATGGTGCTGTGGGGTGGCCATATAAACCCCAAACAATGGTCACTGTGGTGGCCATATAAACCCCAACAACATGGTCCTGTGGTGGCCATATAAAACCCCAACAACAATTGGCACATGTGGCCCTTATAAACCCAACAACAATGGTCGCTGTGGTGGCCATATAAACCCCAACAACAATGGTCACTGTTGGTGGCCATATAACCCCAACAACAATGGTCACTGTGGTGGCATATAAACCCCAACAACTTGGTCCACTTGTGGTGGCCATTATAACCCCAACAACAATGGTCATTGTGGTGGCCTATAAACCCCAACAACAATGGTCACTGTGGTGGCCATATAATTAAACCCCAACCAACAATGGTCACTGTGGTGGCATATAAACCCCACACAACAATGGTCACTGTGGTGGCCATATATAACCCCAACAACAATGGTCACTGTGGTGGCCATATAAAAAACCCAACAACAATGGTTGCTGTGGTGACCATATAAACCCCAACAAAACAATGGTCACTGTGGGGCCATATAAACCCCAACAACAATGGTCACTGTGGTGGCCATATAAACACAACAACAAGGGTCACTGTGTGACATATAACCCAACAACAATGGTCGGCTGTGGTGGCCATAATAAACCCCAACAAAGGTCACTGTGGTGGCCATTTAAACCCAACAACCAATGATCGCTGTGGTGGCCATATAACCCCAACAACAATGGTCACTGTGGTGCCATATAAAACCCAACAACAATTGGTCGCTGTGGTGCCATATAAACCCCATCTACAATGGTCGGCTGTGGTGGCATAATTAAACCCCAAACAAAGGTCACTGTGTGGCCTATAAACCCAACACAATGACGTGTGGTGGCCATTAACCCAACAACATGGTCGCTGTGGTGGCCATATAAACCCATCAAAAGGTCCCTGTGGTGGCCATATAAACCCCAACAACAATGTCGCTGTGGTGGCCATATAAACCCCAACAAGGTCCCTGTTGGTGGCCATATAAACCCCAACAACCAATGGTTCGCTGTGGTGGCCATATAAAACCAACAAAGGTCCTGATGGAGGCCATATAAACACAACAACAATGGTCGCTGTTGGTTTGGCCATATAAACCCAAACAACATGGTCACTGTGGTGGCCATTATAAACCCCAACTAACAATGGTCACTGTGGTGGCCATATAAACCCAACAACAATGGTCACTGTGGTTGGCCATATAAACCCCAACAACAATTGGTCACTGTGTGGCCATATAAACCCCAACAACAATGGTCCACTGTGGTGGCCATATAAACCCCAACAACCAATGGTCACTGTGGTGGATATAAACCCCAACAACAAATGGTCACTGTGGTGGCCATATAAAACCCCAACAACAAGGGTCTCTGTGGTGGGCCATAATAAACCCCAACAAAGGTCACTGTGGTGGGCCATATAAAACCCCAAACAACAATTGATCGCTGTGGTGGCCATTTACAACCCAAAAAACAATGGTCGCTGTGGTGGCCATATAGGTGTCCATATAAACCCCAACAAAGGTCCCTGTGGTGGGCCATTATAAACTCAACACAATGCGTCGCTGTGGTGACCATATAAAACCCCAACAACAATGGTCACTGTGGTGTCCATATAAACCCCACAACAATGGTCAACTTGGTGGCCATATATAAACCCAACAAAGGTCCCTGTTTGGCCATATAAAACCCCAACAACATTGGTCGCTGTGGTGACCATATAAACCCCAACAACATGGTCACTTGGTGGCCATTATAATCCCCAACAAACAATGGTGCTGTGGTGGCCATATAAACCCCAAACAAAGGTTCGCTGTGGTGGCCATATAAAACCCCAACAACAATGGTCCACTGTGGTGGCCATATAAACCCTACAACTAATGGTCGCTGGGTGGCCATATAAACCCAACAACAATGGTCACTGTGGGTGGCCATATAAACCCCAACAACAAAAAAATGGGTCACTGTGGTGGCCATATAAGACCAAACAACAAATGGTCACTGTGGTGGCCATATAAACACAAACAACAATGGTCACTGTGGTGGCCATATAAACCCCAACAATCAATGGTCACTGTGGTGGCCATATATAACCCCAACAACAATGGTCATGTGGTGGCCATATAAACCCAAAAACAAATGGTTCACTGTGGAGAACCATATAAACCCCAACAACAAATGGCTCACATCTGGTGGCCATATAAACCCAACAACAATTGGTCACTGTGGTGGCCATATAAACACCAACAAACAATGGTTGCTGTGGTAGGCCCATATAAACCCCAACAACAATGGTACTGTGGTGGCATATAAACCTCCTCAACAACAATGGTCACTGTGGTGGCCATATAAACCCCAACAACATTGGTTCACTGTGGTGGGCCATATAAAACACAAAAACCATGGTCGCTGTGGTTGGCCATATAAAACCCAACAACAATGGTCACTGTGGTGGCCCATATAAACCCCAACAACAATGGTTCACTGTGGGTGGCCTATAAACCCCAACAACAATGGTCACTGTGGTGGCCATTAAACCCCAACAACAATTGCACTGTGGTGGCATATAAACCCCCAACAACAATGGTCATGTGGCGACCATATAAACCCAACAACAATGGTCACTGTGTTGGACATATAAACCCCAAACAACAATTGGTCCACTGTGGTGGTGGGCCATATAAAACCCCAACAACAATGGTCGCTGTGTGGCCATATAAACCCCAACAAACAATGGTCACTCTGGTGGGCCAATAAACCCCAACAACAATGGTCGCTGTGGTGGCCATATAAACCCAACAACAATGGTCACTGTGGTGGCCATATAAACCCCAACAAACATGGTCGACTGGTTGGCCATATAAACCCCAACAACAATGGTCACTGTGGTGGCCATATAACCCCATAAACATGGTCATGTGGTGGCCATTATACCCCAACAACAATGGTCACTGTGAGTGGCCATATAAACCCCAACAACATGGTACTGTGGTGGCCATATAAACCCCAACAACTAATGGTCACTGTGGTGGCCATATAAACCCAAACAAACAATGGTCGCTGTGGTGGCATATAAACCCCAACAACCTGGTCACTGTGGTGGCCATATAAACCCCAACAAACCCAATGGTCACTGTGGGTGGCCATATAAACCCAAAACAATGGTCACTTCTGGTGGCATATAAACCTCAACAAACAAAATGGTCACTCTTGGTGACCATATAAACCCCAAACAACAATGGTCGTGTTGTGGCCATATAAACCCCAGCAATCAATCGGTCACTGTAGTGACCATATAAACCCCAACAACAAGGGCATCTGGTGGCCATATAACCCCAAACAACAATGGTCGACATGTGGTGGCCATATCAACCCCACAACCAATGGTCGCCTGTGGTGGCCTATAAAAACCCAACAAAAGGTACTGTCGGTGGCCATATAAACCCAACAAACAATGGTCATCTGGTGGCCATATAAACCCCAACAAAGGTCACTGTTGGTGGCCCATATAAACCCCAACAACAATGGTCACTCTGGTGGCCATATAAAACCCCAACACAATTGGACTCTGGGACCTATAAAACCCCCAACAAAAAAATGGTCGCTTGTGGTGGCCATTAATAAAACCCAACAAAGGTCACTGTGGTGGCCATTTTAAACCCCAACAAACAAATGGTCGCTGTGGTCGGCCTTATAAACCCCAAAAACAATCGGGTCGCTTTTGCTGGTGGCCATATAAACCCCAACAAAAACAATGGTCGCTTTGTGGTGGCCATTATGTAAACCCCAACAACAATGGTGCTGTGGTGGCCATATAAACCCACAATGTTTGCTGTGGTGGCCATATAAACCCCAACAACAAAGGTACAGTGGGTGGCCATATAAACCCCAACAACAATGATCAACTGTGGGTGGCCATATAAACCCCAACAACAATGGTTGTGTGGTGGCCATATAAACCCCAACAACAATGATCACTGTGGTGGCCATTATAAACCCCAACAACAATGGTCACTGGTGGTGGCCATTAAACCCCAACAACAATGATCACTGTGGTGGCCATATAAACCCCAACAAACAATGATCACTGTGGTGGGCTTATAAAACCCCTCAACAACAATGATCACTGTGGTGGCCATATAAACCCCAAACAACAATGGTCACTGTGGTGGCCATATAAAACCCAAACAACAATGGTCACTGTGGTGGACATATAAACCCAACAACAATGGTCACTCTGGTGGCCATTATAAAACCACAAAAACAATGCGTCACTTTGGATGGCCATAATAAACCCCAAGGAAACAAATGGTCACTCTGGTGGCCATATAAACCCCAACAACATGGTCACTCTGGTGGCCATATATAACCCCAAATACAATGGTCACTCTGGTGGCCATATAAACCCAACAAAACAATGGTCACTCTGGTGAACCATATAAACCCCAAACAACATTGGTCACTCTGGTGGCCATATAAACCCCACAACAATGGTCACTGTGGTGCATATAAAACCCCAACAAACAATGGTCGCTGTGGTGGCCATATAAACCCAACAACAATGGTCACTGTGGTGACCATATAAACCCCAAACACAATGGTCACGTGGTGGCCATATAAACCCCACAACAATGGTCACTGTGGTGGGCCATATAAACCCCAACAACAAGGTCGCTGTTTTGGCCCATATAAACCCCAACAACAATGGCCACTCTGGTGACCATATAAAACCCCACAAACAATGGTCATGTGGTGGCCATATAAAACTCCAACAACAATGGTACTGTGGTTGGCCATAATAAACCCCAAAACAATGGTCGCTGTGGTGACCATATAAACCCCAACACAATGGTCGCTGTGGTGGCCCATATATAACCCCAACAACAATGGTCACTGTGGTGGCCATATAAACCAAAAACAATGGTCACTCTTTTGGTGGCCATATAAACCCCAACAAAATGGGTACTCTGGTTGGCCCATATAAAACCCCAACAACAATGGTCACTCTGGTGGGGGACATATAAACCCCAAAACAAATGGTCACTCTGGTGGCCATATAAACCCAACAAACAATGGTCTCTGTGGGTGGTCCATATAAACCCCAACAAACAATGGTCACTCTGGTGGCCATTAAACCCCAACAACAATGGTCACTTGGTGGCCATATAAACCCCAACAACAATGGTCCACTCTTGTGGCCTATAAACCCCAACAACAATGGTCGCTGTGGGTGGCATTTTAAACCCCAACAACATGGTCACTCTGGTGGCCATATAACCCAACAACAAATGGTCAACTACTGGTGGCCATATAAACCAACAACAATGGTCACTCTGGTGGCCATATAAACCCAACAAACAATGGTCACTTGGTGGCCATATAAACCCCAACAAACAATGGTCACTCTGAGTGGGCCATATAAACCCCAACACAATGGTATCTGGTGGCCATATAAACCCAACAACAATGGTCGCTGTGGTGGGCCATATAACCCCAACAACAATGGGTCACTATGCGTGGCCTTATAAACCCCAACAAACAATGGTCACTCTGGTGGCCATATGAAACCCCAACAACAATGGTCACTTGGTGGCCATATAAACCCAAACAACAATGGTGCTGTGGGTGGCCATATAACCCATCAATAATGGTCGCTTGTGGTGGCCATATAAACCCCAAACAACAATGGTCACTGTGGTGGCCATATAAACCCCAACAACAATGGCACTGGTGGTTGGCCATATAAACCCCAAACAACAATGGTCGCTGTGGTGCCATAATAAAACACCCAACAACAATGGTCACTTCTGGTGGCCATATAAACCCCAAACAACAATGGTCACTGTGGTGGCATATAATACCCACAACCAATGGTCACTCGTGGCCATATAAACCCCAACAACAATGGTCACTGTGGTGGCCATATTAAACCCCAAACAACAATGGTCACTGTGTGTGGCCATATAAACCCCAACAACAATGGTCGCTGTGGTGGCCATATAAACCCCAACAACAATGGTCATCTGGTGGCCATATAACCACAACAACAATGGTCACTGTGGTGGCCCATATAAACCCCAAACAACCATGGTCACTGAGGTGGCCATATAAACCCCAACAACAATGGTCACTGTGGTGGCATATAAAACCCCAACAACAATGGTCACTCTGGTGGCCACATTAAACCCAACAACAATGGTCACTCTGGTGGCCAATATAAACCCCAACAACAAGGGTCACCTGTGGTGGCCAATATAAACCCCAACAACAGATGGTCGTGTGGTGGCCATATAAAACCTCCAACACAATGGTCGCTTGTGGTGCTGTGAGTGGCCATATATACCCCAACATACTAATTGGTCACTGTTGGTGGCCATGATAAACGCCAACTTAACAAATGGTCACTGGGTGGCCATATAAAACCCCAACAAACAATGGTCGCTGTGGTGGCCATATAACCCAACAACAAATGGTCACTCTGGTGGCCATATAAACGCAAACAACAATGGTCACTCTGGTGGCCATTATAAACCCCAAAAAGCCATGGTCACTGTGGTGGCATTATAAACCCAACAACAATGGTCACTTGGTGGCCATTAACCCCAACAACAATGGTCACTCTGGTGGCCATATAAACCCCAACAACAATGGCTGCTGTCACCACCACTATGCACATTACATAATGACATGTATTTTATTCATTAATTCTGTATATATCATGATTTCTATGTTATTATATTGTTTATTTGTCATATTACGTGAATTGTGAAAGATAAATAAGCTGTGACATAGAAGTTGATATTAGGGAAATTATTAAAATATTTTCTGGTGCTTGGAATTCCACTGAACGAATTAAATTCCTTTAAATTTAAATTTTTAAATGAGGAAAATTGACTCTGCAAACAAGCAAATCCAGTTGTGAGCAAGGTCATGGAATAGATTAAACTCGTAAAGTAGAGGTTCCACTGTACATATTTTGTTGGGGGATAGTGGTGGTGGCAGAAGCCTCCTCCACCACCAAATATGTAAGCTTCTCTCAGTGGCCATTATAAACCCAACAACAACACTTCCAGCACTTCTCCTCATATACATATGACATATTTCATTCATTCTAGAGTAAAATATCATGTTTCTATGTTATTAATAATTGTTTATTATGTCATTTTTCAATGAATTGTGATAGATAAATAACCCGTAAGTTGATAATAGCATCATACTGAAGTACTATTCTGTCAAAGCCTCCGACAGCAGAATGGTTTAATTGGATTTCCATTATTTCTTGTGGGGAAAATTAAATCAGATAACTATAAAATCAGTTAAGGACAAGTTCTCTGGAATGGACAAAAATCATTAACTGAGGGTCCACTGTAATAAGACTACTGAGTGACTGCCAGTTGCCAATGTTGCCATAACATTTTGCTTTCTGTCAACTTCATGCCTCTATATCTTGGTTTAAAACTTTGTTCTCAATTTTTTTTTTTTTTTTGGTCTATAACACTCAGAAAAATAATCTCAGGATTTTGATAAAAAATTTTTTTTCTAATTTTTTTGACACAGAGCGAGATTTAAAAGAATCAATGCTCTCAACACTGAAAAGTTAATGCGCCTCAGAGTGATATTATTGTGCATTATTATTGTCATCAATATTAAACCTTTGAGGGTCAAGACCCCGATCCCTAACTCACTTTCGGAATTTTTTCAAAAAAAAAAAAAACAACTTTTTTTTCTTATGAAATTATAGAGAATTTTCCCAATGGTAATAATGCCAAAAGTATGAAATTTGATGGAAAACTTACGAAATTATGCTTTCATGACATTAGCGTTATTAGTGACATTTACACCGGCAATTTTGCCAAATTTGAACCCTATTTTTGGCCAATGGCATTGTTCCAGTCAACTAAAATCATAGCTACTTCACTAGAACTCCATTTGTTTAATCGATTGAGTACAAGAAACCACCCATTTACCTATTACAACTACCCAATAAAGTGGTCAAAAGTTGGCAATTTGGCCAATTTCATCCAAATTTCCAAAGAAGCCAATTTCAAAATAGGGTCCAAAGTAAACAAGACAGACATTCCTGGCACTAAAATAACATTTTTCTCTATTCATTAGTCACGTCTCCACACCCCTCTTATATAACTCTTGCTTTCCATCTTGAATTTTTATGCTCATAAAAAATAGAAGATTAACTGTTATGCAGACTACTGCATTATTATAAAAACGGAATAAAAAATATCAGTGCACTGTGAAAAAATATTAGAACTCACCAGTTGCTGAGTATTGGATGTCTGGCATGATTTGTTTACTCTTAACCCTTCCAGGGTTGGTGACGTACTAGTACAGCTTGCATGCCAGGGTTGGTGAAATACTAGTGCACATAAATTCTAGCACCTTTAAATCTAGCAAAAGAAAGCTGGTAGGCCTACAAATGAAAGAAAAGGGTCTATGTGGTCAGTGTGCACAGTATAAAAAAAAATCCTGCAGCACACAGTGCATAATGAGAAAAAAAACTCCGACCATGTTTTTGGTTTATAACAGCGACTTTGCAGTGTATTTTCGCATGCTATTTATGGTTGTATTCTAATTTTCCTGGTCTCATTTTATAGAATTGGAGATGTATATGGAAATTTAGATGATTTTGATTGGGTTTCCCCAATGAAAAGTATCTTGAAATTGAGCTCAAAGTAGCAGAAATGTTCGATTTTTTGCCGAAGTTCAAAGTAAACAAATCATGCCATGCGTCCAATACACATCAACTAGTGTGTCTAATGTTCTTTTTACAAGTGCGCTGATATTATTAAAACCATTTCTACAACCATTTTTTACACTAATGAGTAGTCTACATAACAGTAAATCTATTTTTCTTGAGAATAAAAATTCAAAATGGAAAACAAAAGAAATGTAACGGAGGCCTGAGGACATGACTAATGAACAGAGGAAAGATATTTTAGTGCCAGGAATGACTGTCTTGTTTATTCTGGACCCTATCTGGGGAAAATTGGGATCTTTTGAAAATTTTTGTGAAATTTGGGAAAAATTGCCAATTTCTGACCACTTTATTGGATAGTTGAAATCGGTAAATGGGTGGTTTCTTGTACTCATTCAATAGAAAAAATGGAGTTCTAATGAAAAAAGGGCTCAAAATGGGGGAAATCACCCATGCGTAAACATCGTCGAGACTGCTAAATTCAAGGAGAGCATAATTCCGTAAGTTTCCATAAAATTTCATACTTTTGGTATCATTATGATCGGGAAAAAATTCTCTATCATTTCATAAGAAAAAATAATTTTTTTTTTTGGGAAAAAATTTCCAACCCCTGGAAAAACCCGCTTTAAAAACCGGCCCAGGAAAGGGTTAAAAAAAAAATGGCCATTTTTTAAAGCATTTTATTTTGAATTTTAATGAAAAACCCAAAAAAATCCAACCATTTTGTAATTATTTATTACAAAAAACCCAAAAAAAATACCAAACCTAATACCCTATTCCAAAAAAAATTTAAATTTCCTTTTTTCCATGGGAGCTTTTTTTTCCAACCGAATTCGGGGTCTTTTTATCCGAAAACCCCCTTTAAGAAATTGAATCCAAATTTTTTCTTTTTTCCCCCCCAAAATTTTAAATAAATTTTTTTTAATAAAATACGGGCCACCCCCTACACAAAAACCCCAATATACAATCAAAAAAAAATTAAAAAGGGGGATTTAAAAAGTAACCTTTTTAAAAATTTTTAAGGGTGTCCCCAAATGGGGGGAAAAGGGGTGGTGGAGTTTACTTTTGTTTAAAAAAACCCCTTCCATAAACTTAAAAAAAATTTTTTTTGGGGGTTAAAACCCCTTTCTTTTTTAATCCAGGGGCCCCCAAAATAAAAATCCCCTTCCCCCCACCAAAAAAACCCTTTCCAAAGGGGAGCTTTTGTTTCGGGCCTTTTCCCTTTAAATTTTTTTCCCTTTAAAAAAAGGGAAAAAAATTTTCCCTTTGAACCCAAAAGTTTAAACAAAATGGGGGTTTTTTCACAATAAAAAATTTCCCCTTTAAAAGAAAACGGGAAACTGCCCCTTAATTTTAAAAAAATTTTTTCCCCACCCCCCCTTTTCCCCCCCCCCTTGAAAAATTTTTAAAATTTGGTGGGAAAAATACTAAACCACCTAAGCTTTTTTTTTTTGGGAAAGGCCCCCTTTTAAAGGTTGGTTTAAACCCTTTTTCGGGGGTCCCCCCCTTTTTTTTTAATCCTTTGGCCATAATCCAACCCCCCCTTTTTCCAAAAAAAAAAAACGGGCCAAAGGCTCCTCATTTTTTAAGCCCAAAAAATTCAAAATTTTCCCTTTGTAAATTTTGGGCCAAACAATTTTCCAAAGGCCCTGAATTTTCCCCTTCGTAAAAGTTTCCTTGGGTTTGCACCTGAGGAACGAAGAAAACTTTTAAAATTTTTTCCCCCCTTAGGGAAATTTCCCGGTTTTGGGTCCCAAAAACATTTTAAAACCTGGCTTTTGGTGTACGGTTTTTAAATTGAAAATTTCCCTCCGGGCCATCCTAAAAGATTTCCCCAAATTTTCCCCTTAAATTCCAAAATTTCTACCTTGGGGTTCCCCCCTTAAAACCCCTTTGTCCTTCCCTTTTTCCAAAGTGGGAAACCCTTTCCCCCCAATAAATAATTTTCCCAATCTGGGAACAAAAATTTCAAACTTTTTGGGGTTCAACATTCTAACCAATTCTTTTTAAAACCTCTTTACAAAAAATTTAAATCCCGGGGGGTAATGGGCAAAAGAGGGAGATTTTTTTTCCCCTCAAGTCCATTTTAAGAAACCCCTTTGTCCCTTAAACCCAAAGGGTTTTCCCAAATCTTACCTTCCCTGGCTTTGTTTCCAAAATTCCCAGTAAACCTTTTTTTAAAACCCCCTTTAACTTCCCATGTAAAGGGAGAGGTCCAAATTTTTTTAAAAGTTTTTTAAAAAAATTTTGGGCCCCCAAAACCCAAAGGAGTGGCGAGGTTATCCCTCTTTGTTTTCCTTGAAAGCCCCAAATTTTTGGGGAACCTTAGAATTTTGAAAAACAAGGCCAAGGACCAAAAAAAACCTTTATTTTTGGGACCAAAAAGGGCGGGGGAAAGTTTTAATTTTTGGGTAAACCTTGCCCCTTTTGGGCCTTCCAATTTCAAAAAAATTAAATTTGAAATGGAAACCATAAAAAAAATTAAAAGGTCAAAAATTTTGTGGGGAAGGTTTTGGATTTCCTATAAATCAAAAAAAATTTAAATAAAGCTTGGAAAGGTTTAAAATGAAAAATTTTGGGGAAAGGGTTGTTTTTGGTCAAGGGGCCAAACAAATTTCCCCGGTTGGGAATTTAAAAAATTTTAAACTTTAAATTTTTAATTTTTTTCCACACAAACTTGAAAAGGGACAACTAGGAGTGTAAGGGTGCATAATTTACACCTCAAAGGGTAGACTATAAAACCAGAGAACTTTTTTGGGTGCCCTCTTGACCATTTTTTGGGTTCAACAAACTTTAAAAATATTAAGGGATTTTTGGGATACCATAAAAAATTGTGAACTACTTCAAGGGGTGGAAAATTTTTCAGTTTGTCTTTACTGATTTCCAGGTGTCACCCCACGGTAGCCAAAAATTTGGGACTTAGTCGCGGACAATCCTATCAAAGGGAAATTTATACCCATTTCCAGTTCACCTTAGGGAGCATTTTGACCCGAGAGGTGGGAAAAAATTTTTAAAAAACTAAAAACACAAAACCTTTCTGATCTGAAATATTGCTCCCAGATTCTTTTGGTTAAGAAGGAGGAAAATTTCAAATAGATTTTCCTTTTGACTTCAAGGGGGCCTTAATCAAAACCTCGGGGAGCTGAGCCTAGGGCCCTTAAAAGATAGCGCCTACACAAATTTTTTTTGGCTTCCTTTTTTTTCAGAGATTGATATTGCGCAGGCATATCAAGTAATGTAAACCCCATCTTCTAAGCATAAAAACCGTTTTTTCCCAAACCCACCAAGGACTGATCAGTATAGAACTATCCCTTTGGGTTTTGGAAAGTCCCTGTGCTTCCTACTGAGACTGATAGAAAGGCCTTGGGAAATTTCCCAAATTTTCGGGTTTAAATTTTGATAACTTTAAACGTAATGAAAATCAAATTTGGGAGCAAGCATACCCCAAACATTAACATCATTTTTAAAGAAAGGTTTACCTCGCTTTCCCCTCACTGCCAAGCTAAGAAATGCTCCTTGATATAACCCGTTTTAGATACTCGGACTGACCCTTTTTTTCAATACTCTTTGCAGCCTCTCCCCAGTAAGATCAAAGCTTTTTTTAAATTTAAAAATTTCCCCCAAAAACCAAGAAGCTCCCCGTAGTTTTCTTGGTTCCCCCAAAATTTTTATGCAGGGTTTTAACCCAAAACCTTACTGATCTTAAAAAGGCATCCCTTCCCGGATTTCCCTTTAAAAAAATCTGTGAAGGAACCCCCTTGAACTTTCTAAACGTACCCTTGGGGAAAAAATTTTTAAATTGAGATTAAAAATATCTTTTTTAAAAGACCCTATACTTAAGATTCCAAAAATTAATAAACATTTTGTTCAAGAACTGATGCCCCCAATACTGACTTAGGTGCGTTTTTCTACAAACCATGAGGGTACCCCTTTTCCCTGTATGTTTCCCCAAAACCCGGGAAACCCTTTTCCCGCAGAAACGAGTTTACCCCAACAATAGAAAAGGAATTTAGGGCCCCCTTGGGGGGGGAAATTTTCCCCCAACCCTTAAATTTTTTTACGGGGAAAAAGGGAATTCATTTTGAGAGGGATAAACAAACCTTAGATAAACCTAAAAATTTTAAGGGGAAAACCAACACCCGCCTTTTGAGGTGGACTTGTCACCCAGCTTTTAACTCCATTTTGGTGTATATCAAGGGTTTTTTTTCATCCAAATTTTATTTCCTGACTTTTTAAAAAGGGTCTGACAGCCCTTTGGGAGATTTGCGGGCCTTAACCGACTTTCCACATTTTAAAAATTTTTTTCCTAAACCTATTTTTTCTTAAAACCCCTTTGGGCTATAAGTCTTGGGTATGGGGGAGTGTAGGGAAAAGTTCCCCAAATGGAGTAGCGACCCGAGAATAGGGTTAATGATATTTTTGGATTGCCAGCTGCTTTTTAAGGTAGGTCAGTATAGCTCCCACTATCCCCCCCCCCCCTTTTTTCCCCCCACCCCGAAAGGTGACGTGTGGGGCTCAAAACCAAACAGTAATCCCTCCCCTCACGCTCCCAGCACAACGTAAAGACAAGCATGCTCCTATTTTTAAGTGGACTTATTGGTTGAAAGTTTTCACTTTTGCCCAATAAAAAATTTTGTCCTTTCAGCCTTGTTCTCAAATTTTAAATTTTTTAAAATCATCACGTCTTTTAGGATTGAAACTTATCAGGAGATTTGATTTTTTAAGAAATGGGAAACCCCTGTCTCTTTTTCCAGCTTGGAATGACAGATTGGTCACCCCCAAACCCAAAGGGAAAGTATTAAAAGGAGAGGGGCTGAAACAGCCCAAGAGACGTCACTCTCTTATCAAACCTGTTTATTTTTTTTTGGGCAGGGTAATGAACCTGGCTTTCCTTTTCCATCTGGACTAAACTATTCAAGGCTAAAAGACTCTGTGAAGAACTGGCCGGGGGTTTGTCACCAACACCTGGGGGACCCCCCCACATCAAAAAGGCTAAAATTCTATTCAAGAGGGTGTCAACATCAACCAGAACCCCCCATTTTACTTTTTACAAAATTAAGCCGTTAAATTTCCCAAAATGAAATTTTTTTTTCATTTCTTTTTAAAATTTTTTTTTCCAAATAGGATAAAACCTTCATTTTTTTCACTTTTTATATTTGCTTTAAAAAAAAAATAAAGTGTTTTCTTTTGTGACAATTTTTTTCTTTTTCTTTTAAAAAAAAATTTTCCGAGGGGGCCCAGCCTTGGGTTAAAAACTGATTAAAGGGTTGGGAAACGGGGGCTGATAACCCCTTCACAATTTAAAAATTTTTTTAAAAATTTTCTGATTTTTACAATTTAAAAAAATTTTTTTGGGTGATTTCATACCCAAACCCCTTTTTTCTGACACTAAATTCCCAAAATTTTTAAAAGTCACCTGACAGAGGGAAAATTTTCCCACCTGCCTGGTCATTTACTATTGTCTAGAAAAAACAGCGGGCCCCCCCGCTTTAACGGTTTCATTTTTAACGGCGTTCCGCTAAAAAGGGAAAATTTCAAATTAATGCCCAAAAAAACTCGCTATAACGGCTCCCCCCACCTGTCTTTCTAAAACGGTCACAGCGGCCCACCCGAGTTTTTTTTTACATTTCCCTGGGGCACATCTCCTTATTATGTCCCGGGGAAACCCCTTTTCCCAAAAATTTTCAAGTGTTTTAAAGTTTTTGTATATTTTTAAATTTTTTGTGTACTTGATAATTTAAAAATTTTGAAACCTGTACCTAAATAAACTACACCCGTGCGGCAAGTAGGACACCTTAACCCTTTTTACGGGTTTTAAAAGGGCCCCCCTCGAAAAGTCCCTTCTATGGGCCCTCAATTTTTTAAAAAAAAAAATTTTTTTTTCTTATAAAAGATTTGAAAATCTTTTTCCCGAAGGAATCCAAAACCAAAAAGGGTTTGAAAATTTTGGTTTGGGGAAAAAACCCTGTAATTATGCTCCCGGGGAAAAATTAGCGGTCTCAGCGAAAATATTCTATCCGGCATTTCCCCCTACTTTTTTGGGCCCAAAATTTTTAGCCAATTTCCCTTGTTTTTTTCCCGTTTTACCAAAAACCCTAGCTAAATTTTATTAGAACCCCCATTTTATCTTCAGCCCGAGTACAAAAACCTCCCCCTTTTCTAATTTTGACTACCCAATATGGTAGAATTTTGGGAATTTGGCCAATTTACGCAAAATAAAAAAGATTGGGCCAATTTTTAAAAAAGGGTCCCGAATAAACACGGGGACATTTTTGGCACTAAAAATAACAAAGCCGTTTTATTAGTCACCTCTCTACCCCTCTTATATTTTTTATTGGGTTTTTTATTTTTTATTTTTTAAATTCCCTAAAAAAAAAATACAAAATTTACTGTTTTTGCAGACGAAATGCATTTTGTAAAAAAAGGTATAAATAATATCATGCACTAGTGGGGAAAAAATATTAGACCCCCAGTTTTACGTGTATTGGCCCTGTGGTGGATTTATTTTTCTCTGAACATTGGTAAAAACGAACATTTCCCGCTACCTTTTAGCTTTGTTTTAAGGGCGTTTTTATCGAAAAAAATTAAAATCATTTTCTATTTCTGTAATAAAGTTTTTCCCCTTTTTCACCTAAACCAGAAAAAAGCAATACAACGATAAATACTAACGAAATAAAATCCCTCAAATTCCCGGGGTTTTTTTTCAAAAAAACGATCATTTTTTTTTTTTTATTACACAATGTGTGCTTTCAGGGTTTTTTTTTTATGTGGTGGGACACTGACCCCCAAACCCATTCCTCACATTTGGGGCCCGCAGCTTTCTCCCCCTTGATTTGAAGCCGCTAGAATTATTAAATAATATAACGTCAGAAAAATTGGTTCTAAAAAACTATTTATACGTCCCAAAAACAGTCAAAGGGGTTTAAAAACCCCATAAAAGTCTCCCCAACCCCTTTATGGGAAAAAAAATAATAAAATAATAATAATAATAAAAAATAGTAATAAAAATTCCTTGGGAGCATTTAAAAGTCCCCATTTACGTTTTAAAATTTGACATTTCCCTTAACCCTTTTAAAGGGGCGAACCCGGGGGCCCCTCCCGGGAAAATCGTTCTTAGGGTCGGCCAAATTTCAAAAAAAAAAAATTATTTTTTCTTATGAAAAAATTTGAGTTTTTTTTTTTAAAAAAATTATTTGGATAAACAAAAAAAATTTAAAAAATCAATACTTTCGGGATATGGAAAGCATAAGTTTGCGAAATAGCCGCGTTTTGGCAACAGGGGGGCCCACTCGCCGGGCCCCCCCGGGAAAATTGTTTTACTTGTATTTGAAGGTTTTTTGTTTTTTTTTTACTAATTTTTTTTTTTTTCAAAATAACTTAAAGTGGCCTTTTGAGACCAAAGTAAGGGCAAAAGTTTCAAATATACACCGTTTTTATACAAAACAATAAGCAACCCAAAAATAATTATCAAAATATTGTTTCAAAACTTGTTTAAAAAAAAAAAACAAAACAAAAAAATTTTTTATTTTAAATTTTTCCTTTAAAATAATAAACCAAAAAACCCTTTTCCCGAAAAATATTCCTATTAGTTCTGTAGCTTGTGGGGAAACCCGAAAAAAATTTGGGTCATACACAATGGTTTTTTTATTTTTTCTCCCCCATTCTATCTCTTTTCAACTGTCCCCTCTCTTTCTATCTGCGTCTATCTCTGTCTCACAGGGACCAAAAATAAATACAATTAAAACAAAAGTTAAAAAATTTTCCTAGGATAACCCAAGAAAAACCAGACAAAGTGCTATAAAAAAGCTTGAAAAGTGAGTAAAGTGAAGCCCAGTTTGTGGGTCTTTGAGGGCAGAGAGCCCAGACAGAATAGACAGGGGAGCTTGACAGACAGACCCAAAAAAACAGACAGAAAAGTTTGGTACCATACCCCCTTACTAGTGTTCCACCCCTTTCCCCTCCTCTTCTTTCCCCTTCCCCTCTTTTTCCCCCAAACTCTTCCCCTCTTCCCCCCAAATCTTTCCCATACCTTCCCTTTTCCTTCCCTTTCCCTCCTCTTCCCCCTTCCTTTCCACTCTTTTTTCCCCTTCCTCCTACTCTTTTTTTTTTCCCTCCTCCTCCTCTTTTCCCCCTCCTTTTTCTTTCCTTCCCCCCCTCCCCCCCCCTTTTTTCTTCCCCCTTCCCCTCTTTCCCCCCAATCTTCCCCTACTATTCCTCTTTCCCCCTCCTCTTTTCCCCTTATTTTCCCCTTCCTCCTACTCTTTTCCCCCTTTCCCCCTCCCTCCTCTTCCCCCCTCCCCTTTTTCTTCCCCCCCCTTCCCCCCCCTTCTTTTGGGGGGTTTTTTGCCCCCCTTTGCCCCAAATGTAAAAAAAAAAAGGAAATGGGCAGCTGTCAAAGTGACATATTGGGTCATTACCTTTCCCCCCTCCCCCCCGCAAAACAATGGGGTCGGATGCTGCTTCCCTTTCCCCATTTTAACTAATTTTTCTTTCTCCCCCATTCTATCCTGTCCCCTCTATCTCTTTTCTACGGTAAAACATAAATACAATTTTACATAGAAAAAATTTCCTAGGGTAAACCCCCAAGGGAAACCCCAAAACCAAAAATGCTATACTCCCGCTTGGGAAAAAGTGAGTAAAAATGATGACGCAGTCCCTTTTGGGTCCTGAACAGAGAGCTAGATGGGTTAACCCGGGAGCTTTACAGACAGGCCAAAAAAGACAACAGAAATGTTATATAAACCCGCAAAAACAAAAGGGGGGGCGAAAGTTCATCTCATCTTTTGGCATCAGCTTCTACCCTTTATTTTCCCTCATCAAACGTCAGCACTTTTCAGATGTTATTCCCCCCCTTATCTTGTTACCGTCATGGGTGAACAATTTTTTATTACATATTATTATTATTTCCTATTATTAAATTAAATTTTGTAAAAATTAAATTTTAAATTTTTAAATTTTAATTATTATGTATTATTTTTTATTATTATTTTTAATTATGTATTATTTTTTATCATTACGTATTTTTCCCTTTCCTCCTCCCCCCTCCCCCCTCTTCCTCCTCCTCCTCCTCCCCCCTCCCCCCCTCCTCCTCTTTTTCCTCCTCCCCCTCCTTTTTCTTCCCCCTTTCCCCCTCCCCCCTCCTCCTCCTCCTCCTCCTCCCCTTTCCCCTTCCTCCCCCTTTTTCCCCCCCCCTCCCCTCTTGCCTCCTCCTCCTCTGGCCCCCTTCCCCCCTCCCCTTGCCTCCTCCTCCTCCTCCATTCTTGGGAAAAAGTTTGAAGAGCTTGTAGTTCAAAATCACTATCACTATCATCACCAATGCTCACCCTTTTGATTTTGGGATTTTTTGGGAAAAAAGGAGTTTCCCCTCTTTGATTTTGGTACCCAAAAGAACGACGGCCCAGCCCAGAGGTGGAAGGCTGTGGGTTTTTTTCTGGGGTTTTTCCCCCCTATTTTCCCATATTTGGTCATTAGTTTTGGGTCAAACCCACCAGAACTTGAAACTTTATCTTCACTGTCACTTTCCCTCTGTATTAGGGAAATGTTTACTGGGGGAACAAAAGTGTCCCAAAATTTTTCCGAGGATTTGGGGAAATTCTTACCGAGGGGACCCGGGGGAAATTGTGAATATGATGGCATTCCCACAAAGCAACCAAATGGGGCCCCAATTTTTTTTTCCCACTGCGCACACCCCCACCACACAGACCCATTCTCCCACATTAGGCTTACAGCCTTTTCCCCCGCAGATTTGAGGCCGCTAGAAATTTTTCGTACTATAAGACAAAAACCCCTACGCAAAAACTACTATTTCGACCAAAAACCCTCAAAGGGTTTAAACATCAAGATATTTTTTTTTAAAATTTTTAAAAGAAACACATTATGAAAACCAAAAAAAAAAAACATGATACATCAACCAAGCAAAAAATTTTATTACAAAATTATTAAAAATAATTTTTAAAAAAGGTTTTTTAGAAGAGTAAAGTAAAAAGGGCACAAGGTTTTTAGAAATTCGGAAAAATTACGTTTTCTCTAGCCCTCACCTTTACTAGGGGAAAATGTAGAAAAATATTCCTTTCCCTATGCCTTCCCCTTTATAGCTAAATTCTTACTAACTTGTACACAGTGTAAGAGTAAAATTTTTTTCGTGGAAATTTTAAATTTTTATTTAAAATAAAAATATTATAAGGTAAAAGAAAAAATTTTTTTTTTTTTTTTTTTTTTTTTTTTTTTTTTTTTTTTTTTTTTTTTTTTTTTTTCCCCAAAACCCCCTTTTTTTTCAAAAAATTAAAAAGAAATAACTAAAAACTAAAAAATTTTAAAAAAATAAACCGTCAAATTTTCCGGGCCTTACCGAGTATTTTTTCCGAAAACCTGGTGGGAGTTTTTTTTTTATTCTACCGGGGATCAAAAAGTTGAAACCCTTTTAAAATTTAAAATTTTCAAAACCAACCTGAATTTTTTCAAAATTAATTCCCGGGGGGTTTTTTTATAAATCCTAAAAACCCCAATTTAAGGCCTAATTTTTTTTTCAAAAAAAGGGTGACTTACTTCCCCTTTTTTTTTCAATAAATCATTTTTTCCCCCAAAATTTTAATGTAAAGGGAAATTTTTTCCTTTTTATTTATTCCCCCGGGGGGCTTAATACAATTTAAAAATGGTGGGGGGGTGGCCAGAGGTACCTGGTAATACCAAAAAATTTCCCCCCGGTTTTTACAAAAACTTGCCCCCACCCTAATAAAACTTAAAAAAATTTTTTGGGAAAAAAATGCCCCCGGTGTAATTTTCTTTTAAAATTTTTTTTTTACCTTTCTATTCTAACCCCTAATTTTTAAAAATTTAAAACTTTTAATTCCCTTTTTTGGTTATGCTTTTAAAAAAAAAAATGTTTATTTGGGGTTTGGCCCTTTTTAAGGGGGAGCCTGGCCCAAAAACCCAAAAAATCCCCCCTTGGAAAAAAAATTTTTACCCCCAAAATATTTTCCCCCTAGAATTTTTGCCTAAATATTTTTAAAAGGGGGAAGAATGAGGGCCCCCTTGGGGTTTTTTTACTTTTTTTTTGTTTTTTTGATGCCCGGGTTTCTTTTGCCCCCCTTTTTTGTTTTGTAAACTTTTACTGTTTTTTTTCTTTGTAAATTTGGGGTTTGTTCGCACTTTCGGCCGGTTTTCCCATTCGGGCCTTGCCGGAACCTTAAAACCCCCCTTTTTTTGGGGTTTTGGGGCCCTCCCCATTTAAAAAGTAATTTATTTTCCCCAAATGTTTTTTTTTAACCAACCACCTGGGGTTTTAAACCCTCCTTGAAATCATTTAAGTGGTTTTTTTGCCAAAGGGAAAAAAAGTTTTTTGGTTCCCAACCCGAGTTCAAAACCATGCCCAGGAGTAAATAGTAAATTTAAATGATAGACATTAGTTTTATACAATATTTGTGCATGTTTTTGTAATAAACAACAGTGGTAAACAAAAATATGATAATAACTTTTGTGCGGTTTTGTGTTCAATACAGTGAGTATATATATAAATCAATTATTTTACAGTATTGGTCTCTCAGGCCCCAAATGTTAGTTGGGAATAAAAAAAATTGGAAAAGAAAGAAAAAAACAACTAAAACAACAAAATAATATAATACCGTATGTGGAATTCGTCGATGTTGCCGCACCACATCATTTTCTACAAACTTCTTCGCACTGTATCTCGGTAAGTACTGATCAGATTCTAATTTTTTTGTTTTATTACCTTCAAAAAAATATGCTCTTTAATTCTGTAAGAAAAAATAATTTTTTTTTTTTCAAAATTTCTTGGACACTGGTGCGTGACTTCAGATTTTGGCCTTGGACCCTGAAAGGGTTAAGTTCCATTTTGGGTGTATATCAATGGTTCATTCCAATTATTTCTCTGACTGGTTAAGTCGTGCAGTCAGTAATTTGCTGCCTTAGCGACTTCCACATTTTAGAACTTTTTCCTCCCTATTCGTCTTATACTCCTTGGCTATAAGTCTTGGTATGGGGGAGTGTGAGGGAAAAGTTCAACAGATAGGAGTAGCGCGCGAGAATATGGTAATGATAGTTTGATTGCCGGCTGCTTGTTAAGGTAGGGTCGTATAGCTCCCATTTATCCCCTCCCCCCCTTTTTCCCCCACCCGAAAGGTGATGTGTGGGGCTCAGACCAAACAGTAATCACTCAAACTCACAGCTCCCAGCACAACTGTAAAGTACAAGCTTGCTCCTATTCTAGTGGACTTATTGGTTGAAAGCTTCACTTTTGACCAATAATAAATTTAGTCCTTTCAGCCTTGTTCTCTATGTTAAATGTTTTAATAATCATCACGTCTTTTAGGTATTGTACTTATCATGGAGAGTGATTTCTTAAGCAGTGGGTAACCTGTCTCTCTTTCCAGCTTTGAATGACAGATTGGGTCACCTGCCAACCAACGAGAAGTATTGAAGGAGACGGGCTGAAACAGCCCAAGAGACGTCACTCTCTATCTACCTGTTTATCTTTGCAGTAGTAATGAACCTGCGTTCCTGTCATCTGGACTGACTATTCAAGGCTACAGACTCTGTGAAGAACTGGCCCGTTGTTGTCCCAAACCTGTGACCCCCCACACATCAACAATGGCTATATTCTTACAAGATGGTGTCAACATAAACCCAGACACCCCAGTTTACTTGTAATATTAGCTTTTGAATTCTAATGTAATTTTTTCATTTTAATTTTTAAATTTTCTTTCAAATGGATACCCCTTCATGTTTCACTGTTTATTATTATATTTGCATTTAAAAAATAAGAAAGTGTTTATCTTTGTGAATTTTATTTCTTTTTCTATTCATTAATTTTCCTGAGGAGGAGCCAGCCTTGGTTTAAAACTGTCTGAAGTTGTTACAGGGCTGAGTAAGCCTTCACAATTTATTATAATTTTTATATTTGATGATTACAATTTTAAAAAAAGTTCTTGTGATTTCATAGCCAATCTTTTTTTCTGACACTAATAGTAATCAAATTTTAAAAGTCACTCTGACAGATGAACATTTTCACCTGCCCTGGTCATTTACTATTGTCTAGAAATACGCAGGGCCCCGCTTTAAAAGGCGTTTTGCTTTAAAGGCGTTCCGCTAATATGGACATTTCAAATTATGAACCAAAACTCCTATACGGCTCCCCCCCCCTGTCTTTCTAATATGGTCACAGCGGCCCCCCCGAGTTTGTTTACATTCTCCCTGAGCAATTCCTTATTATGTCTGGAAACTTTCCAAAATTTCAAGTGTTTTAAAGTTATTGTATATTTTATATGTATTGGTACTTGATTAATTAAACTTGTGTACACCTGTACCTAAATAACTTACATCTGTGCTGGCATGTAGGGACACATTAAAATCACTAAGAGTCTCTCTACTCTTGATGCAATAATAATAATAATAATAATAATATAAAATAATAATAATCTCTTGGGAGCATTAATGTCGCATATTACTTAATATAGACATTTCCCCTTTAAACTATCTATGATATTTTTTTTTTAAAATTATTTAAAAACACATTAGAACACACAAACATGATACATGCACCCACAGCATAAAAATTTATACAAATTATATATGAAAATGTTTACCAAACGGTTTGTAGAAGTGTTTGGAAGAATTACGTTTTCTCTAGCCCGTCAAACCCTTTACTAGGGATAACTGTAGAAAAATATTCCTTTCGTATGCCTTCCTTATAAACTATAATTTTTGTACTAACTTGTACAAGTTTTAAGGTATTTGTTTCGTGATTTAATTATTATAATAATAATAAAAAAATTATAAGGAAAAGTTTCACAAACTCTTACAAATGTACATGAATGAACTAAAACTGGACATGTATTAATACCGTCTATTTCGCCTGACCGAGTGATCGTCCACAACCTGTTCAGTTTGTTTGTTTACGCTGTCTGAGCTCGGTGTATCATTAAATGTTGTATATTACGTTAATATACACATTTTCATTAATCCATCCGTGATATTTTTTTCAAAATTATATAATAAACACGATACATAACATAAATACATAACAACATATGTGTTGTGAACCTAGGATAACCCAAAAAAGTCAGAGTGACTTACTTCCATTGCCTTCACTCAGAGCATCATTTCTTCTCAAAATGATGTTACATGAGAATGGGAGTGTTCTTCTTTATTTATTCTACCGTATCAATGTAGAGACAACCTGTACACAATATAACTTGTACACAAACCAGACGTGTACACTGTTTACAAAACTTACCTTCGCCTGGTTTGTTTACATAACTCTGCACCTGTACTCTCTCATGCACTCATTCTTTCTCTCTGGTATGGTAGCCCGGCTGACTACCATATATACCACACTTGATTTTTTACAATAAATACTACTCATCTCACCCTATATTTTAAGGTAAGTAATGAGTGAACTGTATATACATTTTATCGCTCTGGGATGCTTAAATATCATAGAATAGTATGTGTGGGTGGGTTGGCCTGGTATGGTAGCCTGGCTGACTACCATACATACCACACTTGATTTCTTACAATAAATACTACTTGTCTCACCCTAGATTAAGACTATAAATATTTTAAGGTAAGTAATGAGTGCACTGTGTGTATTGTACTTTTTTATTGTTTTTTGATGCCTGGTTCTATTGCTAACATAATATATGTTAGTGTAAACTTGTTATCTAGTGTTTGTATGCATTTGTAAGTGGAAAAAAAGGGTGTTCCACTTTACGGCGGTTTCCGCTTTACGGCGGTAGCCTGGAACCTAACCCGCCGTATAAGTGGGGCCCTCCTGTATATACAAAGTATTTATAGGTCCCAGCAATGTTTTAGACACACTGGAGTATGAACCTCCTGAAGCATAGTGTTATGACAAGGGACAGAATGTGCCCTTCTGGGGGAACCTTGCCTTTACACGTTTTTACTCTTGCTCATCAACATGTCTTTGTATGTCTGTCTATCAGTCTGACTGCCTGTCTATCTGTCCATCTGCCTATCTGTCTATCTGTACATCTTTCTATCTGTACATCTCTCTATCTCTCTGTCTGCCTAGCTCTGCTTATCTGTCTGTCCAGTTCAGCTTATCTTTCTGTCTGCCTGTGTGTGTCTGTCTTTCCATCTGCTTGTCTCTGTCTCAGGGAGTGGCTAGTAAACCTGTTGGTTTGTGGTGTATGTGCCGCTCCCTGATTGCTGAGCAAGTGACACTGCTATTATCTGCATAATGTTTATTTGTGTCTTATACACCTACCATCCGACTTACGACCTGCTCGACTTACGACAACTCGACTTACGACCGTTTTTTCTATGCCAAATTTCGGGGAAAAAAAACAAGTGTTTTGTTGTAACAGTGTTTACCCAAAACCCTTACAGAAAAATACAGTACTAACAATAAAAAGAAAAAGTAAAAACATGAAATACCAAAAAAAAAAACAATAAACTCTTACAAAAATGTTAGTTGATATTCAGAGAAAATTTAAACTTATGACCATTTCGCTTACGACCAGTTTTCGGAACCAAACTCGGTTGTTTTCGGAGGAGGTATCTATAACACTTTAAACCCTTTGGGCCCCTAGAATTTTTGGGTTTACCTAGGAAATTTACATTATGTATAAAAAACTGTATTTATGAGTACTTTGAGAGATAGAGATAAAAATGGGCAGTAATATAGAAGATAGGGTAGACAGAAACAGAGATACAGACAGATAAAAAGACATAAAATTAGATAGACAGCTATAAAAACAGATACAGGAAGCTAAAGCCAGCCCTAGCCCGCCAAATACATAAGAAAAATAAGAAAAAGCAACACTGAGAGGCCTACTGGCCCTGCAAAACAGGCCATGTCACACCCCCTTAGACCAAAGACCCCCAGTTTGGCACATCCCTGAAAAAAGGAGCACAAAAATTTCACCCTTTGCACAAGCTAGTCAGGGGAACTCACACCCCCAACACCCACTTAAGCATTATTTAATTTAATTTTTTAGTTCCTCTTAAAAAGTGAGTGTTAATTGCATGCATCTTTAATCATGGTTTTTGTCACACTATTTGCCCTAGCTGGTGCCGTTGAAAAAGGTGCTAAAAAAGGTATAAGTGCCCCAAATTTTTTTATAGTGCGCACCGAGTGACGACCCCTTTTTTCATTTTTTGGCGACTCAGGCCATTGCACCAATTGAAGGAATGAAAAATGAAAAGTTGGTCTACGTTTGGAGCCCACCCCATTGACCGATATCTATGTGTGGACGTTTTTGGGTTAAAGTCTTTTCACATATTTTTCAGCCACTTTTTTTTTGTTGCACCTCACCATGCCCTTTTACATGTGTATGCCCTAATTCTTAAATCTCTCAAACTAGCCTTTATGGAACTGCCTTTCCCTTTTACTTTAATTGAAACCTACTCCTGATATTTTTCCGTTGTCCACACCAACAACAGTCTCGACTGCAATCTTTGGTATTTGCAATCTTGTTTGTAAAACATTTGACCTTTCACAACGCATCTTCCTTGTTGCCTTTTTTTTGGCCAAGATAGTAGCAATTTTTGTATGGGGTTTTTATACAATTGGCCAGCGGGACACGCACCCCACCTTTGTATTTTGCGATGATCTCTTTCTTGAATTCAATAGCATTTCTCACCCTCTTTACCACAGGGGTGGCACTAGAAGCTTTCTTTGGGCCCATGGTGGTTTATATAACAGTTACAAGCATTAAAAACAATGGAATGCAAAATGTATCGTATGTATGCATGGAATAGTCCTTACTGGTATGTTCTTTGTCATTAACTGAGCCAATATTTTGATGCAAAAACGTGTCATTATCTGATTTTTACATTATCCGATGATGTCGTTAACTGGGGATCCACTGTATCAGAGTACATATAAAATATGCAATAAATTTAAAACATGAAATTTTGGAAAGTTTACAGACATAATGGAGAGATGTGGTGATCACTGAGAATGTAAACAAGCTGGGAGGCACGAGGTGATCATATGAAGCCAGGTTAGAAGAGGGGAGGGGCCTTATAGTGAGTTTCGGTCTTAATTTTTAATATTTGTTTTAGCAAAACACCATAAATTGGGGCCCATACAGTGGTACCCCAAGTTTCGAACTTTCTTCGTTCCAGAAGGCTGTTCAAGTGCTATTACCGAACAAATTTATTCCCATAAGGAATAATGTAAATTTGATTAGTCTGTTTCAGACCCACAAAAATACACTTACAAAAGCACTTACAATAATACATTTACATAACTGGTCGAGTTAGGAGCAGTTCAAAACTCGGGGTACCACTGTACCTTCAGTGATACTGAGAGGATGATCTTTGATCTGTGCATGTCAGGTGAAGAATACTCAGTAAATCCTCCACATAATGGACCTCAATACAATGGACTTATTATTACAGTAATACAGTCTCTCCTCACTTAACGACGGAGTTCCATTCTTAAGACCACGTCATTAAACAAATTTGTTGCTAAGTGAGGAGCATTCTATAATGGTAGTGAGTTTGTGTCAACAATCTTTGATATTGTTTTAATGTCACCTTTGCACCATTTATAACATTTCTGGAATATTTTTCAATGTTCATGCAGTAGTGTACTGAAAACTGAAATAAACAGAATAGAGGAAATCAGCTCTAATATACATTATTTAGGTATAAATACTGACCAGAGAGCCTGTCGTCAGTCTTAGGCATCGGTAAATGAGTATGTTGCTAAGTGAGGTGAGGCTGTAGTTAAAATATGCTGGGTAAATTGTACTTTTAACTGAAATTTTTTCAATTTTTTATGAAACATCCCAGCAAACTGTGTGAGCAGCGCTATATTAAATGAAATTTCCCAAATCAAAGGGTCCTTTTTAGATTTCCGTGCCTTTTTTAGTTTAGGGATTTATATAAATTATTTTTGTCTCCAAAGATAGAGTGTTTAAGAAAAAAAAAGAAAAATAGACTAAAAATTACCAAAAACAAGACGGTGATTTCAACCTTGGCCAGGATCCTAGTTAACATGTAGGTGAAATCAATTACAACTGAAATTATTAATGTGGCAAATAAGTAAAGCAGCTCAAACTAACCCATTCAAAATTGCTAACAAGTACTGTCCAGAATACCTTGCTACAAATTTTGTCAAATTTAGAATGACAAGTTACAATGCTACTAGGGGATGTGAATGTAACTGCTGGTGGCCAGGCCTCAACCACCTTTTATTATACAGTGATAAAGGAGTAGCATGAATTGCTTGCTCATGCAGAAGTCAGTTTTAGTATATAAATTAAGATTATAGTTTATGACAGCTACTAGACTGATCCATTAGAAGCTTAATTGTATAACTGAATTATCTGTACTGTAATAATCCCATATTCTTTTGGATTTGCATATGATTTAGAATAACTACAGTCTTATTCATAAGTCTGGAGACCTGGAGTTTACCTGGAGAGAGTTCCGGGGGTCAACGCCCCCGCGGCCCGGTCTGTGACCAGGCCTCCTGGTGGATCAGAGCCTGATCAACCAGGCTGTTGCTGCTGGCTGCATGCAAACCAAAGTACGAGCCACAGCCTGGCTGGTCAGGAACCGACTTTAGGTGCTTGTCCAGTATCAGCTTGAAGACTGCCAGGGGTCTGTTGGTAATCCCCCTTATGTATGCTGGGAGGCAGTTGAACAGTCTCGGGCCCCTGACACTTATTGCATGGTCTCTTAACGTGCTAGTGACACCCCTGCTTTTCATTGGGGGAATCTTGCATCGTCTGCCAAGTCTTTTGCTTTCATAATGAGTGATTTTCGTGTGCAAGTTCGGTACTAGTCCCTCTAGGATTTTCCAGGTGTATATAATCATGTATCTCTCCCACCTGCATTCCAGGGAATACAGTTTTAGGAACCTCAAGCACTCCCAGTAATTGAGGTGTTTCATATCTGTTATGCGCGCCGTGAAGGTTCTCTGTACATTTTCTAGGTCAGCAATTTCACCTGCCTTGAAAGGTGCTGTTAGTGTGCAGCAATATTCCAGCCTAGATAGAACAAGTGACCTGAAGAGTGTCATCATGGGCTTGGCCTCCCTAGTTTTGAAGGTTCTCATTATCCATCCTGTCATTTTTCTAGCAGATGCGATTGATACAATGCTATGGTCCTTGAAGGTGAGATCCTCCGACATGATCACTCCCAGGTCTTTGACGTTGGTGTTTCGCTCTATTTTGTGGCCAGAATTTGTTTTGTACTCTGATGAAGATTTAATTTCCTCGTGTTTACCATATCTGAGTAATTGAAATTTCTCATCGTTGAACTTCATATTGTTTTCTGCAGCCCACTGAAAGATTCGGTTGATGTCCGCCTGGAGCCTTGCAGTGTCTGCAATGGAAGACACTGTCATGCAGATTCGGGTGTCATCTGCAAAGGAAGACACGGTGCTGTGGCTGACATCCTTGTCTATGTCGGATATGAGGATGAGGAACAAGATGGGAGCGAGTACTGTGCCTTGAGGAACAGAGCTTTTCACCGTAGCTGCCTCGGACTTTACTCTGTTGACGACTACTCTCTGTGTTCTGTTAGTGAGGAAATTATAGATCCATCGACCGAATTTTCCTGTTATTCCTTTAGCACGCATTTTGTGCGCTGTTACGCCATGGTCAGACTTGTCGAAGGCTTTTTGCAAAGTCTGTATATATTACATCTCAATTCTTTTTATCTTCTAGTGCATTTAGGACCTTGTCGTAGTGATCCAATAGTTGAGACAGACAGGAGCGATCTGTTCTAAACCCATGTTGCCCTGGGTTGTGTAACTGATGGGTTTCTAGATGGGTGGTGATCTTGCTTCTTAGGACCCTTTCAAAGATTTTTATGATATGGGATGTTAGTGCTATCGGTCTGTAGTTCTTTGCTGTTGCTTTACTGCCCGCTTTGTGGAGTGGGGCTATGTCTGTTGTTTTTAGTAACTGTGGGACGACCCCCGTGTCCATGCTCCCTCTCCATAGGATGGAAAAGGCTCGTGATAGGGGCTTCTTGCAGTTCTTGATGAACAGGGAGTACCATGAGTCTGGCC
Organism: Cherax quadricarinatus; assembly: GCF_026875155.1. Classification (NCBI taxonomy): domain Eukaryota; kingdom Metazoa; phylum Arthropoda; class Malacostraca; order Decapoda; family Parastacidae; genus Cherax; species Cherax quadricarinatus. The sequence continues at coordinate 16,921,960 of NC_069475.1, forward strand.
CTGGGGCAGAGTGCATGGGCATATCATTTATAGCCTGTTCGAAGTCATTTGGCGTCAGGATAACATTGGATAGGCTTGTGTTAACCAAATTTTGTGGCTCTCTCATAAAAAATTCATTTTGATCTTCGACTCTCAGTCTTATTAGCGGCTTGCTAAAAACTGAGTCATATTGAGACTTGAGTAGCTCACTCATTTCCTTGCTGTCATCTGTGTAGGACCCATCTTGTTTAGTAGGGGCCCAACACTGGACGTGGTTCTCGACTTTGATTTGGCATAGGAGAAGAATTACTTTGGGTTTCTTTCGATTTCATTTATGACTTTTAGTTCTTCCCGCCGATTCCTGACTCCTATAAGATTCCTTTAGCTTAAGTTCGATGCTTGCTATTTCTCTGACCAGTGTCTCCCTATGCATTTCAGATATATTGACCTCTTTTAGCCGCTCTGTTATTCTTTTCCGTCACCTGTAAAGGAGCGCCTGTCTTTTTCTATTTTACATCTACTCCTCCTTTTTCTTAGAGGGAATAAGCCTTGTGCATACATCGAGTGCCACCAAGTTAATCTGTTCTAGGCATAAGTTGGGGTCTGTGTTGCTTAGTATATCTTCCCAGCTTATATCGGTTAGGACTTGGTTTACTTGGTCCCACTTTATGTTTTTGTTATTGAAGTTGAATTTGGTGAATGCTCCCTCGTGACTAGTCTCATTATGTTGGTCTGGGGGTCCACACATAATGTCTGAACCCCAATTATGTTGTGAAACTGAGTAAAATTGTTTTTGATATGGTGACATTTCTTATCAGATCATCATTGTTAGTGGAGAGGGCTAGTGTATTCTCCAGCTAGTAGGCTCTATTTTTTGTGG
>NC_069475.1:16923318-16947653 GCF_026875155.1 Cherax quadricarinatus
CCCATTAGAAACCCTCAGTTACACAACCAGGGAAAGGGGTTTAGAACAGGTCGCTCCTGTCTGTCTCAAGTATTGGATCACTACGACAAGGTCCTAAATGCACTAGAAGATAAAAAGAATTGAGATGTAATATATACAGACTTTGCAAAAAGCCTTCGACAAGTCTGACCATGGCGTAACAGCGCACAAAATGCATGCTAAAGGAATAACAGGAAAATTCGGTCGATGGATCTATAATTTCCTCACTAACAGAACACAGAGAGTAGTCGTCAACAGAGTAAAGTCCGAGGCAGCTACGGTGAAAAGCTCTGTTCCTCAAGGCACAGTACTCACTCCCATCTTGTTCCTCATCCTCATATCCGACATAGACAAGGATGTCAGCCACAGCACCGTGTCTTCCTTTGCAGATGACACCCGAATCTGCATGACAGTGTCTTCCATTGCAGACACTGCAAGGCTCCAGGCAGACATCAACCGAATCTTTCAGTGGGCTGCAGAAAACAATATGAAGTTCAACGATGAGAAATTTCAATTACTCAGATATGGTAAACACGAGGAAATTAAATCTTCATCAGAGTAAAAAAACAAATTCTGGCCACAAAATAGAGCGAAACACCAACGTCAAAGACCTGGGAGTGATCATGTCAGAGGATCTCACCTTCAAGGACCATAGCATTGTATCAATCGCATCTGCTAGAAAAATGACAGGATGGATAATGAGAACCTTCAAAACTAGGGAGGCCAATCCCATGATGACACTCTTCAGGTCACTTGTTCTATCTAGGCTGGAATATTGCTGCACACTAACAGCACCTTTCAAGGCAGGTGAAATTGCTGACCTAGAAAATGTACAGAGAACCTTCACGGCACACATAACAGATATGAAACACCTCAATTACTGGGAGTGCTTGAGGTTCCTAAAACTGTATTCCCTGGAATGCAGGTGGGAGAGATACATGATTATATACACCTGGAAAATCCTAGAGGGACTAGTACCGAACTTGCACACGAAAATCACTCACTATGAAAGCAAAAGACTTTGCAGACGATGCAAGATTCCCCCAATGAAAAGCAGGGGTGTCACTAGCACGTTAAGAGACCATACAATAAGTGTCAGGGGCCCGAGACTGTTCAACTGCCTCCCAGCATACATAAGGGGGATTACCAACAGACCCCTGGCAGTCTTCAAGCTGACACTGGACAAGCACCTAAAGTCGGTTCCTGACCAGCCAGGCTGTGGCTCGTACTTTGGTTTGCATGCAGCCAGCAGCAACAGCCTGGTTGATCAGGCTCTGATCCACCAGGAGGCCTGGTCACAGACCGGGCCGCGGCGGCGTTGACCCCCGGAACTCTCTCCAGGTAAACTCCAGGTCTCCAGACTTATGAATAAGACTGTAGTTATTCTAAATCATATGCAAATCCAAAAGAATGTGGGATTATTACAGTACAGATAATTCAGTTATACAATTAAGCTTCTAATGGATCAGTCTAGTAGCTGTCATAAACTATAATCTTAATTTATATACTAAAACTGACTTCTGCATGAGCAAGCAATTCATGCTACTCCTTTATCACTGTATAATAAAAGGTGGTTGAGGCCTGGCTACCAGCAGTTACATTCACATCCCCTAGTAGCATTGTAACTTGTCATTCTAAATTTGACAAAATTTGTAGCAAGGTATTCTGGACAGTACTTGTTTGCAATTTTGAATGGGTTAGTTTGAGCTGCTTTACTTTATTTGCCACATTAATAATTTCAGTTGTAATTGATTTTCACCTACATGTTAATTAGGATCCTGGCCAAGGTTGAATCACCGTCTTGTTTTTGGTAATTTTTAGTCTATTTTTCTGTTTTTTCTTAGAACACACTATCATGGAGACCAAGAATAATTTATATATATTACCTAAACTAACAGGCACTGCATCTATAAAGGATCTTTGACTTGCCATTTACATTTAATATAGCGCTGCTCACACAGTTTGCAGGTATGTTGCATAAACATTGAAAATATTGCAGTTAAAAGTACAATTTACCCAGCATATTTTAACTACAGCCTCACCTCACTTAGTGACATACTCATTTACCGATGCCTAAGACTGACGACAGGCTCTCTGGTCAGTATTTATACCTAAATAATGTATATTAGAGCTGATTCCCTCTATTCTGTTTATTTCAGTTTTCAGTACACTACTGCATGAACATTGAAAAATATTCCAGAAATGTTATAAATGGTGCAAAGGTGACATTAAAACAATATCAAAGATTGTTGACACAAACTCACTACCATTATAGAATGCTCCTTACTTAGCAACAAATTCGTTTAATGACGTGGTCTTAGGAATGGAACTCCGTCGTTAAGTGAGGAGAGACTGTATTACTGTAATAATAAGTCCATTGTATTGAGGTCCATTATGTGGAGGATTTACTGAGTATTCTTCACCTGACATGCACAGATCAAAGATCATTCCTCAGTATCACTGAAGGTACAGTGGTACCCCAAGTTTTGAACTGCTCCTAACTCGACCAGTTATGTAAATGTATTATTGTAAGTGCTTTTGTAAGTGTATTTTTGTGGGTGTGAAACAGACTAATCAAATTTACATTTTTACTTATGGGAATAAATTTGTTTGGTAATGGCACTTGAACAGCCTTCTGGAACGAAGAAAGTTCGAAACTTTGGGTACCACTGTATGGGCCCCACTTCATGGTGTTTCGCTAAAACAAATATTAAAAATTAAGACAAAACTCACTATAAGGCCCCTCCCCTCTTCTAACCTGGCTTGATATGGTCACCTCGTGCACCCAGCTTGTTTACATTCTCAGTGATCACCACATCTCTCCATTATGTCTGTAAACTTTCCAAAATTTCATATGTATTAAAAATTATTGAATATTTGATATGTACTCTGATACAGTGGATCCCCAGTTAACGACATCATCTGATAATGTAAAAATCAAATAATGACACGTTTTTGCATCAAAATATTGGCTCAGTTTAATGACAAAGAACATGCCAGTAAGGACGATTCCATGCGTACATACGATACATTTTGCATTCCATTGTTTTTAATGTTTGTAACTGCTGTATAAACCACCATGGGCTTCTAGTGCCACCCCTGTGGTAAAGAGGGTGAGAAATACTATTGAATTCAAGAAAGAGATCATCGCAAAATACAAAGGTGGAGTGCGTGTCTCCAAGCTGGCCAAGTTGTATAACAAACCCCATACAACAATTGCTACTATCTTGGCCAACAAAAAGGCAATCAAGGAAGCTGCTGTTGTGAAAGGTGCAAATGTGCTTACAAAACAGAGATTGCAAATACTCGAAGATGTGCAGAGACTGTTTTTGGGTGTGGATCAATGAGAAAAATTATCAGGAGATAGTGTTTCAAAGCCAATTATATGTGAAAAGGCAAGGCAGCTGCCAGTATAGGTAGTTTGAGAGATTTAAGAGTGTATTTGGCATCCCCGCGTGATAAGGCATGGTGAGGCTGCCAGATCTGACAAAAAAGTGGCTGAAAATATGTGCAAGACTTTAACCCTTAAACTGTCCACACGTAGATATACGGTCACATGTGGTGGGCTCCAAACTAGATCAACGTTTTGTTTTTCATTCCTTCAAATTTGGGTGCAATAGGCCTGGGGTCGCCTAGAAATGAAAATATGGGTCTGTGCACTCAGTGTGCGCACTATGAAAAAAAATGGGGACCACTTAGTACCTTGTGGGAGCACCGGGTTCAACTGAGCACCAGCTAGGGCAAATAGCGTGACAAAAACCAGTGATTCACAGATGTCATGTCATATTAACACTCACATTTTAAGAGGAACGTAAAAATAGGTTAAATAAATGCATTAGTGGGTGGGTGGGTGTGAGTTGGGCCTGACTAGCTTGTGCTACTGAGGTCCTCTTTCCCGCAGCCGCAGCAAGCACAACAGGTTTTGCTCCTATATCTTTGCCGCCCCCTGGGCCTATCCGAACTCCAGTGAGGCCAAATTTGCAAGTACTGCTGCAAAAACATGCAAGTAACCTATAGTGACATAAAAACTGATGGTGACGACAATGAAATGGACTAAATATGACAAAAGAGGGATCGGCATTCAAGTACCAGACCTGCTGCCAGACTTGAACCAGACATGAGACTTTTTTCCTCTACAATGAAATAACTGACCTCCTTATCAACTGCACCGTGTTTAAGGGAAGACAACATGGCAGAAAACCTGATCAACAAAAATCTCCAAGGAAATGACAGGTCTGTGGGAAACTTTTTTCTTCAGTCCCAAAACGAGGGAAAGAATTTTACCCTTTAAACATGGCTGACCGGCATCCAAACAGCAGCTACTGCCAGACGTACAACTAGCAAAGTGAAATTTTTCATCTTTACTGACGTTCATCTGTTGACAGTAGCATCATATCTGTACCACCATCATATCACTTGAAACCAGTGCTAACGAGAGGGAAACCAGGAGACATCGTCAAATCAACAGTACAAAACTCCAAGGTTATAGGACGGTTATTCCTCAATGCCAGTCATGGAAAGAAGTGAATAGTTAAAAATCAAGGTTAATTTTTTTAGTAGCTGACCTATATTCAGCTGACCAGTGTACAGTGAGAGAATCATAGCAGAAAAATGCCAGATATATCATAAGCTCAAGGAAAGTCGGTTGTAGGGGGGCGTTCCCTCCCCTCAGTGTTTTAAAATGGCTGAGTCAGCAGAACAGGTCAGGAGTCAACAACACCACACAACCCCGATAAATGGATTGAGGTGTTTTTGGAAGGATAAAACCATTGATTAAACCTTTCTGGTCTACCAGAATGGAAAGGAGTTAGAAGTTAATTGGGAAGCCAGACTGTGAAGTGAGAGGGGAAGGGGAGTGTGTAATAAGGGGTTAACTGGTAAGGGGTTTTTGAAGTTAAGGGAAAAGTGAGCAGTGAAAGGGTTTGAAGAGGAAATTTTACTAGTAATTCAGTGGTGATTGCTAAAGCAGATACTAAGTGTACTAGGGACTGGAAAAGAGAAATAAATATTATTGTATATGAGTAAAAGAGCAAAGAGTGAAAAGGCAGGCATTAGGGGGTACAGGCGCCAAAATTATATTTATGTTTCTTCTTCAATTCCATGAAGAAAGAAATCAGTCAGGGGGGCTGGAAAAGGTGAATGGAGTAACAGCGCCCTGGACAGTAAAAGCCCAACAGTTGCCATCCTACCAGAAAAGTAAATATCACTATCGCCGCAAGGTTTTGGCTACACCGCATACCCAAACAAAAACAGGGGCACACAGCTCTTTGTAGCACTCTTAAGTGGTGATATCCAAATTAATCCAGGACCTCAAACTGTTGTGCAGAGGCAAAACAGACAGATAAATGACAGTGATAATGACGGTCTAGTAGCTAGGAATGATAACCTTAACTCCATATGAAAATGCATACATAGGTCAATGTGAGACAATACAGCCATTATTATCTCAAACACTACCAAACGGTGCATACACTGTACTAAAGTACGCATGAAAACAGAAAAGGCACCTTTATGTAAAATGTGTAAGGGTGGGGGTGCATGATGGATGTATTTTACAATTATGGGCAACGGTGCCCAGAATTCATTTTGTGTGTAACAAATGCACTTTTGGCACAGTTACCCTTTAGCAGTGATGACATTGATTTACCTAATTTAATACAAATGACCCTTTTGCCATATATTGATGATTATTATTGTTTTATGAAAACAGGCCTTCATTTTATTCATGTCAATGCAGATCACTTCTTCAAAATTTGGGCAGAGATTAGGATTCTAGCTAACAAAATTGGGGCAGCAGTTATAACCATCTCTGAATCTTGGTTGGATGATACGGTGACTGACGACGAGGTCAAAATAGATGGTTACAATATAAAATGCTTAGATAGGAACAGAAAGGGTGGTGGATATGTGCCTACATTAGAAATGACTTAGCTTACAACCCAAGACCTGATTTAAATAACAAAAAACGGAGATTCTAGGGTTTTGAATTTGCGCTTCCTAAGACCAAAACCCATCTTAGTAGGAATAGTTACTGCCCTCTTACCCGGGAAACCAGTTCTTAGAAGACTTTTTCCAGAGTCTTGTCCGGAGTTGAAAACAATTGCGAGACAATAATACTGGGCGACTTCAATATCTGTTTTCAGAAGCAAAATAACGGGCTATGCAAAGGTATAAGCAAATTCTAGGATTAAATAGTACACTCAACTAATTAATTTCTCCAACCCAGGATCACACAGTTCTCGCCACCTTAATTGACCCAATACTTGTAACCGCTCTAGAAACATTTAGTCATCCCGCGTCATTACCACAGGTTCTTAGTGATCATTTCAATCATTTTACTGCACCAGGAAAATCATTAGGGATAGGATAGGCCTTTCACAGGACAATAAAAAATGAGGTCAACTAGAAACTACAGTAAAAAAACTGGTAAATAGGCTACACAATTGTGGACTGGGCAGAGATAACAAGTTGCACGGACGTAAACGATGCCTGGGAAAAATTAAAAACAATGTTCACTACCATCCTTGATAATATAGCACCATTTTAAAGAGGTTAGGATTTTAAAAGAAGAACTGAACCCCGGATGAATTTCCGAGATATTAGATAATATGAAATCAGAGACCAGCTGCTAAAAAGATTTAAAGCAAACAGACAGGATATTGCAGCACAAATGAATTCCAAAAGGGTGAGGAACAGAATACAGAGACTTTTAAAAGGAGCAAAGGCAAAGACCCACTGCTCAAAAATTGAAGAGTATAAGCTAAAACCCCAAAAGCTCTGGCAACAACTAAAACAGTTGGGGTATAGCCAAATTTAGTAGATAGTCTAAACATAGTACTCACTATCGATAATGAGGTATGCCACGAAACATCCAGGTGGCAAAAATTTCTTTAATTAAAACTACACATCTGTTGCATCAACACTAGTAAGTAAACTACCAGTGCATCAAAATACCTTTAACACAGACTCTGATAAGTTTCAAACATACTATACCAATAAAGGGGTAACCCCAAACAGTTTTCAACTAGTAAGTGTAAACTCATGACTTTATTCAAAAAGAACTAAGCAGGTTAAACCCCAAATAAGAGCACAGGCCCTGATAACATCCTGTCTAAGTTCCTAAAAGATGGGCTTCTGAACTGTCAATCCCTATTGCTCACATAATAAATCTATCAATCACCACTAATACCATACCGGAGGGGTTCAAGGAGGCCAGAGTTACTCCCATCTTCAAGAAAAATAGTAGGTCTGATGTAAGCAACTATAAAGGCCTGTTTTGTATACTCAGTATAATATCTAAAATTCTAGAGGGGGGCAGTGTATTCTCAAGTAAATTTAAGTACCTTAATGGACAGCAACATTTTCCATAGCTATCAATCGGGCTTTAGAAGATCCTACTCAACCGACACCTCCATAATTAATCTGATGGATTACCTGAGAACTGAAATGTCAAAGGGGGGGAAACCCCTAGGTATGGAACCTTAGACCTGCAAAAGGCCTTCGATACTGTCAACCACAATATATTATGTAATAAACTTCAAGGGTATCGGTATAGGTTCTGTAGACTGGTTTAAGTCCTACCTTAGCAACCCGGAGACAATAGTCAAAATCAACAAAACAGAATCAGAACCCTGCCGATAACATGTGGAGTTCCCCAAGGTAGTATTCTGGGTCCCTTATTATTCTTATGTTAGTCATTGATATGCCCATCAGTGTCAAGTGCAAACTCCTACTGTATGTAGATGACAGTGCTCTGTTAGTGTCAGGTAAAGACCCACAAGATATTGCTAATGTTTTAACACTGGAACTGGAGTCCTGCAGCAAATGGTTAGTAGACAACAAACTATCATTACACCTAGGGAAAACTGAAGCCATTCTTTAGGCACGAAACATAAACTGAGAAGGGTAAATAATTTTAATGTTCAAAGTAATGGGAGCCCATCACTTTGGTTTCATCAGTAAATATTTGGGAATCCCCTTTGACCCATGCATGTCAGGAGAATTGATAGGGAAAAGTTTTAGTAAAGAAAACGAATACCAGACTGAAGTTCCTGTATAGACAAGCACAGTGTCTACCTACTGAGGCTCGCAGGACCCTATGTCTAAGCCCTTATACAATGCCATATGGATTTACACTTGCTCTTCTTGGTACTCTGCCTTGAAAAAAAACTGAAAGATAGACTGCAAATCACCCAGAACAAAAAACGTAAGATTCATCCTGGGGCTGGGACCAAAAGAACATGTAGGCCAGGGTGAATTACAGCAGTTGGATATGCTGAATGTTGAAGACAGAGTAAAACAACTGAAGTAAATCATGTTAAAAAATTGCTCACAAACAAAGTCCCAGAATATCTTACTGTCAATTTTGTCAAGGGTTGGGAACCAAACAATCATAGTACATGTACTAGGGGGAGGGAGCACAACTTTGTAGTTTCCCACAGTCAGTGGACCCGGCTTCAAACACCTTTTATTGTACAGCAATAAAGAAAAGGAACAGACTACCCGCACATGTCAAAACCAGTCATAGCATGAACCGTTCAAGAAGAGTGCCAAAAGGTGTCTGATGAATGTAGCTACAGAAAGGGAGGGAATGATTTTCTATTTTTAGCTAACATACGTGTAAATTTTACCTTATTCCTAGTAAGACCCTCGTATTTTTAGATAGTCTTAATGACCCTCGGTAGTAGATAGTCCTTTTTAGTATGATAATAAAAATGTTATCTTCATTGTAGAATAATAAGAAAATATTATAACCTTTATATTATAATAATAAGGGAAAAGGGACCCCCAAAGGGAAAAAAGTCACTCTGTCTGACTTTTTTGGGTTATCCTAGGTTCTCTACACATACGCTGCTATGTATGATAATTCTAGTAACTGTAATTTGTGTATACCTGAATAAACTTACTTACTTACTTACTTACTCCTCTTTCAGTGGATTTTTTGACCTAACTAGGGGGTCAATGGGCTAAGTGGGGTGACATGGACCTGCCTTGCATGGGCCAGTAGGCTGCGCAGTGTTGCTTCTTTCTTATGTTCTTAAGTATTTGGCTGGCTAGCTGGCTGGCTTTGGCTGTTCTGTCTGTTTCTGTCTATATAGCTGTCTGTATCTCTATCTGTTATATCTGTCTATCTATATCTCTATCGTCTATATTACTGCCCTTTTTGTATCTCTATCTCTCAAAAGTACTCATAATGCAGTTATTATTCATAATGAAATTACCTAGGAATACCCAAAAATTCTAGGCCAAGTGTTTACAGTGTTATAGATACACCTACCATCCGAGTTTTCAAACGAATTCGGTTCCGGAAACTGATCGAAAGTCAAAAAAGGTCGTAAGTTGAACTTTACTACTGAATATCAACATAACATTTTTTAATGACTTTATTGTTTTATTTTGGTATTTAAAATTTCACTTTACTTTTTATGCTGTTAGTACTGTATTTTATACTGTAAGGTTTAGGATAAACACTGTGTACAACACAAACACTTGTTTATTTCCCAGAAATTTGGCATAGAAACACGGTCGTAAGTCGAGTCGTCGTAAGTCGAGCAGGTCGTAAGTCAGATGGTAGGTGTATAAGACACAAATAAACATTATGCAAATAATAGCAGTGTCACTTGCTCAGTAATCAGGGAGTGGCACATACACCACAAACCAACAGGTTTACTAGCCACTCCTGAGACAGAGACAAGCAGATGGAAAGACAGACACACACAGGCAGGCAGAAAGATAAGCTGAACTGGACAGACAGATAAGCAGAGCTAGCGCACACAGAGAGATAGAGAGATGTACAGATAGAAAGATAGATGTACAGATAGACAGATAGGCAGATGGACAGATAGACAGGCAGTCAGACTGATAGACAGACATACAAAGACATGTTTATGAGCAAGAGTAAAAACATATAAAGGCAAGTTCCCCAGAAGGGCACATTCTGTCCCTTGTCATAACACTATGCTTCAGGAGATTTATACTCCAGTGTGTCTAAAACATTGCTAGGACCTATAAATACTTTGTATATATTTCTAGACAATAGTAAATGACCAGTGCAGGTGAAAATGTTCATCTGTCAGAGTGACTGTTAAAATTTGAGTACTCTTAGTGTCAGAAAAAAGATTGCTAAAATTTGAGTACTCTTAGTGTCAGAAAAAAGATTGACTATGAAATCACAAGAACTATTATAAATTGTAATCATCAGAATATAAAAATTATATAAATTGTGAAGGCTTACTCAGCCCTGTAACAACTTCAATCATTATTACCAAGGCTGGCTCTTCCTCAGGAAAATTAATGAATAGAAAAAGAAATAATAATTCACAAAGATAAACACTTTATTATTTATTAATACAAATATAAAACAGTGAAACATGAAGGTGTATCCTATTTGAAAGAAAAATGAAAAATGAAATAAAAAAAATGACATTAGAATTCAACGCTAATATGTACAAGTAAACTGGGGTGTCTGGTTGATGTTGTGTGGGGGGGGGGTCACAGGTGTTGGTGACAACCCAATGGCCAGTTCTTCACAGAGTCTATAGCCTTGAATAGTCAGTCCAGATGACAGGAACACAGGTTCATTACCACTGCAAAGATGAGGGGTTATGTCCTGCGATGCCGTACATATAAACAGGTAGATAGAGAGTGATGTCTCTTGGGCTGTTTCAGCCTGTCTCCTTCAATACTTCTCGTTGGTTGGTGTTGCTTACAGGGCAACTACTTAAGCCTGTTTAGCCCTTTCTTGCAACAAATAAACAGGATTGAATATCCTGTTCTAGATGAAATCGTCCAAGGGTTCAGTAGTAAACAATCACAATGTTTCTTTGCGGTTTTTTATTAAGTTTCTTAATAAACCATAGAAGTGTTTTATATCAACTTTAAAAAGGTCACACCAAAAAACGAAGTACTCATGAAATTTACACTTGAGTTCACTTAAAAGATAATATACAATATTCTGTCTTGTTTATAGTACTGAATGGCTCTAGTATCATAACACCTTCACTTCATATAATAACACTTTGCTTAGCTCAATCTAAATGAGACAGAAAACGTAATGCTTCAATAATAATTCACTCTTATTCAACTTTCAAAATATACTAAGGGAGATTAGGAATATTCTACACTTAAAGGAGTTTTGAGGCGAGTCTGTCTCCCATGACTTTTTTGCCGTCCTGTTTGAACCAATACTGCTTAAACTCGCTCCTAGCAGAGCTAGGGACAATCACCAGTGTCTCCAATGCAGCAACACACACATTTCGTCTGAGATGTTTCTGTCTGATACTGGCTGAGGTGCTGGAGGGTCACTAGGGAACCTCATGTGGGACCAGAAGGTTAAATCCAGGAATCAAGGAGCTTCTCTCACGAAAGGTGAGAGTGGACTGCCCTATAACAGAATTCAGACTGACGTCACCTCGGATTAAGAGGGGACAGTGGTAAACGACAGCCGGGTAATAAACAACTGTACTCGTAGTTTACATCATCGAAACATCCTATCTATTTACAAAGCTAAATAAATTAAGGCCAGATAATATTATAAAGTACTCTATCCTCATTTTAGCTACTAATGAGGCTAGAAATATAATATTAAGTGATAAAACCAGTTACATATACATCATACCTGACCTGGAAGGTTCACAAACGAGGTGCGTAACAGTTGGCAGGTGACCCAATCTGTCATTCCAAGCTGGAAAGAGACAGGTTACCCACTGCTTAAGAAATCACTCTCCATGATAAGTACAATACCTAAAAGACATGGTGATTATTAAAACATTTAACATGGAGAACAAGACTGAAAGGACTTAATTTATTATTGGTCAGAAGTGAAGCTTTCAACCAATAAATCCACTAGAATAGGAGCAGGCTTGTACTTACAGTTGTACTGGGAGCTGTGAGTCTGAGCCCCACACATCACCTTTTGGTGTGGGGGAAAAAGGGGGGGGAGGGGATAGTGGGAGCTATACTGACCCAGCCTTAACAAGCAGCTGGCAATCAAACTATCGTTACAATATACTCGCTCGCTACTCCTATCTGTTGAACTTTTCCATCACACTCCCCCATACCAAAACCTAGTCATTGTGATAGTCTACAAACCTCCGGATGCAACATCCCAGCAATTCCAGGAACAGCTGTTAAAAATTGACCACTGTCTGGAAAATCTTCCAGCTCCTGCACCCAACATCTTGCTCCTGGGGGATTTCAACTTAAGGCACCTAAAATGGAGGAATATAGCCAATAATATTATTGCAGTAATAACACCAGGAGGCAGCTCTGATGAAAACACACTCACACGAGCTTTTAAATCTCTGCACAAAATTCAATTTAAACCAGCAAATAATAGAGCCTACTAGACTGGAGAATGCACTAGACCTCATCTTCACTAACAATGATGATCTGATAAGAAATGTCACCATATCAAAAACAATATACTCAGATCACAACATAATTGAGGTTCAGACATGTATGCATGGAGCCCCAGACCGACATAATGACATTAGTCACGATGGAGCATTCACCAAATTCAACTTCAATAGCAGAAACATAAAGTGGGACCAAGTAAACCAAGTCCTAACCGATATAAGCTGGGAAGATATAGTAAGCAACACAGACCCCAACTTATGCCTAGAACAGATTAACTCGGTGGCACTCGATGTATGCACAAGGCTTATTCCTTTAAAAACAAAGAGGAGTAGATGTAAAATAGAAAGAGACAGGCGCTCCCTTTATAGGCGACAGAAAAGAAAAACAGAGCGGCTAAAAGAGGTCAATATATCTGAAATGCGTAGGGAGACACTGGTCAGAGAAATAACAAGTATTGAACTTAAGCTAAAGCAATCTTATAGGAGTCAGGAATCATGGGAAGAACTAAAAGCCTTAAATGAAATCGAAAGAAACCCAAAGTATTTCTTGTCCTATGCCAAATCAAAGTCGTGAACAACGTCCAGTATTGGGCCCCTACTTAAACAAGATGGGTCCTACACAGATGACAGCAAGGAAATGAGTGAGCTACTCAAGTCCCAATATGACTCAGTTTTTAGCAAGCCGCTAACCAGACTGAGAGTCGAAGATCAGAATGAATTTTTTATGAGAGAGCAACAAAATTTGGTTAACACAAGCCTATCCAATGTTATTCTGACGCCAAATGACTTCGAACAGGCGATAAATGACATACCAATGCACTCTGCCCCAGGGCCAGACTCATGGAACTCCGTGTTCATCAAGAACTGCAAGAAGCCCCTATCACGAGCCTTTTCCATCCTATGGAGAGGGAGCATGGACACGGGGGTCGTCCCTCAGTTACTAAAAACAACAGACATAGCCCCACTCCAAAAAGGGGGCAGTAAAGCAACAGCAAAGAACTACAGACCGATAGCACTAACATCCCATATCATAAAAATCTTTGAAAGGGTCCTAAGAAGCAAGATCACCACCCATCTAGAAACCCATCAGTTACACAACCCAGGGTAACATGGGATTTAGAACAGGTCGCTCCTGTCTGTCTCAACTATTGGATCACTACGACAAGGTCCTAAATGCACTAGAAGATAAAAGAATGCAGATGTAATATATACAGACTCTGCAAAAGCCTTTGACAAGTGTGACCATGGCATAATAGCGCACAAAATGCGTGCTAAGGAATAACAGGAAAAGTCGGTCGATGGATCTATAATTTCCTCACTAACAGAAAACAGAGAGTATCATCAACAGAGTAAAGTCCGAGGCAGCTACGGTGAAAAGCTCTGTTCCACAAGGCACAGTACTCGCTCCCATCTTGTTCCTAATCCTCATATCCGACATAGACAAGGATGTCAGCCACAGCACCGTGTCCTCCTTTGCAGATGATACCCGAATCTGCATGACAGTGTCTTCCATTGCAGACACTGCAAGGCTCCAGGCGGACATCAACCAAATCTTTCAGTGGGCTGCAGAAAACAATATGAAGTTCAACGATGAGAAATTTCAGTTACTCAGATATGGTAAACACGAGGAAATTAAATCTTCATAAGAGTACAAAACAAATTCTGGCCACAAAATAGAGCGAAACACCAACGTCAAAGACCTGGGAGTGATCATGTCGGTGGATCTCACCTTCAAGGACCATAACATTGTATCAATCTTATCTGCTAGAAAAATGACAGGATGGATAATGAGAACCTTCAAAACTAGGGAGGCCAAGCGCATGATGACACTCTTCAGGTCACTTGTTCTATCTAGGCTGGAATATTGCTGCACACTAACAGCACCTTTCAAGGCAGGTGAAATTGCTGACCTAGAAAATGTACAGGGAACCTTCACGGCGCGCATAAAGGAGATAAAACACCTCAATTACTGGGAGCGCTTGAGGTTCCTAAACCTGTATTCCCTGGAATGCAGGCGGGAGAGATACATGATTATATACACCTGGAAAATCCTAGAGGGACTAGTACCGAACTTGCACACGAAAATCACTTACTACGAAAGCAAAAGACTTGGCAGATGATGCAACTTCCCCCCAATGAAAAGCAGGGGTGTCACTAGCACGTTAAGAGACCATACAATAAGTGTCAGGGGTCCAAGACTGTTCAACTGCCTCCCAGCATGCATAAGGGGGATTACCAACAGACCCCTGGCAGTCTTCAAGCTGGCACTGGACAAGCACCTAAAGTCGGTTCCTGACCAGCCGGGCTGTGGCTCGTACGTTGGTTTGCGTGCAGCCAGCAGCAACAGCCTGGTTGATCAGGCTCTGATCCACCAGTAGGCCTGGTCACAGACCGGGCCGCGGGGGCGTTGACTCCCGGAACTCTCTCCAGGTAAACTCCAGGTATTAGGGTTAAATGCGTAGTGGGGAGGGTCGTTTCGCAATTGCAGTTTGGGCTGCCGGGAAGGTCGATGATTGAAGGACATGGGATTCTGATACGTTTTGTGGAGACAAAAGGAGGGGGAAGGGGTGGCTTTACTGGGTTTGGACTGGCAGGCAGCCTATGATAAAGTGGAAAGGCGTGCACTACAGGTTATACTTAGGAGACAAGGTTATGGGGAAGAAATAGTTGATTGGGTATATACGCTGTATAGGGGAGCAAAAATGAGGGTACAAATAAATGGGAGTATGGGGAGTGAATCTGCGATGGGTAGAGGTCTCAGGCAGGGGTGTCCCATGTCACAGATCTTATTTGGGTGTTTACAGGACCCCTTTTATAGAATGGTTGAACATACCGTCAGTACCCGGGGTGCGGGTGGGGTTGAGGGAGGGACGCTTTGGCCGGGATTAATAGGTTAGGTAGATGATACGACTGTTCTGGTTCGTGAAAGGATGTCTATGAAAGTGTTCGAAGATGTTGTGCAATTGTTTGAACGTGCCACGGGTATGAAGGTAAATAGTGAGAAGTCAATGATCATGGGGTTGGGCACTTGGAAAGGGGGGTAAGGTGAGTTGTACTGTTGTTAAAATGTGTGCGGTGTCGCTAAAGATTTTTGGTATTATACAAGGATGACATGGATGTGGCGCGTGAGGGAAAACTCGGATAGGTTGTTAGAAAGGATCGTGGGATGTCTGGGTGTTCTGAGGCCCCAGCATCTCACTTTGGCCCAACGTGTGATTGTCATAAATGTTTTATTGTATAGTAAGGTTTGACATGTTGCGGCTGTGTTCCCGATTACAGGGACGGTGATTCTGGGAATTTTGAGAAAGGAGTTTAAATTTTTGTGGGGATCAAGTTGTGATTGGTTAAGAAGAGATGTTATGTTACCGGTGTGCCAGGGTGGGTTGGGATTGATGGACCTAAGATGGAGGGCAAAATGTGTGTTTCTTAAATGGGAGGTATTGCATGTGGGCGTGATGGCGGGAAAATAGAACAGGTATATGTGAAGTTGAAGAAGTGGTATGGAAGCGTTGAATTGAGGGAATGTGAAATTGTTCTTCGGGCCTTGTTGTTGGTTAGGGAACAGAGAAACATTCGAATACAGGTTTTGTGTAGGTTACTGGTGGGTAAGTGCATTGCCCCTGTTGAGAGTGTGTTCCCCATGTACTCGTGGAGAAACATTTGGTATAGATTTAGCAAGCTGAAACTATTGCCTAGGGTGCGTGACGTTATGTTTTGTTTTTTGCATGGTATCTTGCCGTCAGGGGCCATACTAAGAACCAGGAGGGTAGTAGAGGGAGGGGGGTGTGGTTTTTGTGGAGGGGATGACACGGCGTTCCATGTAATTTATTTTTGTGAAGGGTTAGAAGACGTCAGGGGTTGGTTAGGAAGGTTGGTACAGAGGGTGGAAGGGAGGGGGGTGGTGGTTCTGCGTGCTTTAAGTCTTGACATGGGTGGTTTAGAAGAGGAAGTTATAAGAGCTTTTGATTACATCATGGTGAATTATATCTACATATCGTGGGTGATGAGGGGGAAAGGGGTTAGTGAGGTGCGAAGGCGTGTTCTTGCGATAACGTTTTATCGTACGATGCATCGTAACCGGGAGTTGTACGGGAAGAGGTGGGATCAGGTATTTTTGGAAGGATATAGGAGGCTAACGTTAGAAATCCTCGTGAATCTGTGAATGATATGAATGTACGAAGGTAAGGTTCATTTTATTTATGGATTTAAATTGGTTGAGTGTAAGTCAGTGGACAATAACAGGCTCTCTCCTGGGGGATGGCATGAGAGTGTAGTGAATGTTGGTAATGGATTGTTTTTCCCCTGTTTCATGGAGTGTGTGGTTGTGGGGCATTGAGAGACTCCTTGATACTTGTTACTTTTGTATAAATGAATGAAAGTGCAAACCCCGAAGGTTTGTCAGATACTTTGGAAGTATTCTGTCATTGTAATGACCATATTCTGAGTCATAATGTTTTTAATGGTATGTGTAATTGTATGTTTATTATCGTTATGAAGGTCATGAATATGGTTTGATTTTTTAGATTAAAATATTTTTTATATACTGTTTTGTTTTGTGTACCGTTGCATATGCATGGGTTTTCTTTTTTTATTGTGAAATCAGTTTTTTCTTTTGTTTTGCCTTTAAATATTGTTTTTGAGCCTTTGTTAAATTGTTAGGCTCTAGTACAATTTCCTAATATGGGTATGTTAACCCTTTGGACTGTCGAAGGGGCCCAACCTGAAGTGTCTCCTGAGTCGCAAAATATTCGAAAAAAAAAATATTTTTCTTATGAAAAAATTTAAGATTATTTTCTGATTGTTTTTAGTTCCCAAAAAAAAAAAAATTTTCCCATCAAGTACTTACCGAGATATAGAGCCTGAAAACTTTGCTGAAATTGATCTGGCCTGGCGGCAACAGCGGCGACTGCCGCTCACCCCGGAAACTTTATTTACTTGTATTCGATGGTTTCTTGTTTTTTTTTTCACTATTTTATTTTTCCACAATAACTTTGTGGCCTGTGAGACCAAATTATTGTACAATGTTCAAATATACACTCGTTGAATGTAACACAATTATAGCCAAAAACACTGTATCATTATAAAATGTTGCAAAACTTGTGTTACACAAACAAACAACGTAAACAAATGTTTACGATTGCTTTATAATTATATATACATATGTACAATCACTGGAACACTTTATAGAAGTGCTGCAGCTTGTGGAATTCTTTGAAACATGGGTGCAAAACACAATGGTGTCTTACACTCCTCACACATAAATAACTGATGTCTCTGCGTTTTTGTTGGATGTTTTGGTGGTATATCCACTGACAAACACCTCTTCTGAGCATTTTTCTTGGGGCGTAGTAGCAGGGGGCAGTGGTATGGGGTAGTGATCACCAGGCCGTCAGACGAAGAGGACATGGGTTGATAAGTCGTGGGCGCTGGTCTATTGCAGGTGTTGTTTTCTTTGGTACTTGAATTTTATTTGTCTGATGCTGCCAAACAAAATTCCCATATTTTGGGTTTGTTCCTTGTCTTCAACTTATACATATTATAAGCATTTCACACATGGAAATGTCAAGAAATGGAAAAACAGTTTTTATGTAACCACTTATAACTCTTGCGAACACAAGTCAGCAAACCCATCTGCTGTCACCATTTGTCCACTAACTCATAATGAGGTTGTAAAACCATCACAGCTGCAGGTTTTACAATAGGTTCATTGGGTCTCCTCTATTCGCTTGCCAGTCTCTACCCATTTCGTGTCGTGAACTGATGTCAGCCAGTGTGACATCACATTTGTCATGCCACCGAAATGGCATGAGGACATTGGGAGCAAACACCTGCACTTTCACACCTCTACGACTGCTCAGCCTTCGAACCTAGGCTATGTTTTAACGATTTTCTTATTCTACGGCACTGTGCCACACACAATCTGTCATGTTTCACTCGCAAGAAATCACTGAGTATAGGGCTTGTTACCAGTTTCAGTAATAAAATATGCCCCTTAACCAAGATATGGCTCCATCATTTGTTCTAACCACTATCCACCAGAGATACCCAGTAACTTCCTGGTAATCTTCCATTGTTTACAAAACCAGCCAGAGGGTACTCAAAATATATCCAAAACCAGACGCAGTTTTGCAATCACACAGAACAAATAACTTTATACAAAGCGTTTTCCTCTTGCTTGGTATATACTGCTAGAATGAGAGTCTTCCTTTGAACAAATATCAAGACTCGTCAATAACAAGCTTCCATGAAGGGATAAAAATACATACAGCACTTTTGTTTCAGGTACAAAAACACACGTCTGATCTTTATAACCTGTCGCTTCTGTCAGGCCATGGTTTTTCTAAAAGTGTAACATACGTAACAGTAACACAAATCTATTCACTGGTAATAATGGTCCACTGACACAGGGTAAATCCAGGTGGTTCTGTCGCCCAGTAATTTGCTGACACTATGCTTATACACATGTGGCATAACATTATTGTGCAAAGAACAGATACATCTCTGCCACAGTTGTGTCCTTCCACTGGTGTAGGCGTGATCTTGGTGAAACATAGTGTTTGCCATGGTGTAACTCGTATATGTATTGCTTTCCTTGACAATAATGTCCATCAGTGGTTTCATCGAAGAACAACTGAAAGCATCCAGTTCAGTGGATTGGTTCCTATATCAAGTGTACATGATGGGGCCGTATTCCACTTTGTCCTCCATCAAAGTCCAAGGGATTGGGAACAAACTCGTCATCTGATGCAATCCCAGATGCGGTCAGCTGGTGTGTTTCTGGATAAAGTAATGTCGTTGTGGTTGTGCAGGTTGTTGTGTTTGTGAGAGTGTGGGGTCGGCGAGGCGGTTTGTAGTTGTGCAGAGTCAGCTGCGCGGGCACTAGCGTGGCCCGCTGCTGTGTCACATGACTCATGGCACAGTCCAATATCACCACCAACACACTGCTGGCCTCACTCCACATCATTTATACCCATCGTAACAATATCAATCCATCTTCACTATCAGGACGTGGAGTAGGGCCACGGGATGTGCTCCGAGATGTTACTCCTTGCCTCTTGGAAGACATATGGCAGACAACCAGACTGCATGCGACGTCGTATAACTGCCGCTTCACTGGGAATATTCACCCTCACTGTCACAACTAGAACTGCTTTCAATAACCTTGAAACCACTATCACTATAAACTTGCACTCTCACATCTATCTGAGTCTTGTACACAGGCAAATAGTTTCCTCTTTCGTCCTGGTCAGGTGAACATGGAACGAGCCGGCCAGCACAAGGTGGATGGTTGGTGGGTCATCTGGGTTTTCATCCTAATTACGTTTATCCTGGGTAATTTTCTCGGTCACAACCTGCTTCAAAAACAGGAATTTCACTTTCACTGACACTATCATATGTTTAGCACACTTGGGAACCAAAAGGACCCTCCAATCCCGCCGAGGCGTGAGGAACTTCATACCGCGAGGCATGGTGAAAATGGACTACCAAGATGGCATTCCACAATTGGCACCGCTGAGTCCCAGATTTTTTCACAGGGTGCACACCTGACCACTGAAACCCATTCTCTCTCCATGTAGCCTACCAGCCCTCTCCCGCTTATTTGAAGCCGCTAGAATTTATGCATATAGCCACGTTCAAACACGGTATCGACCTATAGACGTACATATACGAGCCGCGACAGTCAAAGGTTAAGTTGTTTTAAAAGTTATATAAGATAGGATAGTACACTGTTACTGGTAGTTGTTTGAGAACTTTTGTTGTAAGCTTTTTGCTTTATGTTTTGCCATTTTTTCAAGAGGTTATAGAGCCATTGTTCTGAAAACTTTATGTTGTTATTTTTTATGTCTATTTATATTCTGAATTCGTACTGAAGTTCGTTTTTAAATAAAATATATAAAAAAAATATGCTAACACTTACATCCACACTTCTACAACCCCCACCTGCCCCTCACAACCCCCACCGCCCCTCAACAACCCCCACCTGCCCTCAAGAAGCCCCAACCGCCCTCAAGGAACCCCCACCATGCCCCTCAAGAACCACCCAACCTCTCCCCTCAACAAAACCCCCACCTGCCCTCAACAACAACCCCCACTGCCCCTCAACAACCCCCCCACCTGCCCTCAACGAACCCCCACCTGCCCCTCCACAACCCCCACCTGGCGTGCCCTCTCAACAACCCCCACCTGCCCCTCAACAAAACCCCCCACCTGCCTCCTCAAACATAAACCCCCCCTGCCCCTCAACAACCCCCACACATGCCCCTCAACAACCCCACTGCCCCTCAAGCAACCCCCACCAGCCCCTCAACAACCCCCACAGGCCCCTCAACAACCCCCACCTCCCCTCAACAACCCCCACCTGCCATCAATTCAACAACCCCCACACCTTTCCCCCTCAACAAACCCCCACCTGCCCCATCTACAAACCCCTCCTGCCCCCAACAACCCCCACCTGCCCCTCAACCTAACCCCCACCTCCCCTCTTAACAAAACCCCCCTGCCTGCCCCTCAACAACCCCCACCTGCCCCCTCAACAACCCCCACCTGCTGCCCTCAACAACTCCACACCTGCCGCCTCAACAACCCCCAACCTCCTGCCCCACAACAAACCCCCACCGCTTGTGCCCCTCTTATCATCCCCCCCACACTGCCCCTCACAACCCCCCACCTGCCCCCAACAAAACCCCCACCTGCCCCTCAACAACCCCCACCTTGTCCCTCAACAACCCCACCTGCCATCAACAAACCCCCACCTGCCCCTCAACAACACCCCACCTCCCCACAACAACCCCCACCTGCCCCTCACAACCCCCACAAGCCCCTGCAAAACAACCCACCGCCCGTCTCAACAAACCACCCAACCTGCCTGCCCCTCAACAACCCCCACTGCCCCTCAACAACCCCCACCTGCCCCTCAACAACCCCCCCCGCCCCCCCCTACAACCCCCACCCCCCCGCCCCCTCTACAACCCCCACCCCCCCTCTACAACCCCCTACACTCGCCCCCCCGCCCCTCTACAACCCCCACCTGGCCCCTCACAACCCCCACCTGCCCCTCAACAAGCCCCACCTGCCCCTAACAAACAACAACCCCCCAACCTGGCCCCTCAACAAAAACCCCCACATGCCCTCAACAACCCCCAACCTGCCCCTCAACAACCCCCACCTGCCCCTCAACCACCCCCACCTGACCCTCAACAACCCCCAACGACCCGCCCCTCTACAAACCCCACCCGCCCCTCCTACTTACCACCACCCACCCGCCTCTTTTCTTCACTACAAAACCCCCACACCCGCCCCTCTACAAAAAACCCCCCACCCGCCCCTCTAACAAACAAACCCCCACCCCGCACCCGCCCTCTACAACCCCCAACCCGCCCCTCAACAACCCCCACCATGCCCTGTAAATCAACAACCCCACCTGCCCCTCACAACGCCCCACACCGTCCCCTCAAGAACCCCCACCTGCCCTCAACAACCCCCACCTGCCCCTCAACAACCCCCACCCCTGATCCCTCTAACAACCCCAACGCTGCCCCTCAACAACCCTCACCTGCCCCTCAACAACCCCCACCTGCCCTCTCAACAACCCCACCTGCCCCCTCAACAAACCCCCACCTGCCCCTCACAACCTCCCCACCCTGGCCCCTCACCAACCCCCCCCTGCCCCTCAACAACCCCACCTGCCCCTCAACCACCCCCACCTGCCCCTCAACAACCCCACCTGCCCCTCAAAACCCCCACCTGCCCTCAACAACCCCCACCTGCCCCTCAACAACCCCCACCTGCCCCTCAACAACCCCCACTGACCCTCACAACCCCCACCTGCCCCTCAAACAACCCCACCTGCCCCTCAAAAAACCCCCACCTGCCCTCAACAACCCCCACCTGCCCCTCAACAACCCCCACCTGCCCCTCAACAACCCCCACCTGCCCCTCAACCCATGACTCACCCCCACCTGCCCTCAACAACCCCCACCTGCCCCTCAACAACCCCACCTGCCCCTCAACAACCCCCACCTGCCCTCAACAACCCCACCTGCCCTCAAAAAAACCCCCCCCCTGCCCCTCAACAACCCCCACCTGCCCCTCAACCCCCCACCTGCCCCTCAACAAACCCCCAAACCTGCCCCTCACAACCCCCACCTGCCCCCCAACAACCCCCACTGCCCCTCAACAACCCCACCTGCCCCTCTACAACCCCACACCTGCCCTCTACAACCCCCACCTGCCCCTCAAAACCCCCACCTGCCCTCTAAAAAACCCCCACCTGCCCCCCTACAACCCCACCGCCCCTCTACAACCCCCACCTGCCCCTCTACAAAACCCCCACCCCCTTCTACAACCCCCACCTGGCCCCTCTACACCCCCACCTGCCCTCTACAACCCCCCACCCACCCCTCAACCCTCTCGCCCTCACAAAACCCCCACTGCCCACTTACAACCCCACCCGCCCCTCTACAACCCCCTAGAGTAAGTAACCAAGGATAACTCCTAGTGTTAGTAACCCAGGATAACCCCGAGTGTAAGTAACCCAGGATAACTGTGAGTGTTAGTAAACCAGGATAACCTAGTGTTAGTAACCCAGGATAGCCCCAAGTGTTAGTAACCAAGGATAACCCCTAGTGTTAGTAACCCAGGATTAGCCCAGTGTTAGTAACCCAGGATAACTGTGAGTGTTAGTAACCCAGGATAACTGTGAGTGTTAGTAACCCAGGATAACCGTGAGTGTTAGTAAACCAGGATAACCCCGAGTGTTAGTAACCCAGGACAACCCCGAGTGTTAGAAACCCAGGATAATACCGAGTGTTAGTTTATTTATTTATTTATTTTTTATTTATTTATTAATTTGAACATGATACAGAGAAGCACAATGGAATACAGTTATTAAAGTGCAACATGCCAAAGCCCCTTGTATGCAGAGCATTATTGGCAGGCTTAAAATTAACTTAAGATTAACTAAGCAATGATATATTCAGTGGTATGAACATTATTGTAAACAGATGACAATTAAGCATAAATGAGTATTACAAATACAAGTTATATGGTCATTAACTGACTCAAGAAATCGTAATGACACGATTGCAAACAAACCATACCCCCGGCCAGGATTGAATCCGCAGTCATAGAGTCTCAAAACTCTGTAAAAACTTGCATTTGTGGTCACAGAGGTGCCTGTGCTAACCTTCCTATGGTGTAGAAATATACCTAGTTGGATGAATCTTATTGTGGCTAGCTGGTCTAGTGGCTAACGCGACGGGCTGGAGTTTTGAGACTCTATGACCGCGGGTTCAATCCCGGCTGGGGGTATGGTCATTAACTGAGTTGCTGATCATTCAATAGAATGGAGTATTCTGTTAGGTAATGTAATTAAAAGTTTGATGAGATCAAATAATTAGAAAACATTTATGAGATACAATTTATGAGACAATTATTCAGTATTTATTTAGTTGTGGGTGAGTACAGGGCCAGATTAAGAAGTCTCCGGGCCCTTGGCGGGGCCCCTTTGAGTTATGGGTAAGCGAAGCGACCCCTTCGAGCTTGGGGGGGGGGGGGGGTTGGTGTGATCCTGTTTGAGGTCTAATTAAATACATTCTGGCTATTTAGATTAAATTTAATAGGGAAAGTACATCAAGACAACCAAAACCATTTACCAACAGCCATTATAACTATCTTGTTAAATCATGCATTTTAAAGAGAATAAACTCAAGACAGCATAGTATTACTAGATTAGGCTATTAAAGTAGTGACATCTATGGTTAGATTTATTTATTTTTATTTTATTTTATTTCATTATTTATTTTTGTTTTGATTAATTTTTAAAAATCAATTTTACTCTCCAAACACTTGAAACTTTTTAGGTAGGGACCCTTTGCACTTGCCCAGGTGCAGTTTGGTTTAGCCCTGAAACCCCTTGGGGGCCCCGGGGGTCTAGGCAAAAAGCCTGTTTGCCCTTTTTGG
>NC_069475.1:16948153-16967595 GCF_026875155.1 Cherax quadricarinatus
GGTTAAATACCGTCAGACCCGGGGTGCGGGGGGGGTTGGGGGAGGGACGTTTTGGCCGGGATTAATAGGTTAGGTAATGAAGATGTTCTGGTTCGTGAAAGGATGTCTATGAAAGTGTTCGAAGATGTTGTGCAATTGTTTGAACGTGCCACGGGTATGAAGGTAAATAGTGAGAAGTCAATGATCATGGGGTTGGGCACTTGGAAAGGGGGGTAAGGTGAGTTGTACTGTTGTTAAAATGTGTGCAGTGTCGCTAAAGATTTTTGGTATTATACAAGGATGACATGGAGTGGCGCGTGAGGGAAAACTCGGATAGGTTGTTAGAAAGGATCGTGGGATGTCTGGGTGTTCTGAGGCCCCAGCATCTCACTTTGGCCCAACGTGTGATTGTCATAAATGTTTTATTGTATAGTAAGGTTTGACATGTTGCGGCTGTGTTCCCGATTACAGGACGGGTGATTCTGGGAATTTGAGAAAGGAGTTTAAATTTTTGTGGGGATCAAGTTGTGATTGGTTAAGAAGAAATGTTATGTTACCGGTGTGCCAGGGTGGGTTGGGATTGATGGACCTAAGATGGAGGGCAAAATGTGTGTTTCATTAAATGGAGTATTGCATGTGGCGTGATGGCGGGAAAATAGAACAGTATATGTGAATTGAAGAAGTGGTATGGAAGCGTTGAATTGAGGGAATGTGAAATTGTTCTTCGGGCCTTGTTGTTGGTTAGGGAACAGAGAAACATTCGAATACAGGTTTTGTGTAGGTTACTGGTGGGTAAGTGCATTGCCCCTGTTGAAGTGTGTTCCCCATGTACTCGTGGAGAAACATTTGGTATAGATTTAGCAAGCTGAAACTATTGCCTAGGGTGCGTGACGTTATGTTTTGTTTTTTGCATGGTATCTTGCCGTCAGGGGCCATAACAAGAAACCAGGAGGGTAGTAGAGGGAGGGGGGTGTGGTTTTTGTGGAGGGATGACACGGCGTTCCATGTAATTTATTTTTGTGAAGGGTTAGAAGACGTCAGGGTTGGTTAGGAAGGTTGGTACAGAGGGTGGAAGGAGAGGGGTGGTGGTTTCTGCGTGCTTTAAGTCTTGACATGGGTGGTTTAGAAGAGGAAGTTATAAGAGCTTTTGATTACATCATGGTGAATTATATCTACATATCGTGGTGATGAGGGGGAAAGGGGTTAGTGAGTGCGAAGGCGTGTTACTTGCGATAACTTTTAATCTACGATCGTCGTAACCGGGAGTTGTACGGAAGACGGGTGGGATCAGGTATTTTGAAGTATATAGGAGGCTTAACGTTAGAAATCCTCGCGGAATCTTAGAATCGCAGATATGAATTTACGCAAGGGTAATTTCATTTTATTTATGGGATTTAAATTGGTTGAGTGTAAGTCAGTGACAATACCTTTCTCGTCTCCTGGGGGATGGCATGAGAGGTAGTGAATGTATGGTATGGATTGTTGTTTTTCCTGGATCAATGGATGTGTGGTTGTGGGCTTTGAGAGCTCCTTGATACTTGTTTACTTTTGTGTAAATGAATGAACGTGCAACCCGAAGTTTTGTCATATATTTGGAATATTCCAGACTTGTAATGACCATATCTTGAGTCCTATGTTTTTTAATGGTATGGTGTAATGGTTATGTTTATTATCGGTTATGTGTTCGATGATATGCGGTTTGATTTTTGTAGATTAAAATATTTTTAACATACTGTTTTGTTTGTGTACATGTATGCATATCAGCATGGGTTTTCTTTTTTTAATTGGTGAAAATCATAATTTTTCCTTTTGTGTTGCACTTTAAATAATGTATTTGAGCTCTATGATAAATGTCTAGGCTATACAGTACCATTCCTAATATGGTTAGTTAACCCTTTGAACTGTCGAAGGGCCCAATCCGAAGTGTCTCCTGAGGTAGTCGCAAATATCGAAAAAAAAAAAATAATTTTTCTTATGAAAATGTTCAGATTATTTTTTCTGATTGTTTTAGGTCCCCCAAAAAAAAAATTTTCCCCTCAGTACTTACACTACGAGATATAGAGCGATCACTGAACTTTGCTGAAATTGATCTGCTGGCGGCACAGCGGCGACAGCCGCACACTTCCGGTAAATCTTTATATTTACTTGAATTCGACGGTTACTTCTCTTTTTATTTCACTATTTTATATTTCTTCACAAAACTTTGTAGGCCTGCGTGAGACCAATTAATTGTACAATGTTCAAATATACACCACGTTTGAATCTGTAACACAATTATAGCAAAAACACTCGTTATCATTAATTGTTGACTAAAACTATGTTACACAAACAAACAATGGATAAACAAATGTATACGATTGCTAATAATATATTACATATGTACAATCACCTGGAGCACTTTATTAGAAGTGCTGCAGGCTTGTGGAAATCTTTTGAAACATGGGTATAAGCACAAATGGTGTCTTACACACTCCTGCACATCATAAAAGAGTGTCTCTGCGTTTTTCTGTGATGTTTTGTGGTAAGATCCCACAGACAACACACCTCATCCTTCCTGAGCATTTTTCCTGGCAGTTAGTACAGGCAGTGGTATGGGGGTATGATCACCAGGCCTCAGACAAGAGGTACATGTATTGATAAATTTCTGGGGGCGCTGGTTCTAATTGCACGGTGTTTGTTCTTGACTTGAATATTATTTGTCTGAATGACTGACAAGACAAATTCCACCAATATTTGGTTTGGTTCTTGTCTATCTAACCTTATTATACATATTATAACATTCAGCATGGAAAGATGTCAAGAAGATGGAAAAACAGTTTTAATGTAACACTATACTCTTGCGAACAACATCATCTAAACCCAATCTGCATGTCACATTTGTCCACAAAGCGCATATTGAGGTTGTGCATCCATCACAGCTGCAGGTTTACAATAGGTTCATTGGTCCCTCACTATTCTTCTTGCCAGTCTCTACCATTTCGTGTCGGTGAACAGATGTCAGCAGTGTGAACATCAATTTGTTTTCAAGCCATCCGAAATGCCCATGATGACATTGGCAGCAAACACCTGCACTTCACCATCTAACGACTGCTAGCTTCAGAACCTAGGCATAATTTACGATTTCTTCTAAATATCTACGCACTGAGTTGCCACCACATCGTCATGTTCACTAATAAAACCTTCGCAAGAAAACACTGCGAGTGTATATAGGGCTTGAGTACCAGTTTGACCAGTATATAAAACATAAAGCCCCTTCACCAACGATTTGGCTCCATCATTGTCAACCACATCACCAGAGATAACCAGTAACTTCCTGGTATCTCCATTAGTTTATACGCCAGTGTAACAATTATATCCAAAACCAGACCATTTTGTGCAATCACACAGAACAAAATAACTTTAAAACCAAAGCGTTTCCTCTTGCTTGGTATATACCTTCTTGAATGAGAGTCTTTCTTTAACATAATCAAAGAGCTTCGTCAATAACAAGGCTTCCTGAAGGGATAAAAATAACCATACAGAAACTCTTTGTTTTCAGTACATAAAGCACACCGTGCTGATCTTATAATAACCTTGATCGCATTTCTGTCAGCCTGGTTTTTGTCTGAAAAGTGTCACATGACGTAACATTATACACAATCTATTCACTGTATAATGTCACTTGAAAGCAGGGGTGAAATCATGTTTGGTCTTCGCCCAGTATGGTGCCTGACACTATGCTTCATACACCTATGTGGCATAAGCAGATAATTGTGGCAAAGAACAGATACAATACACTGCCACAGTTTGTCCTTAGTCCCCTGTGATAAGGCGTGATCGTTGGTGAAAACGCATGGAGTCAGTCGTTTCTGACCATGGTGTACACGCAATAGTATATATTGCTTTCCGTTGACAATAAACGTCCATGCACAGGGGTTCATCGAAGTAAACAAATGAAAGCATTCCGGTCAAGTTCAGTGGGATTGTTCCACAAGTGTACATGATGGCCGTATTCCACCTTGTCCCCACCAGTCAAATCATGGGGAATTGGAACAAACTCTCATCTTGATGCCATCCCAGATGGCGCTCATCAGGATGTTTCTGGATATTGTGAATGTATCGTTTGTGGGTTTGTTCAGGTTGTAGGGTTTGTGGTTGTGAGAGTGTGGGGTCGGCCGAGGGCGGTTGATCAGACTTGATCGCAGTGGATTCAGACAGAGCGCGGTCACCTAGCGTGGCCCGCTGCTAGGTGTCACATGACTCATGGCACAGTCACTAATGCACCACCGAACCACCTCTGGCCGATGAGATCTCACTCACATCATTTATACCCATCGTAAACAATATCCTCATCTCCACTATCAACGTGGTGTAGGGCCACGGGATGTTCAACCGAGATGTACTCCTTCCTCTTGAAGAGCATATGGCACAGCTACCAGACTGCATGCGACGTCGTAAATACTGCCCAGCTCAACTGGGGAATATTCACACCTCACTGTCCACGAGGAACTAGAACTCATTCAATAACCTTAAATCACTAGATCACTATCACTTGCACTGCTCACATCTGAGTCTTGTACAAAGGTGCAAAATATTCTTCCATCTTTCGTCCTGGTAGCCGTAGAACAATGAACGAGCCGCCCAGCACCAGAAGGTGGATGGTTTGAGTGGGTCAACTGGTTTTCATCACTAATATAACGTTATCACAGGTAATCTTATCTCGTCACAAAAAAAAGACACTGCTTCAAAACCAGGAATTCACGTTCCACTGACACTAACAATTAACTGCTTTTGAGCTATCACTTGGAACATAAAGACCTCCAATCTCCCGAGAGTGAGGAACTTTCTTACGCGAGGGCATGGTGAAAATTGGACTACCAAGATAGGTCATCCCACATATGCAACCGTCTGAGCTTCCCAATTATTTCACAAGGGTAAGCACACCGACCACTGAGACCCATTCTCTCTCATGTAGGCTATACCAGCCCTCTCCGCGCTTGATTTAGATATGCCGTAGAATTTATAGCATATAGATACGTCAAACACGGTATCTTCCATGACGTACATATACGACCCGCATGACAGTCAAAGGTTAATGTTGTTTTAAAGTTTAATATAAGAAAGGTTAGTACATCTGTTACTGTAGTTGTATTGAGACTTTTGTGTAAGCATTTGCTTTAAGTTTTGCCATTTTTTCAGGAAGGTAATAGAGCCATTGTTCTGAAAACCTTATTTTGTTATTTTTTACGTCATTTATATTCTGGAATTATGTACTGATGTTTCTGTTTTTTTAAATAAAATATATTAAAAAAAATATGCTAACTCTTACATCCACACTATTCTACAACCCCCACCTGCCCCTCAACAACCCCCACCTGCCCCTCAACAACGCCCCACCTGCCCCTCAAGAAACCCCCAACCAGCCCCTCAAGAACCCCCACCTGCCCCTCAGATGAACCGCCCACCGCCCCTCCGCACCCCCCACCTTGACCTCAACAACCCCCCACCCTGCCCTCAACACCCCCACCTGCCCCTAACAAACAACCCACCTGCCCTCAACAACCCACCTTGCCCCTCACAACCCCACCTTGCCCCTCAACAATCCCCCACCTGCCACACAACAAGCCCCCACCTGCCCCTCCAACAACCCCCACCTGCCCCTCAACAATACCCCCCACCATGTCCCCTCAACAAACCCACACCTGCCCCTCAACAAACCCCCACACCTGCCCCTCAACACCCCCACCTGCCCCTCTCAACCACCCACACCTACCAGCCCATCTAAACAACCCCCACCTTCCCCTCAACAACCCCCACCTGCCCCTCTACAACAACCCCCACCTGCCCTCAACAACCCCCAACCTCGTGCCCCTCAACATACCCCCACACTGCCCTCTACAACCCCCACCCTGCCCCTCATACAACCCCCACCTGCCCCCTCAACAGACCCCCACCTGACTGCCCCTCAACAAACCCCCACCAAGCCCCTCACAATCAAACCCCCACCTGCCCCTCACAACCCCCACCGCCCTCATACAAACCTCCCACCAGCCCCTCAACAACCCCCGCCTGCCCCTCAACAACCCCCAACCTGTTCCCGACAACAACCACCCCCCACCTGCCCCTCAACAACCCCCACCTACCGTGCCCCTCAACAACCCCCACCTGCCCCTCAACACCGCCCACCTGCCCCTCTAACAACCACCACCTGCCTCTTTTTTATCTCAACAACCCCCACAAGTGCCCCTTCAACAGACTCACCCACCTCCGCCTCACAACCCCACACCACCTGACCCTCAACAACCCCCACCGCCCCTCAACAACCCCCACCTGCCCCTCCAACAACCCCACCCGCCCCTCTACAACCCCCCCCCCCCCTCTACAACCCCCACGCCCGGTCGGGGAGCTTATCACAGCCTCCCCTCTATAACCCCCACCTACACGCCCCTCACAACCCCCACCTGCCCCCTCAACAACCCCCACCCCTGCCCCTCAACAACCCCCACCTTGCCCGCTCAACAACCCCCACCTGCCCCTCAACAACCCCACCATGCCCATCAACATACCCCCATCCTGCCCTCAACAAACCCACCCTGCCCCTCACAACCCCCACCTGACCCTCAAACAACCCCCCACCCCGCCCCTCTACAAAAAATACAAACCCCCACCGACTCCGCCCCTCAAACTACTACCACCCACCCGCCCATCATACACCCCCACCCGCCCCTCTTACAAACCCCCCCTCGCCCCTCTACAAATACCCCCACCCGCCCCTCTAACAACCCCACCCGCCCCTCAACAACCCCCACCTGGCCCCTACAACAACCCCCACCTGCCCCTCAACAACCCCCACCATGAACATTTCCTCAAGAAACCCCACCTGCCCCCTGCAATACAACCCCCCACCCTTCCCCTCAACAACCCCCACCTGACCCCTAGATCGAACAACGCCCCTCACCTGCCCCCTCAACAACCCCCCTACCTGCCCCTCAACAACCCCCACCTTTGCCCCTCAACATCCCCCCACCTTGCCCCTCAACAACCCACCTGCCCCTCAACTAACCCCACCGTGTCACCCTCAACACACCCCCACCTGCCCTCAAACAAAACCCCCACCTCCTGCCCCTCAACAACCCCACCTACCCCTCAACAACCCCACCTGCCCCTCAACAACCCCACCTGCCCCTCAACAACCCCCACCTGCCCTCAACAACCCCCACGCTGCCCCTCAACAACCCCCAACCAAAACCTATACTCTTCCCCTCAACAACCCCCACCCTGACCTGCCCCTCAACAACCCCCCCCTGCCCCTCAACAACCCCCACCAGCCCCTCAACAACCCCCACCTCGCCCCTCATCAACCCCCACCTGCTCCCTCAACAACCCCACCTGCTCCTCAACAAACACCCACCTGCCCCTCTACAACACCCCACCTGCCAGCCCCTCCACAACAACCCCACCTGCCCCTCAACAAACCCCCACCTGCCCTCTACAACCCCCCACCTGCCACTCTATACAAACAACCCCCACCCGCCCCTCTACAACCTCCCACCCGCCCCTCACCACCCCCCCGAGATTCTCTCAAGCAAACCCCCACCTTGGCCCCTCAACAACCCCCACCTGCCCTCCACGAACCCTCCACCTTCCCCTCAACAACCCCCACCTGCCCCTCAACAACCCCCACCTGACTCCTCATCCCCCCCACCTGCCCCCTCAACAAACCCCCACCTGCCCCTCTAACAACCCCCACCTGCCCCTCACACACCCCACCTGCCCCTCAACAACCCCCACCTGCCCCTCAACAACCCCCACTGGCCCCTCAACAGGCAACCCCCCCGTGGCCCCTCAACAACCCCTCACCTGATCTGCCCCCTCAACCAACCCCCAAACCAGTGCCCCTCAACACAGAACCCACATCCAGCCCTCAACAACCCCCACCTGCCCCTCAACAACCCCCACCCTGCCCCCCAACTACCCCACACCGTAGCAGTGGCCCTCAACAAACCCCCACCTGGCCCCTCAACAACCCCCACCTGCCCCTCAACAACCCCCACCTGCCCCCAATCAACAACCCCCACCTGCCCCAACAACCCCGCACCTGCCCCTCTACACAACCCCCCCCTGCCCCTCTACTACAAACCCCACCTGCCCCTCAACAAAACCCCCACCGCCCTCAACAACCCACACCTGCCCCACTACAACCCCCACTCCCCCCTTCTACAACCCCCACCCTGCCCCTCTACAAACCCCACCCACCTACTAACAACAACCCACCACCTGCCCCTCTACAAACCCCAACCTGCCCCTCTACAAATCCCCCACCCACCCCTCTTACAAACCTGCCCACTCGCCCCTCCTACAACCTCCACCTTCCCCTCTACAACCCCCACGCCCCTCTACTACAACCCCTAGAGTAAGTAACCAAGGATAACTCCATAGTGTTAGTTAAACCAGGATAACCCCGAGTGTAAGTAACACCCAGGATAACTGTGAGTGTTTTAGTAACAGGTAACCTAGTGTTTAGTAACCCAGGATAGCCCAAGTGTTAGATAACCAAGGAATAACCGCCTAGTGTTAGTAACCCAGGAATAGCCCAGTGTTAGTAACCACAGGTATTAATGTGAGTGGTAGTAACCCAGGATAACTGGAGTGTTAGTAACCCAGGATAACCGTGAGTGTTAGTAAACCAGGATAACCCCGAGTGTTAGTAACCCAGGAACAACCCACGAGGTTAAAAACCCATATAATACCGAGTGTTAGATAATTTATTTATTTTATTTTTTTTATTATTTATTTATTTGAACATGGATGACGGAGAGAAAGCACAATGGCATACAGTTATTAAAGTGCAACATGTCCAAAGCCCCTTGTATTGCAGTATCTTTATTGGCAGCATAAAATTAACATAAAAGAATTAACTAAGGGCAATGATATATTCAGTGTGTATGAACAATATTGTATAACAATGACAATTAAGCATAAATTAGAGTATGAACCAATACAAGTTATTTGGTCATTAACTGACTCAAGAAATCGTAATTGAGCAAACACGATTTGCAAACAAACCATACCCCCGGCCAGGATTGATCCGCAGTCATAGAGTCTCAAAACTCTGTAAAAACTTGCATTATGTGGTCACAAGAGGTGCCTGGCTAACCTTCTATGGGTTAGAAATATACCTAGTTGGATGAATCTTATTGTGGCTAGCTGATGTCTAGTGGCGAAACGCGACGTGCAGGGAGTTTTGAGACTCTATTGACCGCGGTTCAATCCCGCTGGGGGTATGGACATAACTGAGTTGCTGATCATTCAATAGAATGGAGTATTCTGTTTAGGTAATAGATAAATAAAAGTTTGATGAACAAATAAATTAGAAACAATTATGACAGATACAATTTATGAGACAATTATTCATTCATTATAATTAGTTGTGGGTAGTACAAAGGGCCAGATTAATAAGTCCTCCGGGCCCTTGGCGGGCCCCTTTGAGTTATGTTAATGCAAAGCGGACCCCTTCGAGCTTGGGGGTTGGGGGGGTTGGTGTGATATCCTTTTTGAGGTCTAATTAAAATACATTCTGGCTATTCAGATTAAATTTAATAGGGAAAAGAACATCAAGAATCAACCAAACCATTACCACACCATTATAACTATCTTTTAAATCATGCATTTTAAAGAGAATAAACTCGAAGACAGCATAGTATTACTAGATTAGGCTTATAAAGTAGTGACATCTATTGTTAGATTTTTTATTTTTATTTTATTATTCTAATTTCATTTTTTATTTTTGTTTTCATTAATTGTTTAAAAATCAATTTTACTCTCCAAACACTTGAAACATTTAGGTAGGGACCCCTTGTGCACATGCCCCATGTGTGCAGTCTTGGGATGAAAGACCCCCCCCTGAATCCCCTTGCGGTGCCGCGGGGCTCTAGGCAAATGCCTAGTTTGCCTATGCGGTAATCCTGCCCTTGGAGAGTAAGTGATTTTTATTTTTTTTTTGAAGAGACTATGAAATTATAACAGACATGTTTTCTTTTATATTCACAGGTAATGAATTCCAGATTTCAGGTCTCTATTATGGTGCATTGAGTGTTTTGCATAGCATGAGATGGACACGGAAAACATCAAAGAGTGATCTGTGCCTTGTTTATTGAGTCATGTGTTCTATTGAGGTTGTAAAGGAGGACCTTTTGAAGAGGTTTATATCAGAGTTAAGTGTTCTAACGTAGGTAGAAGGTGCATAATAAGTATGTATGTTTTGTATGTTTGGGGGAGTAGGTTTAGAGTTTGAATAAGGTGGAGTGTGCTGCCTGTAGTGAATTTGTTATCATTCTGACTAGCGCGCCAGCCTATTGTTGGGTGATTAATGGTGTGAGAAGGTTTGCTGTTGAGGGCCCCATGCACAAATTCATTGGAGAGATATCGGGTAAATAAGTTGAGTGAATGGGCCAGTGGGGCTGAATGTGGATCATAGTACCGTATCTTCGAAATAGTATGCCTACGGTCTAGGAAATTTTTTGGGAAATATTTGTATATTTGTTTGAAAAATTTGATCTATTATCAAGGTGGATTCTAAGACTTTCCCTCTGTGAGTTTTGTGATAGGGGTGATCCGCTTATCATTATGTTAGGAGGGACATCTGTACACTGTTACCAAACTGAAGGAAGTATGGTTTTGTCAATGTTATAGAGAAAATTTAGTTTTATCCTCATCCAAGAATCATATTTTCCTGTAATTCGGTATTCGCCAATCATTGGGCTAGCCATGACTGGGCACGGTGAGAGAAACGTAGTAGTGTCATCTGCAAAGTATTGCTGGGTATTGAGTATGTCGAAATGCATTTGGTAGGTCATTTGTGTATATGAGTAAAGAGAATAGTGTCTAGTGACACTTCCCATGTGGATCTCCACTGTAATTGGCTGTGTGGGCGGAAGAGTTTGCCCATAAGTGTACACAAATTGGCTTCTGTTGCTGAGTTTGTAAGACTTTATGAATTGAAGGGAGTGCCCCCTATACCATAATGCGACAATTTTATATGGAGCAATTCATGGTCCAACTGTATCAAAAAGCTTTACACAACCAATGAAAATCCCCCGTGGGACTTCTTTTTTCACTATTGCCGTGTATATGTGTTCTAGCATGTGTATAATATCATATATTTTTATTAGGGGCCTGAACACAAAATTTGACAGGGGATTGAGTATTGCGGAGGAGATGAGTCAGGAATAATCGCCTTATGAATTAATTTTTCGATAGATTTTAGAGAGAGGTGTAAGTAGTGATATTGGGCCTATAGTTATTCAAGTCTGTTTGTTCTCCTCCTTTATGGATTGTGGGATGACCCTTGCTATTTTAAGAACTGTAGGAAGGTCAGAAAAAATTCCTATGATTCTTGTTAAAGAGGGGTTTGCAATGATTGGTGATAGCACTTGTGATGCTTTTTTGTATATATAGGGTGTAAGTGTATTTAAATCTCCTGGTCATTGTCTTTTAGTGTGTTGATCAATAAGGGAGACTTCAGTAGGATTAGTCGGAAGCTAGGAACAGTGTGGATCGGGTAGTTGCCAGTGAGGATAGTCCATGTTGGGGTATCTAGAGCTTAGGATTTATTGGCAAGGTTTGTTTTCCTATCAGTGGAGAAGAATCATTGAATCTGATTTGCTGTTTCAGTTGGTAGATTTGGGGTTCACCTTGTTAATTCAATTTCGCTATTACTGATATCTTTTTGTTCCTAAAATTTTCTGATAGGGTTTTCCAGGTCTTTTTTATATCACCTCATAAGTTGTATAATCTGTTTCCTCATAATACAATTTTTTAGCCCTTGGATATCTGGCTGTTTAGGATTGATGAGAAAGGTTTGTTGTGGTCTCTGGTTATTTGACCCTTTTCTGTACTGTTTTTTATTATAGGTGC
The DNA here is from genome assembly GCF_026875155.1 of Cherax quadricarinatus. Classification (NCBI taxonomy): domain Eukaryota; kingdom Metazoa; phylum Arthropoda; class Malacostraca; order Decapoda; family Parastacidae; genus Cherax; species Cherax quadricarinatus. The sequence continues at coordinate 16,960,028 of NC_069475.1, forward strand.
TTTGTACTAATGGATTTGAAGATGCTTGTGTTTAGCCGAGGGACTGTTCAGTCTCTTGCTGTCCATCTGTTTAGTTTTTTTTGGGCAGTGCATGTTATAGATGTATTGGGCTTTTTTTTATAGAAAATTAATCTTATACAATTCGTCAATATCCTGCATAGATTTTTGTAGCTCAGTGTGCCAGTCATGTTTGTCACTGCTGGCTTGTTAATTATTAATGGCTGCCTCATTTGTAGTAATGAAAATGTACTTGAGTAGAGTGTTCTTAGGGTACAATTGCCCAGAAATTGTTATTAGGAAGGTAGGAGTAGGATCTGTGGTATTATCTTGTGAATTATTCCTGACTTTAAAGGAATATGTGGGTGTGTCAGATGGGTCCTAAGTAGGTAAACACTATGTCTCATTGTAACTCTTGGAGGCTTGTTACTGTTGGTAGCTACATGCAGTTTACTCATTAGTGTTTATGTAATTCATAACTTGTGGGACCTGGTTTTGTATGAGATTTATATTGAAGTCACCTGAGAGTATAAGTGATCTTTGTTATCCGTGACATCAGTTACGTACTTCCTAGTTTTTCACTAAAACGGCATAAAATTTTACTGTGGTACTCTGTAAGATGTTTTATCACTGTGAGATGGTTTTTGTAGTATTTTTTGATTGAATAGATATTATAAATTCCCCAAGTTTCATCCTTGTGTAATATTAGTGATGACATTCTAGTGGTCTAGTATGTCCATATAGAGCTGTCTGCAAACCCCCTTGTTTGATCTGCCGTACAGTTTTGTTTATGGCTGTGTAACCAGGAAGTGCAATAGACATCTGTAGTATCAGGCTCAGCCCGGTTTTGGTGAGGATAATGATGGATATACTGGCATGCAGGGAATTTAGTAATGCTTGAGTTCATTGTAATAATTTACTATAAAGCCTCTTGATAATTGTGTAGTTTAAGACAATTATGTTGTTTGTTGGCTCGAAAGTCCTTTGATTGTTCTGCCCGTTAATAATTACAGTTACTGATTTGATTCATTTAAGTCATTAGATAAGAGGTTGGTATCAGGATGAATGCTTGTAATCATAAGAATTAATAGTGAAGATCTACATAGTTAGAATTTAAGTATAAGACAAAGTAAATATTCAAAAGCCTATCAAAATAGCACCTTAATTTATATTAACAAATTTAAAAAATTTGATGTAAGGTGCTTTCTTTAAAAGGCAAAAATAGAGGAGACAAATATACAAAGTGGACAAAAAAATAAATTTGTGGTGAACAAAAAAAGTGGGTAATCAAATAAATGAGCTCTAGGGAAATCTAATGGCAAAATGAGATCTTAATAACACTATTAGCACTCTTGATTGTTTTTAACAATTGTGATATAAGAAAACTAGGGTTGTTATGTATACTAGAATAAAGGCTAAAATTAAAGGAGAAAATATGATAAGGGACTAAATTAAATAATGGTAAAGAAAGTTAAATTGGGAGATTAGTCACTATGATATAAGTATTGATTTGGGATAAATCTGATTTTTTATATATAATAATTTCTGAGCAATTTAATTGTACAATAGTACAAATAAAAAAGTCAAAATAACAAATGTGGTATTGGTAGTACAGCAAAAGTATAGTTTTGTGGCCCTATGACCATATAATGTAATTGAAATATACACTAATTGCACTCCACCAGTATAGTCACTAAAGATATGAAAATAGTAACCCAGGATAACCCTGCGTTTATTAACCAGTATAACCCTTGAGTGTTTAAGAACCTCAGATAACCCTGAGTGTTAGTAACCAGGATACCCCAAGTGTTAGTTAAACCAGGAAAGCCCCTAGTGTTAGTAACCCAGATAACCCCGCGTGGATAGTAACCCAGGATAACCCCGATGTATAAACCCAGGATAACCCCGAGTGTTCGTGAACCCAGGATTAACCCTGAGTGTTAGTAACCAGGTAACCCCGAGTGTTGTAACCCAGGGTAACCCCGAGTGTTTGTAACCCAGGATAACCCATGATGTTTATAACCCAGGATAACCCGAGTGTTAGTAACCCAGGGATAACCCCGAGTGTTAGTAACCCAGTAATAACCCCGAGTGTTTCGTAACCCAGGATAACCCCAATGTTCGTAAACCCAGGGATAACCCGAGTGATTAGTCAACCCAGGATAAACACCCGAGTGTTTTAGTACCCAGTATAACCCGATTGTTAGTAACCAGGATAACCCCGAGTGTTAGTAACCCCATGATAACCCTGATGTTTAGTAAACCCAGGATAACCCTGAGTGTTAGTAACCCAGGAACCCTAGTTGGCAATCCCAGGATCACCCAAGTTTTAGTAACCAGGAATAACCCTGAGTGTTAGAAACCAGGAGAGAGCCCCGAGTGTTAGTAACCCAGGAAGACCCAGAGAGTTAGTAAACCAGGATAACCCGAGTTTTAGTAACCTCAGATAACTCATTGTCAAAAGAGAGGCATATATATAGGCGTTTCAAAAGAGGGGATAAGCAGTTAGAAAATCAGTACTATTCAATGAAAGAGAGAGAAATGAAGAAAGGAATAAGAAAACAAAAGGAGATTTATGAGGCTAAGGTGTCGCAAGGTGATTCAAGACTATCCGAAACAGAGTTTTCTTTTCAGTAAGACAGAAGAAAGATTAGGGACAAGCATGGCTCACTTAAGAGTAACTCTGGTCAGATCACTGACAGTGATAAGGATATGTGTGAAATTCTAAATACAGTGGTCCCTCGTTTTTCGTAATTAATCCGTTCCTGGAGTCGTTACTATAAAGGAAATTTACGATTTACAAATCAATTTTCCCCATAAGAAATAATGTAAATACAATTAATCCATTCCTGACACCCAGAAGTATTAAAACAAAAAAAATTTTACATGATATATACATGAAGTACATAAACAATACAATGGAAATTATAAATGAAACATTAACCCTTTCAGGGTCCAAGGCCCAAATCTGGAGTCACGCACCAGTGTCCAAGATATTTCAAAAAAAAAATTTGTTATTTTTTCTTATGAAATCGTAGAGAATCTTTTTGTGAAGGTAATAAAACAAAAAGTACGAAAATTGGTGGAAAATTGACGAAATTATGCTCTCGCGAATTTTGATGTGTCAGCGATATTTACGAATCGGCGATTTTGCCGACTTTGACTCCCATTTTAGGCCAATTACATTATTCCAATCAACCAAATTATTAGCTATTTCACTAGTATTACTTCTATTCTATGATTGGCACAAGAAAATCGCCAAGTCAACTGTTTCAAACTACAAAATAAAGTGATCGGAAATTGTTAATTTGGCCAATTTAACACAAAGTTCAAAATATTCCCAATTTCAAAATAGGGTCCAGAATGAACAATGTAGGCATTCCTGGCACTAAAATAAAATTTCCTCTGTTCATTAGTTATGTTTTGAGGCTTTACAAATAAATTCCTTTTTGATTTTTATTCACATAATGAATTTTTATTCACACCAAAAATAGAAGATTTACTGTTATGAAAATACTGTAATAATTTTTATAAATATCATAAACCATATTTGTGAATTTTATATTAGACCCACGGGCTGAGTGTATTAGACTGTGAGGTCGTTTGTTTACTCTTGAATATCGGCAAAAATTTAACATTTCCGCTACTTTGAGCTCAGTTTCAAGCCATTTCCACTGCTAAAACCAATCAAAATCATTCTATTTCTGTAATATGTTTCCATTCTATCAAATGAGACCAAGAAATCGCAAATACAACTATAAAAAACATACGAAAAGACACTGCAAAGTTGCTGTTTTAATCGAAAAATCATGATTTCATTTTTTTTCTCTCATTATGCACAGTGTGCTGCAGGATCTGTTTTATGTGGTGCACACATACCACATAGATGTATTCTCTCATATCTAGGCCCAAATGTACCACTCACAGTTTATCAGAGTGAGCTGAGCTCATGGCGTAGATCTACGGTTTGGACCCTGAACGTAAAGCCGTAGATCTATGGGACGGACCCTGAAAGGGTTAACAGCAAAACACTTACCTTTATTGAAGATTCTTCTTAGTGTATGGGAGACTGCCGGAAGACAGAGAGGGGATTGTTTATAGTTTGGAAGGGGAATCCCCTTCCAGCAACATCTCAGGTACCAATTGCTTTTCTGGGGTTTCTTGTTTTTCTCTGTTTTTTAATGCCACTAGGACCACCTTGAGAGTCAATGGAGTCCTGTCTCGCAAAATAAATGTGGAAAGAGAGCTCTGTTTCTGGTATCTCTTTAACACTTCCCTAAAATGGCCCAAGACTTTGTCAATGTACATGTTGCCAATATGGCTTGCGACAACCTTGTTAGGGTGATGTTTCTCCATAAAGCTTTCCATCTTACCCCACATAGTAAAAATCTCTTTAATTTCTGAAGAAGGCACCTTCTTCCATCTCTCTTCCTCCTCCTCTGCAGCAAGATTCTGAGCTGTGATGTGTTGCTCTTCCTGCTGAAGCTCTTGCAGCTCCTCAGTAGTGAGCTCTTCATTGTGGTCTTCCACCAATTCTTCCACATCCCCCAAACTCACATCCAACCCCATGGAACTCCCCATTGCCCAATTGATTTTACAACAGACATAGGCTCATCAGGGTCAGTCCCAAACCCTTCAAAATTCCTCTTGTCAACACAATCTTGCCACAATTTTCTCCAAGTCTCTCAAACCAACCTTTGCTGGCCTTAAATTCACTCAAATCAGCACTAGCTGCTGGCATTTTTTCTAATTAAATTGTCATGCAACTTACTAGCCTTTTCACATATGATCGCTTGAGAGATGCTATCTCCTGCTATCTGTTTTTCATTTATCCATACCAATAACAGTCTCTCAACATCTTCTATCACTTGCGATCTCAGTTTCGAAAACATAGTTGCACCTTTGGCAAGAACAGCTTCCTTGATTGCCGTTTTCTTGGCCACAATAGTAGTGATGGTTGATTTGGGTTTTGTGTACAGCCTGGCCCCAGCTCATAGACATGCATTCCACTTTCATACTTAGCAATGATCTCTTTCTTCATATCCATAATAATTCTCACCCTTTTTGCTGTAGGGTTGGCACTAGAAGCTTTCTTGGGGCCCATGGTGACTTATTTTGCAGGTGCAATCACTAAAAAGGCTGTGATAATATGAAATGTTCCGATTGTATGCTTGGAAGCGACCACAGTGGCTGGCTGGTTTTGTAAACACTGGCCAGAAGTGGACGCGTCTCAGACGGAATGAAAAGTGTTGGCCGAGTTTTTTAGTGCTAATCGAGGCAAAATTTTTGCGATAAAATGTATCGCTAGTCAGATTTATCATTAATCGGTGCCATCGCTGGTCGAGGGTCCACTGTAATCGAAGTCATAAGAGTATCTCCTGCTAATTGTTTCTCATTTATCCACACCAATAATAACTTCTCAACCTCTTCGAGTACTGGTTTATCTCATTTTTGTCAGCATAGTTACCCCCTTTGCAACAACAGCGTCCTTGATTTCCTTTTTCTTGGCCACTTTGGAACATAAGGTTGTGTAGGGTTTCTTATACATCCTGGCCAGTTCGGCCACACTTGTACCACTTTCATATTGTTCAGTGATAGTTTTCTTAAATTCAATCGTATTTCTCACCTTCTTTACCACAGGCTTTGGCACTAGGAGCTTTCTTTGGAGCCGTTGTAGCTTATTTAGTGCTTGCAAGCACTAAAATAAATGGAATATTATGAAATATTTCACTGGAGCACGTGAGGGAACCTTCGCTCACTGGTAAACAATGCCAGACTGGCTGCCGCCACTGCTCACGCCATGGGTACATGTCCAGGAAGAATTACGACTCGCTGGTCAACTTATGAAAAGCGAGTCCATGTTTATACAAAAATACCGCTATGATTGGCGAATTTACGATTGCCAGGAACTACCAAAAGCGAGGGACCACTGTACCTATTTTCCTCTCAGTTTCCACCCAGGAAAATACTAGCGATATTCCTGAAATAATAGATTATGTAGAACAGGATGATGATACACTATATACGATTGCGGTAACTAGTGACATGGTCCTCAGACAAATAGAGAGACTAAAATGTAACAAATCCCCAGGTCCTGATGAACTGTTTGCAAGGGTGCTAAAGGAATGTAAAGAGGAACTTAGCATAACTTTGGCTAATCTTTTTAACTATAACTACAAACGGGCATGTGCCTGAAAGGGGAAAATGGCGAATGAAAATACCTTTTTTCATGGAGTTACGGGTCCTTGGCTTTGAACTATAGCCCAAATAACCCTTTACCTCCATATGGGAAAATTTAGGGAATCAATAATTCCCAAAAGCAATTCGAGCCACTTTACGGGCACAGATTGATTAATGATCTCAACGCTTTTTTAAAAAGGGGAAACCCCTGTCTTACAAATTTTACTAACTTTTTTCACTAAGGTGTTTTCAGGAATTTTTATTGGCAATGAACAATATTTGGGGAATGGACTTTAGTAAGGCTTTCGTAGAGTTTCCCCCACCAGAGGCTATTGAGGAAAATTAAGGCAACGGAAAAGGGGGAGAAATTTTTTTCCCGGGGAGAGGATGGGGGTGACAAATAGACAGCAGAGAGTTTGCATAAATGGGAAAATCAGAATGGGGAACGTCACAAGCGGTGTTCCCCAGGGGCATGTTGGGGCCCGTTTTTTGTTCACAATTTTCAAAAAAACATAGATGAGGGGAAAAAATAGTGACGTAAGCAAATTTTCTGATGAACCCAAAAATAAAAGGCCGTCCAATTCATTCTAATGAGAAATTTAAAACACTCCAGGATGTTTGAATAGACTGATGCAAAGGTCGCAGAAGTGGCAGATGCAGTTTAATACGTGGACCCCGCTTAACGACACCTCCCAAAGCACCAATTTGTAAATGATTTATACTAAACCCTGCGAACAGAAACCAATCAAAGAAGCTGTTGTTTTTGAAAGGTGCAAGTATGTTTTCAAAACAGAGATTGCAAATAATTTAAAAGGTGGGGAACATTTTTGGGTAAATAAACAAAAACCCAAATTTTAAAGGGGATGTGTTTCTCAGTCAATAATAGTGAAAAGGCAAGGCAGTTGTAGGGTGTTTCATTAAAAAAAATGCTCCAAAATGGGTGATATATGAATATAAGGCCAGCAAAGGTGGTTTGAAAAGATTTAAAAATCATAGTGGAAAAAACAGTGTGAAAGGCATGGGAGGGTGCCTTACACAAAAAAAATGGCTGAAAAAAAAGTGGGACTATAAAAGTAATTTAGACTGAAAACTTTAAAACCTGAAAAAGGGTTTAAGTGTGAAACAGGCCTTTTTGGGAAAAAAATGCCCAAAAGACCTAATTTAACATTAAAAAGGTATAAAACCCACAGGTTGTTAGGTAAGACACATATGCAACAGTTAGGGATCTTTGTTTTGAAACGTTTCGCCCAACAGTAGGCTTCTTCGTCGAGTACAAAAGTTGATAGAAGCAAAGATATTGAAAATGATGTAAACATCCATCACCCTTAAAGTTTTTAGGGGGTCAGTCCCCCATCTGGAAGGGGCATTGTTTCCATGGTAAAAACAATAGG
>NC_069475.1:16968095-16992679 GCF_026875155.1 Cherax quadricarinatus
TTTTTTACAGTGAAACATATAAGTGAAAGTTTTTAAATAAGGCTAAAGAGGTCTTTTGGCATTTAGGATTTGGAAAAGGCTAGAAGGGGGGTTTTGGGGGGGCAATGTGAGAGTTCAGGTGTTGGTGTAGGAGGTAGGTTCTAAAGCAGTGAAAATTTTTTACGGGGATATGAGGCTAAAGTTAGGTATGTAAAAAAGGGGGGGGAAAATTTATTTCCCAAAAAAAGTAGGCCTTAACAAGGATGTTGATGTCACCGGGGGTTTTTTAAATATATTTTAGATGGGGTTTGTAAGAGAAGTAAATGCGAGGGCTTGGCAAGAGGGTGGATTAAAAGATAAAGAATCACCCCAAAAAAGGGGGAGTTGTCACAGTGTCTTTGCTGATGACACTGTGCTCTTGGAGTTTTAAAGAAAATTTGCAGAGTTTGGTGGATAAATTTTTGGAGGGTGTGAAAAAGAAAAAAATTAAAAAGGTGAATACAGGAAAGAGTAAGGTTATGATGATAACAAAAAGATTAGGTGATAAAGATTGAATAACAGATTGGGGGGAGAGGTATGGAGGAGGTAAAGATTCAAAATTTTTGGGAGTGGACGTGTCAGCGGATGGGTCTATGAAAGATGGGGGGGGGGGGGGGGTGAATCAAGAATTGATGAGGGAAAAAGATGAGTGGTGCACTTAGGAGTCTTGGAAACAAGAACTTTGTCCTTGGAGGAAAAGAGGGGAATGTATGAGAGTATAGTTTTCCAAAACGCCTTTATGGGGGGAAAGCAGGGTGATGAATTTTTGCAGTGAGGAGAAGGCTGGAGGCAGTGAGATGTCATTCGAGGGCAAGTGTGGGTGAATATAACAGAAATTCGTGTTTGGAATTAGGAGGAGGTGCGGGAAACCAAAACTTTTTGTCCATAGGGGCTAGGAAGGGTTGTTGAGGGGTTCGGACTGTAGAGGAAGGGAGCAAAACAAAATGACTTCAAGAGTGATCAGTCTGTAGTGGAAGGAAGGGGGAGGGGTTGGCCTGGGAAAATGGTTGGGAGAGGGGGTAAAGGGGGTTTTTGTGGCGGGGGGCTTGGATTTCCCCATCAGGTATGTGTGAACGTGTTTGATAGAAGTGAATGGAGACAAATGGCTTTTAAAACTTGATGTTCTGTTGGAGTGTGAGCAAAGTAAATTTATAAAGGGGGTTTCGGGGAAAACCGCGGCCGGACTTGAGTCCTGGGGGGGAAGTACAGTCCCCTGCACTCTGAAGGGGGGGTTTAATGTTGCATTTTTAAAAACTGAGTGTAAAGCACCCTTCGGGCAAGACAGGAGGAGTGAATGAGGGTGAGTAGAAAGTAAGTAAGTTTATTCGAAAACACAAAACATTTACATAATTATATACAAGCACTATGTGTAGGAACCTAGGAAAACCCCAAAAAAAGTCAGACAAGTGCTTATTTCCTTTGGGGGGCCTTTTACCTTTTATTTAAATAAAGGTTAAAATTTTTTATTATTATTCTACAATGAAGATAACACTATTATCATACTAAAAAGACTATCGCAACCCCAAGGTCATTAAGACTATCTACAATCGAGGGTCATTACTGGGAAATAGGAAAAATTTTTCACGTATGTTAGCTAAAAAATAGAAAACTTCCCCCCCCTTTTCTGTAGCTACTTTCATCAGACACTTTTTGGCACTCTTCTTGACGGTTCATGCTATGACGTTTAATGTGCAGGCAGTCTGTTCCTTCCTTTATTGCTGTACAAAAAAAGGTGTTTGAAGCCTGGCCACCGCTGGGGGTACTACAAAGTTGTCTCCCTCCCCCTATTACTATGATTGCTGGGGTTCCCCAAAACCTTGAAAAATTGACAGCAAGATTTTCTGGACTTTTTTTTTGACAATTTTAAAAAATGTTTAGTTCAGTTTTTATCTTCTTCAACATTCAAGCATATCCAACTGCTGTAATTCACCCTGGCCTCATTTTTCCTTTTGACCAGCCCCAGGATAATCTTAGATTTTGTTCTGGGTGATTTGCAGCTATCTTTCAGTTTTTTGTCAAGGCAGAGTACCAAGAAGAGCAAGCGAAATCCTTGGCATTGTATAAGGGGCTAGACATAGGGTCCGCGAGCCTCAGTGGGTGACACGTGATTGTCTATACGGGAACTTCAGTCTGGCATTCGCTTCTTTACTAACTGTTCCCTATCAATTCTCCTGACATGCTGGGTCAAAGGGGATTCCCAAATTTTTAGATGAAACCAAAGTGATGGGCCCCCCATTACATGAACTAAAATTATTTACCCTTCTCATTTTTATGTTTCGGCCAAAGGAATGGCACATTTTTTCCCTGGTTAATGATGTTTTTTGTTCTAACCTTTTGCTGGGGAAAGTTTTTTTTTTGGGCCCCCCTCCCTTGGTGGGAATCGGCCAGTGTAAAAAAAAAAAAAAATGTATGTACTTCTTTTCTCATTGTTTTTTCAAAGAAAAACTTTTTTTAAATTTGAAAAAAAAAATTATTTTAATATTTTTTGGGTGTCTGGAATGGTTTAATTTACTTCCATTATTTTTAGTGGGAAAATGGTTTTACTTTCCGCAATTTCGACTTTCAGCAGATCTCTGGAACGGATTAATCAAAAAACTCGGGGGTCCACTGTATTTAATTGTTTATACCTAAATTAGCTCTCATGAGTACACAAACTGATCTTTTTTTAAAATTTATAAGATATTTGTTACTTTTATTATTATAATCAAAAAGAAGCGCAAAGCCAAAGGGGCATACAGCGCTGCAGGGCAGGAAGGAAGCGGGGGACAGGTGGAAAAAAGGGGGTAAATGAGAAATGGGTTACGGATAACAGCGAGCAGGGGTGGTAAAAGGGTAAAAGGGCAGCAAGAACTGAGCTAAAGGGGGCTGAGGGGAGTGAGTAAGGTATATCATCAGATTTTGGGGAGAAATCAGGTTGTCAAAAAAGTCAATGAGAGAGTCAGCTTTAAAAGGAGGGTCCACCACCAGAAGGGAAAGGTAAAGAGCGAGTGTAGAACAAAGACGGCTTTGGGAGGAAATTCCCGCGGCCGTTGATAGAGAGGGGTTTTTAACAGAATGGGGCCAATTTTACTGGAACTTGATACAGCTCACAGAGAGGTACAGGTTCCTCCATAGATACCCCTGAAAAATAAGACGAGTGGGCAAGGGGAAGTGGGAGAGAGTGGTCTCCCAACCAAGGCCTGAGACAAGAAGACGACCAGTAACCTATGCTCGGGTTTTTAAAAGAACGAAGTTTGTTACCAAACAGAGTTGACCAAAGTTGTTGCCAAAGGCGTGAATGTGGGTAGCTATTGCAGGGAAAATAGCCCAAAAAAATTTGAAAAAAGGAGGAGAGGGGAATTTGGGTTTTTTTTTGGGGAAAAAAAAAAATTTTTGTTGGATTGGGTGAAAATTGGAGGAGAAAAGGGGGGAAGTATAAATTTTGTAAGTTGGGGTAAGGGGTTAATAAAAATTAAACTTTGTCAAAAAGTGGAGGGCTACAATTGGATTCGGAAAAAGGTGAGGGTGTCCAAATCGTATAAGCCTTAAGACTTTAAAATCTGGTTTAACACCCATGAAAGGGAAGGGAAGTGATAAGAAAAAGGGCGGGGAAGCACCTGGAGGGTTTAGCCGGGAAAAAGGGGTGAGAAAAAAAAGTAAACTGGGAATTTTCCCCCGGGGGTGGGGAAAATAAGTTTAAAGGGGATAAAATTTTGGGGAATGAAGAAAAAAGAGGAAGAGGGGAAAGGAAAACCGACAAAAAGGGGGGGAAAGAAAAAGAACTTAAACGGACCTTCTTTAAAAGGGAAAAGTAAAAGTAATACATAAAAAGGTGGGTAAAGGGGAAGACAAAGGGAAAATTGTTGGCAAAAAGGGCCCAAAAAAGGGGGGAAGAGCAAAAAGCCCAAGGCACAAAACGTAATCCTTGGTGAAAAAGGATAGGGTTAAGGCAAGAGAAGCAGAGGAGAGGCCCCGGAATAAATTGGTCACCATAAACAGTTTTTATAAAACAGGGCTGAATGTAGGCGAAAACAGGTCGACGACACTCCCCCCGGAAAGATGAGCAAGGGTTTTTTAAAAAGGGTTTAGCCGGCGTGACAAGTTTTCCCTTCAAAGGTAATGTGAGGGTTTTTCCGGAAACCTAAGGTCAAAAAAAAAGGCCCAAAACCTGACGTATCACGTTCGGGGATACGGGAGCCTAAAAATACAAAGGATGATCGGGATGACAAGGTCTAGTGAAAGTAATTTGGGCGGTTTTTTGGGACTTGAAAATTTTAAATCCATGCGTGGGGGCCAAAGGAAAAACGGCGAAACCCCAAGGGGAGAAAAGCAATGAGATGACGTCAGCCCTGCACAATTATTATTATTTAATAAAAAAGAAGCGCTAAGCCACAAGGGCTAAACCTGCAGGGCGGAAAGGGGCGAGGGGGACAGTGGGAAAAGAGGTGAATGATAATAGGTTAGGATAACACGGGGCAGTGGGTGGTGAAAGGGTAAAGGGGAGCAAGAGACGAGCTACAAAGGGCTGAGGGGATGCGTAAGGTATCATCAGAGTTTGTGATAAATCAGTCGTTGTCAAAAATCAAGAGAGAGTCAGGGTTTTAAAAAGGGGCCATAGCAAGAAGGGAAGGTTTTAAAAAGGAGAGAAAAACGAAGTAGGTTGAGGAAAATTCTCTTCTGTTTATAGGGAGGGATCTAACGAAAGTGGCTAATCGATACTGGAACTTGACATGCCAAACCCCAGTACAGGGGTCCCCCTCCATGAGAACCCCTGAGTAAGACAGTGTGGCCAATGCAAAGACGGGAAGAGGGGCTCCCAACCACGCACGATGACAAGAAAACGGGGCCCTAACCTAGCTCGGTTTAATAGAACGAAGTTTGTTACCAAGCAGAGTTTACAAACTTGTTCAAAAGGGCATAAGGTGGTGCTATTGCAGCAAAAAACCAGAAATGGGAAAACCTTATAGGAAATTCGGGTCATCTACTGCTGACCACGCGCAGTGTCTCCTGTTCATTGCCCTGTAGTCACATGACCGGGGCCCCAAAAAAAATAAAATCTTTTTTGCTTCGTAGAGTATGGCGTAGCCAAAATTGGTACGGAGAACTAGGGGGGGAATGTATCAAATTTTTTTTTATAGCCTGTAGAGCATAAGGGAGTCTGAGACTACCACAATTGATGACACAGGCATAGATGCGATCAAAAGTGGCAAAAATGGCATAAATTGAGCAGTAAAAAGTTAGCCGCAGATAGGGAAAAGCCCACGCACACACGCCGGAAAAATGCTCAAACCCACGCCGTCTGAAGACTTTGAGCCATCTGTGTACACACGGTGGTGAGAATGGATGGAAGTGATCAAGAAAAAGAGAGCGGGAAGGGACCTTAGGGAGTTGAGCTTTCAGCAATGGGTGAGAAAGAACAGACTCAACAGCTGGGAAATTCCCCGGGGGGTAGAGAAAAGTGAGATGCTATATGAACACATAAAGGTGGAACTGAAGGGAAGACAAGAGTGAAAATAGGGGAAGAGAAAAAGGGGGTGGAGCAAACAGGGGCGGCGAATGAATAAAAAAGTCACTAAAATCTGACCATTTTATAAATGAAGGATTGTGGAGATCGTGAGAGTGTACATAGTACGAAGGGAATGGGCACAGTGATCAACAAGGGGTGGAACATTCGCTTCTGCAAAGGCTCTCAAAAGGGGAAAAGCGAAAAGCACGAAGGCACAAATGTTATCCTTGGGGATGGATAGGGTTTAAAGGGTAGGAGAGTAGCAGGAAGGCCCCGGAATAAAAATTGGGCACCATAATCGAGATTTGTAAAAAAAGGGCAGAATGTAGGCGAAGCAGAGTTTGACGATCAGCTTTCCCCCGGGAAAAATTACAAGGGTTTTTAAAAAGGTTTAGCCGGTGTGACAAGTTGCCTTCAGAGAGGAATGTGAGTTTTTTGGAAACCTACGGTCAAAGGAAGGGCCCCAGAAACCTGACTGTTCACATTCGGGGATACGGGAGCCCTAGGTACAAAAAGGGTGATCGAGATGACAAGCGTTAGTGAAAAGTAAATTTTGGGGATTTTTTGGGACGGAAAATTTAAACCCATGCAGGTGGCCAGTGGAAACACTGTCGACCGCATGTTGGAGAAAACTGCAATGAGATGACAGCCCGCGCCCGCACAACAATGGCGAAGTCATAAAAGGTGTTTACCAAAATTTTGGGTGGAAGAACAGAGGCCAAATCATTTATAGCAAGGAGAAAAAGTGTTGTGCTTAGAACACATCCCTGAGGGACACCCTCAGCTTGGACGAAGTCCGGGGAAAGAACATTATTGACTCGAAACACGGAAATGTCTGTCAGTTAAAAAGTTCTTAAGGAAGGATGGTAGATTGCCTTGGAGGCCTAAGGAATGGGCCTGGGCCAAAATATTATACCTCCAAGTTGTGGGTAGCATATGCCTTCTCAAGGTCAAGAAATATGGCAATAACTGAGTGATTATTCGCAAAGGCATTATGAACATACGTATCCAAGCGTAGTAAGGGGTCTATGGTAGAACTACCCTTACGAAAGCCATATTGACTAGCGGAGAGACTGTTGTGTGTCTCTAAATACCACATTAAACGTCGATTTAAGAGACTTTCCATCACTTTGCAAACTGCACTAGTAAGAGTGATGGGACAATAGTGGGAGGCATCATGTCCTGGAGTACCCGGTTTGTGGAAAGGGAGAACAATGGCAGATTTCCACAGCTGGGGAAGAAACCTCCTGTGCCCAAATAAGATTGAAGAGGTGTAAGAGGACTACAAGGGCTGACCGATGTAAATGTTGTAACATACGAATATGAATGTCGTCAGGCCCAGCTGCCGATGATCGGCAAGCTGAGAGTGTTGCCTCTAGTTCTTGAAGTGTAAAAGGCACATTATACGTTCTTCTCTGACAGAAGAAAAGTCCAAGGGTACTAACTCTATGGCAGACTTTGAGGAAAGAAACGAGGGGCATAGATGGAGCCCCCGGGAAATACGGACCAGATGTGTGCCAAGTTCAATGGCAATGTCGAGAACGTTTGTTACATCAACACTAGTGACCCGTAGAACAGCAGCCGGGTCAGGAGAGTATTTACCACTCAATTCCTCACTTTTTTCCAGACTGCACTCATAAAAGAAGCAGAGGTGATGGTGGAAACATAGTCTCACCAACAAGTGCATTTAGCTTCACGGATGACACGGCGAGTGATCGCACGCTTCTGCTTAAAATCAAGAAGCCCTCTCATGGTTCTCTTGTACTGGTACCTGCCCCATGCAGCACATTTCAAACGTACTGCACGAGCACAAGCGGAGACCACCAAGGCACGCACTTCGGGAGAATGCCTGCCTGGGGTTTTTGGGGTATAGAATGAGAAGCTGCGGTATAAACTGACGTCGAGAAGAGGTGTAGGAGCTCATCAATGGAGGATGAAGAAGGAACCTCACTAAAAGCAGTGAGATGGCGAGTAAAGATCCCAATTTGCCTGTTAAAATTTGCCAGCGAGGGCTACGGAAAGGTGGTGAATACGAAGGAGAAGTATTAATGATTGGAAAATGTTTGCTGTCATGTAAGTCCTTTTGAACAGACCGGGGTGAAATCTAGTGCAGTGGAGGAAGAGCAGACTGATAGATTGATGCAAGAGAGAGTAGGAGTACGGGGATCAAAATGGGTGGGAGAACCCGTATTTAAAAGATGGAGGGGGTGAGACGCGGGGAAAAGCCTCCAACTGAATGCCACGTGAGTCACAATGAGATCCCCCCAGAGGAAATAATGTGCGTTAAAATCACCAAGAAAACAGAAGTGGTGGGGGTAAGGATGAAACAAGAAAGGTAAAGTCTGGGATAGAAAATGCTCAAGAAGGAGAGAGATATAAAGAACATATTGTAAACCACTTATTTTAAGTGGATACGGGCTGCAGTGTAATGCAGCGGTATTGACAAATAGATGACAGTACGGAATATCATTGCGTAGAAGAAAGGGCACTTTCATTAAAGGTCCCATCTGAAAAGGATCCCGAAGAATACAATAAATTATAGCCTGAGATAGGTTGGAAAAAGCTGAGTGTAATTTTGGTCCTTGTAAGCAAGCACCAACAGGGGGAAAAACCCGGAAAGCACCCTCTGAAGCTCAACCCAATTACCCCTGAGGCCGCGGATATTCCACTGTAAATAGGCCATGATTGGCGATGAAAAAAATACCAGGAATCCGTAGGGAAAGGGACCTATGGACCAGAGGGGTTAGAAAAGTCAACGTGTGGTGGCAAATTTGGAAGACGTTCAAGCAGCGAAGGAATGGAGCGCTGCGAAGAATGGGGTTGTGAAGATGGAGGAGAGGGAAGAGAAGGAACAGGAAGTGAATCATGTCCATTAAAGGGTTTAAGCCCCTCTGCAATATATTCTGAAATGGCTTCAAGTGTTTCTGAATTCAAAGATGTATGTGAGCCCAAATATTGGGAGACAGAAGGAGGAGGGTGAGTAAAGATTGGGACAGAATGGACCGTCCCAAAAGTAGAGGGGGAGGTAAGAGTGTAAGGGATTGGAGATGAAGTGTGGGGGGAGACAGAAAGGCGAAACCTTGGAGGTTGGCAGAAGAGGGAGAAACTTGGGAGGGACGGGGTGGAAGGCATAGTACGAGGAGGGGGTGAATCTTTCACACTTGTAATAGAGCTAGAGAGAGGGGAAGAACTAGGTACAGAGGCTGAAAAGGTAAAGTGTGGAGGTGGAAGAAGGGAAGGAAGGGGCAAAGAAGATTTGAGCAATGTGTATTTTTGGACTTCTGAGAAGTAGAGGGGCGATGGTATTAGGTGTCGTACGAGGTCTTGTCGATGCTGGGGCTTGTGAGGAAGGACGCAAAGATGTGAGAACAGACTGAGTTGTAGTCAGGACGTCAGAACCAAGGACAGCAAAAGGATTAGATGCCGGAATGGCTATGGGAGGGGTAACAACACAGGAGGCTGCAGAAGATGGGACCCCAGAAGTCGGGGGATGTTTTGAAACACAAGAATAAGAAACACGGGTAGTCTCCCCTTGGGGGCGGAGATGAGTAACTGCCATAGCATAAGGGAGACCTTCTGCCTCTTTGAGGCAATGGATTTCACGTTCATTTAAGTAGACCTGGCAACGGCGGGAGTACGAAGGGTGAGCTTCATTACAATTAAGGCAAGATGGAGGTTGACTGCAAGATGTATTAGAATGGTCGTCGGCACCACATTATTATTATTATAATCAAAATGAAGCGCTAAGCCACAAGGGCTATACAGCGCTGCAGGGCAGGAAGGAAGCGAGGGCATCAGGTGGCAAAAGGGAGATGGATGAGTAATAGGTTACAGATAACAGTGGGGTAGTGGATGGTGAAAGGGTAAAGGGCAGCAAGAGACTGAACTAGAAAGGGCTGAGGGGAGTGCGAGAAGTATCATCAGAGTTTGTGGAGTAAAACAGTCGTTGTCAAGAAGTCAATGAGAGAGTCAGGATTAAAGGAGGGTCCATCAGCGAGAAGGGAAGGTAAAGAGAGAGTAATAGAATGAAGATGACGTTGGAGGTAAATTCTGCGTGCTCGTTGATAGAGAGGGCAGTCTAACAGAATGTGGCTATTCGATACTGGAACTTGACACTGCTCTCAGAGAGGAACAGGGTGTCTCTCCATGAGATACCCATGAGTAAGACGAGTGTGGCCAATGTGAAGGCGGGAGAGAGTGGTCTCCCAACCTCGGCACTGATGACAAGAAGACGGCTAGTAACCTATGCTTGGTTTAATAGAATGAAGTTTGTTACCAAGCAGAGTTGACCAACGTTGTTGCCAATGGGTGCGAAGGTGGGTAGCTATTGCAGCAAAATAGTCCAGAAATGGAACACCTCGATAGGAAATTGGTAGGTCATGTACTGCTGACCGCGCAGCAGTGTCTGCTTGGTCATTGCCCTGTACGTCGACATGACCAGGGACCCAACAAAAAACAATATGTTTGGTAGAGATACGGCGTAGCCAAAGTTGGATATGGAGAACTAGGGTATGAGATGTATCAAATTTTCGTATAGCTTGTAGAGCATTAAGAGAGTCTGAGACTACTGCAAATGATGACACAGGCATAGATGCGATACGAATAAGTGCTGCAAGAATGGTATACAGTTCAGCAGTAAAAATGCTAACCGAAGATAGTAAATGCCCCTGAACGACGCTGTCCGGAAACACTGCTGCGAATCTGACGCCGTCTGAAGACTTAGAGCCATCTGTGTACACAGCAGTGGCATGAGAATGGGAGTGGAAGTGATCAAGAAAAAGAGAGCGGGAAGCCACCATAGGCAGTTGAGCTTTCGAGCAAGGGAGAGAGAAAGAACAGACCCGAAGAGCTGGAAGTTCCCAGGGGGGTAGGGAAAAGTGAGATGCTACATGAACATATAAAGGTGGCAACTGAAGAGAAGACAAGAGTGAATGTAGGCGAAGAGAAAAGGGACGGAGCAAACAGGGGCGGCAAACGAATAAAGAATGTCTACTAATATCGGTGACCATTCTATAAATGGAAGGATTGTGTAGATCGTGAGAGCGTACATAGTAGCGAAGGCAATGGGCATCACGGTGATCAGACAAGGATGGAACATTCGCTTCTGTATAGAGGCTCTCAACAGGGGAAGAGCGAAAAGCACCAAGGCACAAACGTAATCCTTGGTGATGGATAGAGTTAAGGCTAGAGAGAGTAGGAAGAGAGGCCGCGGAATAAATCTGGTCACCATAATCGAGTTTTGATAAAACGAGGGCAGAATGTAGGCGAAGCAGAGTTCGACGATCAGCTCCCCAGGAAAAATGAGCAAGGGTTTTAAGAAGGTTTAGCCGGCTGTGACAAGTTGCCTTCAGAGAGGTAATGTGAGGTTTCCAGGATAACCGACGGTCAAAGAGAAGGCCTAGAAACCTGACTGTATCACGTTCGGGGATATGGGAGCCATGGAGATACAAAGGATGATCGGAGATAACAGAGCGTCTAGTGAAAGTAATTTGGTGAGTTTTGGTACTTGAAAATTTAAACCCATGCGTGGTGGCCCAAGTGGAAACACGGTCGACCGCATACTGGAGAGAAACTGCAATAAGATGACGTCAGCGCTGCACAAGCAATAGCGAAGTCATCAACATAGAGGATAAACCAAATATTGGGTGGAGGAACAGAGGCCAAATCATTTATAGCAAGGAAAAAAAAGTGTTGTGCTTAGAAACACATCCCTGAGGGACACTTCAGCTTGGCGAAGTCCGGGGAAAGAACATTATTGACTCGAACGCGGAAATGCCCTGTCAGTTAAAAAGGTCTTAAGGAAGGTGGTAGTTTGCCTCGGAGGCCTAAGGAATGAGTCTGGGCCAAAATATTATCCCTCCAAGTTCTGTCATTGCCTTCTCAAGGTCAAAAAATATGGCAATAACTGAGTGATTATTCGCAAAGGCATTTTGAATATATGTATCCAAGCGTTTGTAAGGGGTCTAAAGGTAGAACGAATCTTACGAAAGCCATATTGACTAGCGGAGAGACTGTTGTGTGTCTCTAAATACCACATTAAATGTCGATTTACGAGACGTTCCATCACTTTGCAAACTGCACTAGTAAGAGCGATGGGGGATAGTGGGGGGCATCATGTCCTGGGTACCCGGTTTGCATTAAGGAGAACAATGGCAGATTTCCACAGCTGGGGAAGAACTCCTTTTTGCCCAATAAGATTGAAGAGGTGTAAGAGGATACAAGGGCTGAAACCCATGTAAATGTTGTAACATACGAATATGAATGTCGTCAGGCCCAGCTGCCGATGATCGGCAAGCTGAGAGCATTGCCTCCAGTTCTTGAAGTGTAAAAGGCACATTATACTGTTTTCTCTGAGAGAAGAAAAGTCCAAGGGTGCTAAAATATCTGGGAGACTTGAGGAAAGGGAAAGAGTGCATAGATGGAGCCCTGGAAATACGGACCAGATGTGTGCCAAGTTCAAAGGCAACGTCGTGAGGGTTTGCTACATCAACACGAGCGACCCGAAGAACAGGAGCCGGATCAGGAGAGTATTTACCACTAAATTTCCTCACTTTTTTCCAGACTGCACTCATAGAAGAAGCAGAGGTGATGGTGGAAACATAGTCTCACCAACAAGTGCGTTTAGCTTCCACGGATGACATGGCGAGGGGATCGCACGCTTCTGCTTAAAAACAAGAAGTCGCTCAGTGGTTCTCTTGTACCAGTACCTGCCCCATGCAGCACATTTCAAACGTACTGCACGAGCACAAGCAGGAGACCACCAAGGCACGCACTTCTGAGAATGCCTTTCCTGAGGTTTGGGGGTTTTTAAAGAGAAGCTGCGGTAAAAAACTGACGTCGAGAAGATGTGTAGAGCTCATCAATGGAGGATGAATAAGGAAACCTCACTAAAAAGCAGTGAGGTGTGAGTAAAGATCCCCAAATTTTCCTGATCAAAAATTTCCAGCGAGGACTACGGAAAGGTGGTGAATAGGAAGGAGAAGTAAGAATGATCAGAAAATGATCACTGTCATGTAAGTCTGGTAGAACAGACCAGGTGAAGTCTAGTGCAGTGGAGGAAGAGCAGACTGATAGATCGATGCAAGAGAGAGTATGAGTATGAGGATCAAAATGGGTGGCAGTACCCGTATTTAAAACATGGAGGGGATGAGAGGCGAGAAAAGCCTCCAACTGGATGCCACGTGAGTCACAATGAGACCCCCCCCCAGAGGAAATGGTGGACATTAAAATCACCAAGTAACAGAAGTGGTGGGGGTAAGGATGAAAAAAAGAAAGGCAAAGTCTGGGATAGAAAATGCTCGAGAAGAGAGAGATGTAAAAGAACATATTGTAAACCACTTATTCAAGTGGATACGGGCTGCAGTGTAATGCAGCGAGGTATGGACAAATAGCTGACAGTACGGAATATCATTGAGTAGAAGAAGGGCACTTTCATTAAAGGTCCCTTTCTGAGAAAGGATCCAAGAATACAATAAATTATAGCCGAGATAGGTTGGAAACAGCTGAGTGAAAATTTTGGTTCTTGTAAGCAAGCACCAACAGGGGAAAACCTGGAAAGCAAAATCTGAAGCTCACCCAGATTACCCCTGAGGCCCGCGGGTATTCCCACTGTAAATAGGCCATGATTGGCGATGAAGAAAATACCAGAATCTGTAGGTAAAAGGGACCCACGGACTAGAGGGGGTTTGAAAAGTCAACGTGTGGTGGCATTGGAAGGGGCGTTCAAGTAGGAAGAGATGGAGTGTTGCGAAGATTGGGGTTGTGAAGATGGAGGAGAGGGAAGAGAAGGAACAGGATGTGATCAGTGTCCATTGAAGGTTTAGTCTCTGCAATATATTCTGAAATGGCTTCAAGTGTTTCTGAATTTAAGATGTATGGGAGGACCCCCAATTGGAGATAGAAGGAGGAGGGTGAGTAAGATTGGGACAGTAATGGACTGTACCAAAGTAGAGGGGAGGGAAGAGTGAAAGGGGACTGGAGATGAAGTGTGGGGGGGACAGAAGATGCAGAAACTGGGAGGTGGCAAAAGAGGAAAAAACTTGGGAGGGGACGGGGGTGGAAGGCTAGAATGAGGAGGGGGGCGAATCTCCACACTTGAAATAGAGCCAGGGGAGGGGGGGGGGGAAAAACTAGGTCCAGAAAAAGGGAAAGGAAAGTGTGAGGGGGAAGGGGGGAAAGGGAAGGGGCAAAGAAGATTTGAGCAATTTTGGTTTTTTTTGGATTTTGGTAAAGTGGCGATTTGGTATTGGTGTGGGCGAGGTTTTGGTCGATACTGGGGCTTGGAGGAAGGAGGGAAGATGGGGAAAAAACAGATTTGAGTTGTATTTGGGGATGTCGAGCCAAGGAAAAGAAAAAAGGATTAATGCCGGGGTGGTTTGGGGGGGGTTTAACGACAGAGGAGGCTGAAAAAGTGGGACCCCAGAAGTGGGGGATTTTTGGGAAACCGAGAATAAGAAACAGGGGGGCAGTCTCCCTTGGGGCAGAGTGAGTAACAAACCTTTGCAAAGGGAGCCCTTCTGCCCCCTTTGAGGCAATGTTTTCCCCACGTTCTTTTTAAGTAACCTGGCAATGGGGGGGAGTACGAAGGGTGATTTCCCATTACAATTAAGGCAAAATGGGGGTTTGACTGCAAGAGGTATTAGAAGGGTTTCCCCGGCACCACAGACGGGGCCCCTTTGGGCCCAAAAAGTTTCCCCCCAATTTTTCGGGGGGTGACCAAAAACGCCAGCAATTTTTAAAACTTTTTGCAGGTGGGATCCCCTTTTTAAAATTTGTAACCAGGGTTCCCGAAATTACGAGGACGGGATTTTCCCGGGCTGCCAAAATTTTAAAAACGAGCTACATTGCAAGGGTAACATCTCGCCAAAGGGCGGAAGGAAAATTTTATTTTGGGGATTGGGAAACCCTGGATTTTTCCCGCGTTCAAAAAATGTCTTTGGGTCAAATGTGGAAATTTTTTGGGACTATGGTAGGGGGCCCCAAAAAGACATTCCCCTAAAAAATTGGGAGAGAAAGATGTTTTTCAATAGGGGGTTTAAAGAGTAGTATCTATATGGGGAAAGGAAAAAAGTTTTGGGTTTGCTTTCCCGGGACTTTGACGATGCTCTTCCGTCTTTAGAGCTTTAAATGAAATATCTCTACCAAAAAGATGCAGGGGCGCTTTGCCCAAAACTATGGCAGAAGGTAGGGAGAAGAAGAAGTGGGTCTTAAATTAAAAAAATTTTGTCCCCTTGGTGGTCTGAAAAATTTAGCGTGGAGAGGGAGGCAAGATGTGTCCCGTCTTTTCCGGGGTAGAATGGGGAAAATAAAAGAAGGAGTATCTCAGGAGAATTTACGTTGGCGTTTAGGAGTAAGACCGGGGTTTTGGCTGGGGTGAAACGGGCTGGCGATTTGAAAAAAATTTCCCTACGAAGGGAGAGGCCGGGAACATTTGTCCAAAGGAGAGCGGAGTTCAGATAAATCGAAAGGGGTCATTTGAAGCTTCCCCCTCCCGGGGAAACAGGGTGGGAAAAAAGCACCACAAAGGTACAGGGGGAAACAGGAGTGTCCGAAAAGGGTCTAAAAAAAAGGGGAGGGTCAAAAATAAAGGGTGCAGTTTCAAGAAGGGGCCCCGGGGGGGGTGGGGGTTTATGGATTGGGTTTTTCCCCTGGGTTTGGTTACCCTTTGCTTTTTTTTTTTTTAAGAAAAAAAAAAAAGAAGGGAAAAAAAAAAAAATAAAAAAAAAAAAAAAAAAAACGGGGGGGTCGGGGGGGGAATTTGTTCCCAGGGGGAATGAAAGGGCCCCGAAATTCCCTTGCGCCCCAAAAGGACCTCACACAGTAGTAGGGCCCGATGCAGCATGGAAAACCCCCCCAATACCCTACCCTTCATGCCAGTTAACCAGCAATCAGGGATAGCAACCTCACATCTGCCGAGCTACCTCGGTGGACAAAAGAAAGGGCGGCCGGATATCCACCACAAAGCATACCTCCTTCGGCTACCAGCCCCAGAATCCGAAAGGTGGTTTCCAGAGATACACCCGTCACCCGAAAGACACCCAAAGCTACTCCGGGATACTGGAGAGGGATCGGGACATCCCCAGGCGATCCAGATTCCATGGCAAACTACGCCACCGCCAAGAACCTCAATGGAATGGGATGGACCCCGGTATCCTTTCCTCTACCTAGGAACTAGCGCGCCTGTGGGAGAAATCCCAAAGGCCAATAAGAGGAAGGGCAAAAGGGAGGGGTGGGGAGGAGGAGGAGGAAAGGAAAAAAGGGGAGGATGGGGAGGATTGGATAGGGGAGGGGAGATTGGGGGGTAATTAGGTTTGGTCTGATTAAGAAGACCGACAGGTCTAATTCCTCAGACCAAGAGCCTCTTCACCATGCCAAGGAGCCCCCCTTCAAGAGGATAAGATATTCTGAACATTAATACAACTTATCTCCTCTATGAACTTAAATGATTTATATGACTGACATTTCATTAACATATTTCACTAACAACACTGTTAGGGTATACCCCTTTTATATATTCTGATGAGTTCGTAACTAAAATATTCCCGAAACATTAAACACTAACATGTTTTATCTCTTGAATGTACTCTTTTATGTCTCACAAGACTGCTTTTTTGATTAAAACATTTCAGACACTAAGAACATTGATATGGTTTATCTCCTGTATGTACTCTCATTTGTGTCACAAGACTGTTTTTTTTATTAAAGCATTTCAGACACTCAGAACACTGATATGATTTATCTCCGGTATGTACTCTCATTTTCTGTCTCATAAACATGCAAGATTTCAGGTATGTCTTGCTACTTCTGCTTACACTTAGGTCACACTACACATACATGTACAAGCAAATATATACACACCCATCTGGGTTTTCTTCTATTTTCTGTCTAGTTCCCGCTCTTGTTTATTTGCTAGCAAGATGCTAGTAACCCCTTCTCTTGTATAAATTACTAAATTTTAAAAGAGAAACTTTAATTTTTCTTTTTTGGGCCACCCTACCTCAGTGAGATATTGCCGGTTTGTTGAAAGAAAGAAGTATTCTCATGTGTTTCACAAGATGGCTTTTTTTATTAGAACGTTTCAGACACTCAGAACATTGACATGGTTTATCTAGTGTATCTACTGCAAGAAGCCCCTACCACTAGCTTTTACCATCCTATGGATAGGAAGCGTGGACACGGGGGTCGTCACACAGTTACTAAAAACAACAGATATAGCCCCACTCCACAAAAGGGGCAGTAAAACAATAGCAAAGAACTACAGACCGACAGCACTAACCTCCAATATCATATTATTATTATAATCAAAAAGAAGCGCAAAGCCACAAGGGCTATACAGCGCTGCAGGGTAGGGAAGGAAGCGAGGGTAATGGATGGCAGAAGGGAGGAGGGATGATCAGCAGGTTACAGAAAACAGCAGGGCAGGGGATAGTACGGGGGTAGAGGGTAGCAAGAGATTGAAGTAGAAAGGGCTGAAGGTATCAGAATTTGTGAAGTAAGTCAGTTGTTGTCAAAAAGTCA
The DNA here is from genome assembly GCF_026875155.1 of Cherax quadricarinatus. Taxonomy (NCBI): domain Eukaryota; kingdom Metazoa; phylum Arthropoda; class Malacostraca; order Decapoda; family Parastacidae; genus Cherax; species Cherax quadricarinatus. Next base: position 16,985,116 of record NC_069475.1, read on the forward strand.
ACAAGAGAGTCCTGATGAAAGGTGGGTCCATCAGTGAGAAGGGAAGGTAAAGAGAGAGCAGCGGAGCGAAGACGACGACAGAGGTAAATTCTGCGTGCTCGTTGATAAAGTGGGCAGTCCAACAGAATGTGGCTGACTGATAATGGAGCTTGGCAATTCTCACAGAGAGGAGCAAGACGCCTCTCCATGAGATATCCATGAGTAAGACGAGTATGGCCAATGCGAAGATGGGAGAGAGTAGTCTCCCAACCTCGACACTGGTGATAAGAAGACGGCGAGTAACCTACACTCAGTTTAATAGATTGAAGTTTGTTGCCGAGCATAGTAGATCAAAGTTGTTGCAAAAGGATGTGAAGGTGGGAAGATATTGCAGCAAAATAGTCCGTAAATGGAATACCTCTATAAGAAACTGGTAGGTCATGTACTGCTGACCGTGCAGCAGTGTCTGCCTGTTCATTGCCCTGTACGTCAACATGACCAGGGACCCAACAAAAAACAATATCTTTATGCTTGGTAAAGATGCAGCATAGCCAAAGTTGGATACGGAGGACTAAGGGGTGAGGTGCATCAAATTTTTGTATAGCCTGTAAAGCACTAAGGGAGTCTGAGACAACCACAAATGATGACACAGGCATAGATGAAATACGGATAAGTGCTGTAAGGATGGCATACAATTCAGCAGTAAAAATACTAGCTGAAGATAGTAAATGCCCTTGTACGATGCTGTCCGGAAACACTGCTGCGAATCCTATGCCGTCAGAAGACTTAGAGCCATCTGTGTACACAGCAATGGCATGAGAATCAGAGTGAAAGTGGTCAAGAAAAAGAGAGCGGGAAGCGACCGTAGACAGTTGGGCTTTCGAGCAAGGGAGGGAGAAAGAACAGACTCGAACAGCTGGAACTTCCCAGGGGGGTAGGGAAAAGTGAGATGCTACATGTACATAGAAATGTGGTAGTTGAAGAGAAGACAAGAGCGAATGAAGGCGAAGAGAGAAGGGACGGAGAAAACAGGGGCGGCGAACAAATAAAGAATGTCTACTAATATCAGTGACCATTCTATAAATGGAAGGATTGCGGAGATCATGAGAGCGTACATAGTAGCGCAGGCAATGGGCATCATGGCGATCGGATAAGCATGGAACGTTCGCTTCTGCATAGAGGCTCTCGACAGGGGAAGAGCGAAAAGCACCAAGGCATAAACGTAATCCTTGGTGATGAATGGGGTTAAGGCTAGAGAGAGTAGCAGGAGATGCCGCTGAATAGATCTGGTCACCATAATCAAGTTTCGATAAAATAAGGGTGGAATGTAGGCGAAGGAGGGTTCGACGATCAGCTCCCCACGAAAGATGAGCAAGGGTTTTAAGAAGGTTCAGCCGGCTGTGACATGTTGCCTTCAGAGAGGTAATGTGAGGTTTCCAGGATAATCTACGATGAAAGAGGAGGCCCAGAAACTTGACTGTATCACGTTCAGGGATACGGGAGCCATAGAGGTACAAAGGATGATCGGAGATGACAGAGCGTCTAGTGAAAGTGATTTGGTGGGTTTTAGTGCTGGAAAATTTAAACCCACGTGTGGTGGCCCAATTGGAAACACGGTCGACTGCATGTTGGAGAGAAAGTGTAAGGAGGTGACAGTCAGCGCCTGCACAGGCAATAGCGAAGTCATCAAAATAGAGTGATGACCAAATATTTGATGGAAGACTAGAGGCCAAATCACTAATAGCAAAGAGAAAAAGTGTTGTGCTCAGAACACATCCCTGGGGGACACCTTCAGCTTGGATAAAGTCCGGGGAGAGCACATTATTAACCCGAACACGGAAATGCCTGTCAGTTAAAAAGTTCTTAAGGAAGGATGGTAGATTGCCTCGAAGGCCTAAGGAGTGGGCTTGGGCTAAAATATTATACCTCCAAGTTGTGTCATATGCCTTCTCAAGGTCAAAAAATATGGCAATAACTGAGTGGTTATTCGCAAAGGCATTACGAACATACGTATCCAAGGGTAGTAAGGGGTCTATGGTAGAACGTCCCTTACGAAAGCCATATTGACGAGTGGAGAGACTGTTTTGTGTCTCTAAATACCACACTAAACGTCTATTTACTAGGCGTTCCATTACTTTGCAAACTGCACTGGTAAGAGCAATGGGACGATAGTGGGAGGTTTCATGTCCCGTAGTGCCTGGTTTGCGGAAAGGGAGAACAATGGCGGATTTCCACAGCTGTGGAAGAACTCCTTGTGACCAAATAAGATTGTAAAGGCGTAATAGGACTGCAAGGGCTGACTGATGTAAATGTTGTAGCATACGAATATGAATGTCGTCGGGCCCAGCTGCCGATGATCGACAAGCTGAGAGTGTTGCCTCCAGTTCTTGAAGTGTAAAAGGCACATTATACTGTTCTTCTCTGAGAGAAGAAAAGTCCAAGGGTGCTAACTCTCTGGCAGACTTTGAGGAAAGAAATGAGGGGCATAGATGGAGTCCCTGAGAAATACAGACCAGATGATTGCCAATTTCATTGGCAACATCTAGTGGGTTTGCTATATCAACACCGGCAACCCGCAGAACAGGAGCCGGGTCAGGAGAATTTTTAAACCACTCAGTTTTCGTACTTTTTTCCAGACTGCACTCATAGAGGAAGCAGAGGTGATGGTGGAGACATAATCTCGCCAGCAAGTGCGTTTAGCGTCACGGATGACACGGCGAGCGATCGCACGCTTCTGTTTAAAATCAAGGAGTCGCTCTGTGGTTCTATTGTACCGGTACCTGCCCCATGCAGCGCGTTTCAAACGTACTGCACGAGCACAAGCAGGAGACCACCAAGGCACGCATTTCTGAGAATGCCTGCCCAAAGTTTGGGGTATAGAATGAGAAGCTGCGGTGAAAACGGAGGACGAGAAGAGGTGTAAAAGCTCATTGATGGAGGACGAAGAAGGAACCTCTTTAAAAACAGTTAGGTGTGAGTAAAGGTTCCAATTTGCCCGATTAAATTGCCAGCATGGGGTGCGAAGAGGTGGCGAATATGAAGGGGAAGTAAGAATGATTGGGAAATGATCACTGTCATGTAAGTCCGGGAGAACAGACCAAGTGAAGTCTAATGCGGTGGAGGAAGAGCAGACTGAGAGATCGATGCAAGAGAGAGTATGAGTCCGAGGATCAAAATGGGTGTGAGTACCTGTATTTAAAACATGGAGGGGGTGGGTGGCAAGGAAAGCCTCTAACTGAATTCCACGGGAATCACAGTGAGACCCCCCCAGAGGAAATGGTGGGCATTAAAATCACCAAGTAACAGAATCGGTGGGGGTAATGACGAAACAAGGAAGGCAAAATCCGGAATAGATAATGCCCGACAAGGAGAGAGATATAAAGAACAGAGTGTATAAAACCTATGTAAGTGGATACGGGCTGCTGTGTAATGCAGCGAAGTATGAACAAATAGCTGATGGTACGGAATATCAGTGCGGAGAAGAAGGGCACTTTCATTAAAGGTCCCATCAGGAAAAGGATCTGAAGAATACAATAAATTATAGCCTGAGATGTGAGAAATAACAGCAGAGTGTAATTCTGGTTCCTGTAAGCAAACACCAACAGGGGCAAACTGGGAGAGTAACATCTGAAGCTCACCCCGATTACCCCTGAGGCCGCGTATATTCCACTGTAAATAGGCCATGATTGGCAATGATAAAGATACTTGAAATCTGCAGGTAAGGGTTCCTACGGACTAGAAGGGTTAGAAAAGTCCACATGCGGAGGCAGTGGAAAATGTTCAAGCAGCGAAGGAACGGTGCGCTGTGAAGAAAGGAGTTGCGCAGATGGAGCAGAGGAGAAAGAGCGGAAGGTGGATCAATGTACATTGATGGTTTGGTCTCTGCAATATATTCAGAGATTGCTTCAAGTGTTTCGGAATTCAGAGATGTCGTATGGGAGACAATATTGGGAATGGTAGGGGAAGGATGAGTAAAGATTGGAACTGTATTGGACTGTACCAAGGTAGGGGTGGGCGAAAGGGTGGAGGGAACTGGAGAAGCGTGGCAGGGGACAGAAGAGGCAGGAACCTGGGAGGTGGCAGAAGAGGAAGAAACTTGGGAGGGAACAGGGGAGGAAGGTACATTACGAGGAGGAGGGTGAACCTCTGCACTTGTAACTGAGCCAGTGAGAGGGGAAGAACTAGGGACAGAGACAGGGAGGGTAAAATGAGGAGGTGGAAGATGGGTAGGAGGTGTTACCGGACCTTTTTCTGACTTTTGAGAAGTAGAGGGACGATTGGGAGGAGGTGTCGTACGAGGTCTCGTCGATACTGAGGCTTGTGAGAGAGAACTCGAAGAAGCGAGATTAGACTGAGGCTTTTGAAGTAGGGACGTCTGAGCCGAGGACAGCAAAAGGATTAGATACAGGAGTGATTATGGGAGAGGTAACCACAGAGGTGGGTGTAGAAGATGGGATACTAGAAGTGGGGGGACGTTTTGAAACACGGGAATAAGAAACACGTGGGAGTCTCCCTTGGAGGCGGAGATGAGAAACTGCCATGGCATAAGGGAGACCTTCTGCCTCTTTGAGGTAACGGATTTTCCGCTCGTTTAAATAGACCTGACAACGGCGAGAGTACGAAGGGTGAGCCTCATGACAGTTAAGGCAAGAGGGAGATCGATTGCAAGACGTATTAGAATGGTCATCGGCACCACAGACTGGGCATTCGGCGATAGATCTGCAATATTTCGCTGGATGGCCAAATCGCCAGCAATTTCTACACTGTTGTGGTGTAGGGATCACCTTTCGAACTTGTAACCGATGTCCTGCTATATAAACTGAGGATGGGAGTTCTCGGCTGTCAAAAGTTAAACGAGCCACATTGCTAGGGTATCGTCTCCGCCCACGGGCAGGAAGAACGTAAGTGTCTACCTTGAGGATTGGGAGATCTTGGAGTTCCAGCTGTTCTAGAATGTCAGTGCCACATGTCTGGAAATTTTGTTGAACTATGGTATGGGGCAGAATGACGGCACCACTACAAGAATTGAGGGAATGATGTTTTTCAAGAGTGACAGGAACAGTATCGATATGGGAAAGACGACAGAGCTCATGAGCCTGGGAAGCATTCTGTACGGTAATGATGCGCGTACCGCTCTTAAGAGCATGAAAAGAAATATCTTTACCAACATGGCGTAGGAGTGCCTTGCCAATACTATGGTCAGAAAGATAGGCAGTAGAGGAAGTAGTTCGTAAAGTGAAGAATTTAGTCCACTGTTCAGTCTGAAACTGAGCGTGGAAAGGTAGTGAAGGACGTGTTGATCGTTTCTGAGAAGAACGAGAAGGTGGAGAAGTATCATCAGCAGGTAATTGTCGTTGGCGTTTAGGCGTGGGAGCAGAGTTGGTCCGACGTGGAATGGGTCGGCGATTTGAAAATTGCCGCACCGTAGAGGGAGAGGCCGGAAGCATAGTCAGAGGAGAGCGAAGGTCCGATAAATCGAAGGAGTCAGTCGAGGCCTCAGTACCTGAAGCGGGTGAGGAAACAGCACCGGCAATAGGTACAGAGGCATGAGGAATGTCTGAAGAGTGGTCCAAAGATGAGGCGGGGTCAGAACGGGGTGCGGTATCAAGAAGCGGCCCGGGGGTACCAGGTTCATGGACTAGGGCTGCCATGGTTAGGTTACTTCTTTCTTTTTGTTTTTAAGAAAAAAAAAGAAAGAAGAAAAGAAAATAAAAATAAAAAAAAATAAAAAAAAGGGGGGACCGGGGAGGGATAGGTCCTAGGAGGAATGAAAGGGCCAGAAATCTCCCTCCACGCCCAAGAGGACCTAAGCACCGCAAGTAGCGCAGATGCAGCATGGAACCCGTGCCATACCCTACCCATCATGCTAGTAAACTAACAATCCGGGATAGCAACCTCACATCTGCCGAGCTACCTCGGTGGACAAAAGAGAGGGCGGCTGGATATCCTCCACAAAGCATACCTCCTTCGGCCACCACCCCCGGAATCCGAAAGGTGGCTTCCAGAGATACACTCGTCGCCCGAAAGACACCCAAAGCTACTCCGGGATACCGGAGAGGGATCGGGACATCCCCAGGCGATCCAGATTCCACGGCAAACTACGCCACCGCTAAGAACCTCAACGGAATGGGATGGACCCCGGTATCCTTTCCCCTACCTAGGAACTAGCGCGCCTGTGGGAGAAATCCCAAAGGACAAAAAGAGGAAGGGCAAAAGGGAGGGCTGGGGAGGAGGAGGAGGAAAGGAAAAAGGGGAGGATGGGATAGGGGAGGGGAGATTGGGGGGTAATTAGGTTCGGTCTGAGGAAGAAGACCGATAGGTCTAATTCCTCAGACCAAGAGCCTCTTCACCACGCCAAGGAGCCCCCCTTAAAGAGGACTAAAAGACAAAAAGAATGCAGATGTAATATATACAGACTTTGCAAAAGCCTTTGACAAGTGTGACCATGGCGAAATAGCGCACAAAATATGTGGTAAAGGAATAACAGGAAACATGGGTAGATAGATCTATAATTTCCTCACAAACAGAACATGAAGACTAGTAGTCAACAGAGTAAAGTCTGAGGCTGCTACGGTGAAAAGCTCTGTTCCACAAGGCACAGTACTTGCTCCCATCTTGTTTTTCATCCTCATATCTGACACAGACAAAGATGTCAGCCTCAGCACCGTGTCTTACTTTGCAGATGACACACGAATCTGCATGACAGTCTCTTCCACTGTAGACACTGCAAGGCTCCAGGCGGACATCAACCAAATCTTTCAATGGGCTGCAGATTATTATTATTATAATCAAAAAGAAGCGCTAAGCCACAAGGGCTATACAGCGCTGCAGGGTAGGGAAGGAAGCGAGGGTATTGGATGGCAGAAGGGAGGAGGGATGATCAGCCGGTTACAGAAAACAGCGAGGCAGGGGATAGTACGGGGGTAGAGGGTAGCAAGAGAGTGAAGTAGAAAGGGCTGAAGGTATCAGAATTTGTGAAGTCAGTTGTTGTCAAAAAGTCAATGAGAGAGTCCGGATGAAAGGTGGGTCCATCAGCGAGAAGGGAGGGTAAAAAGAGAGCAGAGGAGCGAAGACGACGACAGAGGTAAATTCTGCGTGCTCGTTGATAAAGTGGGCAGTCCAACAGAATGTGGCTGACTGATAATGGAGCTTGGCAATTCTCACAGAGAGGAGCAAGACGCCTCTCCATGAGATATCCATGAGTAAGACGAGTATGGCCCATGCGAAGACGGGAGAGAGTAGTCTCCCAACCTCGACACTGGTGATAAGAAGACGGCCAGTAACCTATACTCGGTTTAATAGATTGAAGTTTGTTGCCGAGCATAGTAGACCAACGTTGTTGCCAACTGGTGTGAAGGTGGGAAGATTTTTGCAGCAAAATAGTCCGTAAATGGAATACCTCTATAAGAAACTGGTAGGTCATGTACTGCTGACCACGCAGCAGTGTCTGCCTGTTCATTGCCCTGTACGTCAACATGACCAGGGACCCAACAAAAAACAATATCTTTATGCTTGGTAAAGATGCGGCGTAGCCAAAGTTGGATACGGAGGACTAAGGGGTGAGGTGTAAAAAAATTTTTTTTAA